>VZRO01008588.1:3800050-3812469 GCA_013397915.1 Daphoenositta chrysoptera
TTTTTTAATATAGTCTCCTAAAAAGTTCAGAACATGTCTTTTTTCCCCCCTCTTCCTCGTCATCCCTGCTGGAAAATCCCTAGGAGCTAATGTCAGTTAAGAATTTGCAGTAGCAGCTAAATGTAAAAACTATGTAATTTATGTCCTGTGGCCCTATCAAATATAACTACAAACCATGTTCACAGCACTGCAAATTACACAGCACTTGACCAGTGTGAGAGATGGCACTTTGCCCATTGTGATAGATGATCCCACACCTAGAACTGACTGGCAGCTTTTATAAAATAGCAGGGCATCCCTTTGGTGCCTAACTGATGAAGGACAGATGGTCTTTTTCTCTTTTAAGGAGGATTCCCATCAGGCTTTATTTGCAATGGTTTATGTGCATGTGAATTATTTGTATTAAATGAGAATTAGTATGGCATTTATTGGTGAACTATAACACACTGAGATGGAGTGAAAATTTTAACTACTTTTTGCATCAACAGCAGTACTGGCTGTTCAATATTTTTCTTTCTTTGATAGTGGAGACCATGTTCATTAGCTCTAAGGTGTCCCTGTGCTTCTCTGGCAGTATAAATTCATTTATGCCTGCCTTTAAGGCCTCTCTGCCCTTCCAGAGCAGTGCACCAGAGACTGAGAATAAATGACAAGCAAAATGCTATTAAAGAGACCAAAAAAAAGCACAACACAAGCTAATACTTCTTAATGTTCACAATGCTCTTTTTAACCTTCCTTTTCCTTAGATGTAAATTAAAAGGTTATGGATGGCTCAAGGGGACTGATGGATTCCCTCTGGCCCTTTCTCTTCTCCCTTGATGTTTCCCATAACTTAGTTGTTACATGGTGAATATTGTTGAACCCTGTTCAGCTAGTCTTATTTAATATAATCTAACCATATTGTGCCTAAACAAAATGATTTATACAACAGAATGTTTTGGGCAATGTGGTCTGGAGCTGTTGGGCTGACTGGAATGCAATATTACCTTTGGGTTTTTAGAGCTTTTTAGATCCCTTGCTCTTGGATCCATGGGTACTAAATAGGTTTTCCCAATTTAATTCATAATAAAATGTTAATCATTATGATAAAATAAGAGGCCTAAGATTTAGTGGCTCTTTTTGTTAGCATATTTTGCACAGCTTCACTAATTGCATTAGATTCAGACCTGATTTTTTGAAAACTTCTAGATAAAAAGCATATTTTGGTCAAGGATAATTAGGAAGAATTCCTGGAAACTGTTTGCACTGCTCAAATTCAGCTGTCCATTAGCTACTTTCATTTATATAGCTCCAAAAACATGCCAGGAAAATTAAAGTAATTATGAAATCCTGTGAGAAATTTTTGCTATATTGTTCCTTATAAGGGAAGTAAAATCTGCTCCTTCCTCAGAATCCAGACCTGCCTCAGTTCACAAAGGACAGATGAACACTGTAATTATGAAATACATAGAAGATTGGGCTTCATTTCCGAGAGAATCAGACGAGCCCATCAAAAGGGAAGCAGTCTGTGCTGCCTCTCGCGGGCTCTGTGCTGCGCGCAGCCGGGGCCGCGCCCGCCCGGGCAGCTGGGGACCCGCCGGGGCAGCACCCGTGGGTGCCCCGCACGCACAGCCCGTGTTTGCCAGCCCTGCACCTCGGACACAGCCCCAGCCTGGCCAGAAACGCAGATCCGGCCTGCCCAGGGCGATGGCTGCAGAGGATGGGGGAAGCTCAGTGTGAGCAGAAGGAACAAATGGCCAATGAACGAGTAGTCAGGAGGGCAGGGATGAATGGGAAGTGCCCTGAGTAAGGGAGGGTGGGCTGGAAAATTCAGTGGGAGGTGAAAAACACTAAAAATGGGGTGGATGAGGGAAAACGCTGCCTGGAAGGGCCTTGTGAAAATCCCTGTGCGGCACAGGGGTGGTGGCCACCACAGAGCGTCTGAAGGGCTTTGGGAGGGTGGCTCACTGGCGGGGCCGGGGGCAAGCGAGGATTTGTTTGGGGGTTTTGTGTTAAAATATACATCAGTGCTAGCAACAGCAGGTCTGACTGTAATGAGCTTAATGAATGTGGCACAAGGGATATTTCAGGTAGAAGGAGAAATGTGGGATTTCTTGTTTGTGTAATTAGGACACTTGGCAGCTGGGTAAGCTTTAATTGCCATCCAAAGCTCCTTATCTTGCCAAAGAATGAGGAGTGTGAAGAGAGCTATTGATTTCCATCTGGACAAACAATTTACTTTTTAGTGCTCATCAGCCTGATGTGTATCTTCATTCCCTGTCACTGCTGTGTGCAAGCTAAAGCTGCTTTCATCGGCAGATTTCAGGTGGGATTTGAGCTGAATATGTGGTTAGAATTGCAAGGCGTTAATGGTAAAAACTGACTCACCACATTGGCAGTGCACAATGTGCTGTTAGTTTTGAAAAATCTCCACCTATCTAGGTCCTTATATAAAATGTCTCTTTGCTGTGATGTCCAGTTGCCTCCCAAAAATAAAATGGGCACAGAAAGAGCCTTCTTCTCTCTCTGCTCAACAGGAGAAAGTTAATATTGATTTTATATGATGCATGTTTGTTTATAAATGGGGTGTTACTGAGCAGAGGATTAGATCAAAGAAGTGGATTTTGCATTTCACTTTGAAGACACAGACGTCCATAGTCAACATGATCACTTTTGGGGGAGGCTTCCAAATTTCATGGGCTAAATGCCACATTTTTTTCCCGTCCTTGACAGTTTCATTGTTCCAGGGGCATGTAGCTGGTGAAGGTCGTGATCTTGAAAGAGAGACACAAAGAGAAAACTATTATGTAGGGACCAATGTAATAATGTCCCTAGGAAAAAAATAAATGGGATATTTTGGAAGGAAAGATTGGGGAGAGAGAGAGGAGGTGGAATTATTTTTGCAAAGCACTCAAAAACCCCACACTTGCTGCAGTTTACAATATGCAGATAGCATCATTAGGCACAAATATTTTTATACAACTACTCAGTCTTGTCCATGTAATGGAGATTCATGTGCCCGTGCAGGGTAGATGTGTGCACAGCTGCTTCTGATTTACCAGGAGAGAGCACCTCTTGCATGAAGACAGGCTGAGAGCTGAGGGTGTTCAGCCTGCAGAAGAAAGGGCCCTGGGGAGACCTCACTGTGGCCTTCCAGTACTTAAAGGGGGCTTAGAAAAAAAGAGACAGAGCAACTTTTTACACAGGCAAGATAGAGGGCAAGAAGGAATAGTTTTAAGCTGAAAAAAGGAGAGATTTAGATTAGATGTTTGGAAGAAATTCTTCAGTGAAGGATGGTGGGTCCGTGGAACTGGTCGTGCAGAGCAGTTGTGGATGCCCCACCCTTGCAAGTGTTTAAAGTCAGATGGGGCTTTGAGCAGGTCCCTACCGAGGGCAGGGGAGTTGGAACTAGAGGATTTTTAAGGTCCAGCCAAGGACCTTCTAGGTCCCTTTCTATGAATCTGTGGAATGTCTAACATGGATTAATATGGTAATTGACTAGTCATATCTTGATTTTTTTTCCTTTCTTTAAGAAAGATTTAACTTGATGTGTAGGGAAAAAAAATCCAATTCAAATAGGCCCTTTTGGAAAGAGTGATTTATTTTCTGTTGACTTTAGTAACTAATTCCATTAAAGCAGCCTGTAGCAAAAAGCAAGCCTTATATGTGAACAAGAGAATAGAGATAAAAATGATGAATTTTAGATTCATATTTGCCAAACTTAAAATAGGAAAATGATGTATTTTCTGTTGGTTGGTTTGTGAGATCTTGAATTACGTCTTGCATATTAGAATATCGTAGAGTCATGATGTTACTTTTGTGTGTGTTTATATAGGTCCCTTTCTAATCAGAAGGTGACAATATACACAGCAAAAGTCATCTGGTACCTCACATAGCTGTTAAAATACAGCAGTTATTGACATATCCCCTTTGCTATTCAGAGTTGGGTTATAGTCTCATTTTATACACAGCAGTTCTACTGTTGGTTACAAAATGCTTCCCACATGACACTGTCTTATCATCTTCACTGTTTCTGGAGAGATTTTGAGAAATGACTCATGGCGTGGTATGTCCTAGTTAGGGTACTTCAGATGTTGCTTTTTCCAAGGTGCTTCCCCAAGCCTTTGACTTTCAGGTCCTGAAAGAATCCTACTCAGAAGTGGAAGTGCCTGAAACCATTAATTATCTTTAAAAACGTGTCTTTCTCCTGTGAAAAATAAATGAAAGAATACTTTTCCCTCTGCTATTAAAAAGCTGTTTTATATTATTTGTAACTGAAAGGAATAAGTAAGTATATATTTCCATTCCTGCTGTTAATGCATCTGTTAAAGTGAGCAGATAATTATATTTTAGATCTATCTATCCATACTCTAAAATTATGATCATAATCATTAAAGAATTATATTTTATCTAGATGCACAATAAAATTTCTTTCATCCCCACTTACTGTACTTATTACCATATGGTATTTCTTCCCTGATCCTGAAAGGAATAAGAATATGTGCATTTTGAGGCACTAGTCTATATGTATTTATAGCAGTAAGGAGTAGAACTGCCAAAATGCATGAAATTTTCTGTTACAGCTTTCAGAGAAATCAGTGAGAGGTCTCTGCTTTCAGTGCTGATTTTGTCTTTGCAGTTATATTGTAAAAGGCATAACTGGTCCTCTTCATTTGATTTCACAAATACATTTCAAACAGAACTGAATTTATGTGGTCAGCAAAGCTACTGGCAGAGGTATAGTAGTTCACTATGTGAACTAACTTCTCCTAGCAGTTTATTGAGACAACACTCAGTCCTTTCCACTAACGTGGTCAGCAGCATTTGTCTACCTAAAATTAAAGGTATGTCTACCTAAAATTGAAGCAGTTGGATTTCCACAAAATATTAAGTTGCTATCAAATGTAGAAGGACAGGGAAATCTAAGTATCAACATATTAGACAGACATTTAAGTGTCAGTGATAGAACACCTGCAGCACATACCAAACAGTGATTTACAGGTCATCACAATTCCTCAGGATTTCAGGGGAAAAAAAGATTCGTAGCCATCACTTTCAAGACAGCACAAGAAAAGGTGATTGAGATCTTTTACTAGTGTAACTAGACATAGGTCCCTGGAGCTGAAAACAGTCATACTGCCATGGAACTAAGAGGAAAGAGCTGATTTTGGATAGAATTCTTCCTAACCAAGTGAAAGGATAGGAGGGTTTGTATTATGTATAGAAGGTTGCTGTTGATTTTAACAGCAGTAAATCAGTTTAATCTACCTTTTTCTCTTTGTGGTTTGAATATGCTGAGGTGCAAATCTTCATTTTGAGTTGTGCTGATTGGTGGGAGAGTTCAGATGGAGCCTGTGAAACCTGAGCACTGGGCTAGCAGCAACTTCATGAAGGTCAACAAGGAGAACCGTGAAGATTTGCAAATGGGTAGATCAGTACACAATAGGAACTAACCAGGACCCCTGCAGAAAAGGATTTGAGGGTTACTGTGGGCTCCAGGTTCAAAACCTGCAAATATGCAGATAGTGTATTGGGCTGCACCAGGATGATCATGGCCAGTAAACTGAGAGAAATTATTGTCCCCCTCTGCTTGATACTGGTGAGGTCATATCTGGAATACTGTGTCCAGTCTAGGGCTGTCCCATGAAGAGAAAGCTTGAGAAACTGGAGATTGCCCTGCAGGATACTACCACAAAAATTAGGGGTCTGAAACATGTGTCATGGAAAGAGATTTAGGGAGCTAGGCTTCTTTGGTTGGGAAACGAGAAGGCTAAAAATGGAACTAAAGCAACCTATGGGTACTTGAAAGACAGTTAAAATCACAATGGAGACAAATTCTTCTCAACAGATATAGAGGGTAAATCAGGCAGAAGTTGTGCCTTGAGAGGTTCAAATTGGACATCATGAGAGAAGCTTTTGCACTACAAGGATACATGATTCTAATACCAAATACAGATATAGGCTGTGGTCTTTTTACTGACGTTTGGGAAACAGACCTGAAAGCCCATAGATGCTTCAGGTCAGCATCCCCTCAGAATTAAACATCAGGTGGTATCAAGGGTGCAAGTTTATCTTCTGAAAGCAGTGCCCTGGTCAGCATCCCCTCAGAATTAAACATCAGGTGGTATCAAGGGTGCAAGTTTATCTTCTGAAGGCAGTGCCCTACAGGTTTATCTGCTGCAGGCAGCGTCCTATGGGCTGCTTCTGATCTCTGTCATGTGTGGTGGCACTACTTGTCAGTGAAATTGTGGGGAGTAGTTTTGCCCCTTTCTGAACTGCACCTCAAGTGCACCATTTCTCCGTTCTATTTCAGCTGGTGAGTTTGAGGCATCCAGAATCGTCTTGGTTAAGTGATAAGGAACAGCAGTTCAAATGAAACAATCATTGATCACCCATTGCCTCTTCAAGCCTTCCAACCAATGTCACCCCCTGTACACTACCTGCTTCCTGTGGAAGCACCTACCCATTGTGCCGCCAAGGTGAGGCAAACACCTGTTAAACATCCCCCTTTGAGGAAGACGACCATTTCAGGCCTGTTCTGTGAAAAATTATAGCAAGAGGTATTGCCACCTGGATACACTAACGCTGTAGCTGATCCGTGTATCCTTCATTGTTCTACAACTTCTTAACTCTGACACTTGGGACAGCACATTAATAAACTTGGTAGAAAAGCCTATTGGAAATCTTTAACTTTCTTAGCTTGAGTTGTGATGTATTAATCTGCTTGTTTGTCTCTAGCACAAATCTCAGTGCTAAGGAAGCTGGAAAAGAACTCCTTGCCCTTTGCAGGAACACAAAGAAAACCACGAAGTTGTTGGCTCATGTGCATACATATACATATATAAATGTGTATATATATATAATGCACACATATATTCTGTTTCATGTGGATATAAAAGCTAATTCCACTTTCACAAGTTTCATGTAAATATAAAGCTTCATAGTTGCATTTGCAAGTTACTGACCAAGTCAACACAAAATATGCACAAAACTTGTATAAATCAAGGCAAAAGATGCCTAACTGATAAGAAAGGCTGTGACTTAATTCTTAGGCAGCTGGCTCCTGGAAGGAATGAGAAATGCAAACCATGAAAAGCAAAACGTGCTACAGCCAAATGTCACTGCCTCTTACTGCTGAGCTTGCGAGGGCTTTTCAGGCAATGCAGGAGAAGGACAGCCTGCCACACCTGCGGGGTGCTGCCAGCTGGTCCGCTGGCTCTACAACAGGGACACGGAGACTTAGGAGAAACATTAAAAGGCAACTCAAGTTAAATTGCAAAGGGTTTGGGTCCTTTCAAAAATATTAACTTGCATCCATCAGCATTTCTAAGCTTTTGCTTTTTTAGGCAATCAAGACGTAAGTTTTGATGGTAGATATGAAGGGAAGGGAAGAACATAGCATATGCATTTTTCCTCTTGTATCAATGCAGCCCAGTTTAGTAGCCATGATTTACCATGGGCTTCATCCCACCCTTTCCTCAGGAAGCCCCACAGTGGGCACCTACAGCACCTCACAGCAGCTGATTTTGGATTAATGAGACCCATTGAACAGCAGCTGCATAAGTGTGAATGGCACAAACCATTCCCCCTTCTACTGTTAGAGCTGATGCTTTCTTGCCAAGCTTATAAAATAGCACACTTTATTAAAAATGCTGTCTGATAGCAGAAATAGTTTTATTGTTGTTTTGCAGTCACAACAAGAACCATTTGCAAGGCACTTAGCCTAGCTCTGTCTCCTCTGTCTCTTAGCTGGAGTAGCATTTCTGGCATATTTCTGGGAAGTCTGTCCATCAGGGACACAAATGGTGCATTTCTATCATTTTCTGTAAGAGGTATGTTAACTTGTGTAATTCAGCATAAATTTCCACAGACTACTAATCTGATTTTTTCATCATGGTCATACCTGTGGTACCTAACCCATGTTTTTTAAAAAATTAAAACATTAAAAATGTTTTTTAAAATTCACCGAGTGACTTTTCTCCTACATAGAAAGAAGGGTAAAAGTGGCCATAAGGATTGGTGAAGGTGAGGAGATAGGAGCACAGAAATTTAACAGTCAGAATCCTGCAGCTCTTGCCTCAGTGATCAGTTTGCTCACCCAAGGAAATCCAGAAGTTGATTCTTCTGGATTGTACACAATAACTGCAAGCTATTGTAACAAAATACGTGGGAAGACTACAAATGTGAGGAATGCCCTGTGCCTCTGCATGTTGTCCAGGCTGCTTGCTGCCATGTGTCACAGCAACAATGCTGCCAAAGCTGACTTGCAAAGAATCACCCTTTGACAGCTTTGTCTCCCAACAACTGCGTAGCTGTCAGTCCATGGGAATTCCTCCTTCTCTGCAGGATGCAAAATGCCAGCTGAGGAAACACCCAGATCATTATCCCATAGCAGACAAAACAAATATTGTGTTTCCCCGAACCAGCTATATATAGAATTTATCTGACCCTGGTAAGACTCTGAGATAGCATGGGTTCAGCTCAGGCAAGGGAAAATGTTGCTCCCCAGAAGGACTTCTCTGCAGGCTGGCAGATCTACTGTTGATTTATGCCATCCAGAAGAAGCTGGTCTCTTCTTCCAGAAGTGATCTCTTATGTAAAGTATAGATGGCGAACAAAATCTGTTCAGCATTTGGAAAATGTAAAAGAACTTGGGAGCTTGTCCATGCAGTGGGGTGAAGTGACTTGTTGCCTGCCCAATGTCTTCAGCTCCTCTAAATGAGGAGCCCAGACATTTAAGTATTTAGTAGAAATACTGCCTCACTGAGTCACTGTAGTTTTTTACTTCACAGTAGAAGAGCAGAAAGAGAAAACTTCTGACAACTATCTGGGTGAAAACCCCTTTGAGTTGCTGTTTCTATACCTAAGGCGTGATTAAAGCAACGTTCTTCTGTTCTATGGCTGTAAGTAAGACCTGATCATGTACCTCCTCTAAGAGAATGATCCATTGATCATAATGGGAGCTTTCCCAGCAGATTGGTGTTAATAATGGCATTTGGCTGTGCAGTAGTTGCATGATTTTCTACCAAGCTGAAGAAATCTCTTAAACCTGTATTCCTTTTCAAAAGTGAAATTCAGTGTCTCTCCATCTTTCTGGTGCAGTTTCCCTTTGTCATAGTGGGATGTGCTGGTGACTGAATGGTTCAGTTGCTGTCTTGTCCTGGCTTTTCACTCTGGAGTTTCAAGTAGCATTTTGGTAACAGTGTGAGAGATGTCCATTAAGGTTTTTGGGACAGTGGTGATATTCCAGCATTTGCAAGCGATGGGAAATGTTTTCCAACTGTGCAGCTGCCTATCATGCCTGAGCAATTGCCTGTGTGGTATGCAATTGTATTCAGCAGTGATCCAAACTCTCCTTTGTCACGGTCACACAAACTGTTCAACAGCAGTGGCCATCTGTGACCTTCAGTGACCCACATAAAGGTTGTGCATTTGCTACTGGGCACGTTAGACTCATCATTACGTAGCTGTTTTCACTAAAACAATAGTATTCAGTGTAAAAATAATAACTGAACCACAGGACTGGAAGGGACCTCTCCTTATCCATCCTTCTTCCCCATCTCTGGATTTCTGCTTCTGGCAGATGTTTCTTCTTAAAAACACCTGATATAGAGGCTGCACATTTTTGCCAGGCAATCTTTTTCTCTGCTCTTTATTTTTAGAAAGTTTTCTGTACTTTTTCTTGATACAATTTAAGGCTGTTGCTTGCCTTCTACCTTGTGGAAATTACTGCCTTCATCTTTGTGGTAATTTTTTACATAGCTGCAGACTGTTCTCAAGTTGTGGCTGTGAAAAAAAAAAATTTCATTGATATGTTACTATTTTTTTTTTTTTGTCAAATGGAAAAGATTTCACTCTGGGTATCAATATTTTTCTGTCATAACTTTTAAACCATGTCTCCTATTTTAATATCTATCCCTTTCTCCAAAAGCAAATGCACTGTTCACATATGGACCCTTAAGTACATTTTGCAAAGCTATTTTCTTCTTCCTGTCACTGCCAGCAGATGACTCTGTGCAGTGTCAGTCACAAAACATTTGGATTTGCATCCTTCTCTGTATGAAGCATCTTTTCCTTTTCAAATGCAGCTTTCTGCGATACTGCTTAGGCAGTCTGCAGTCCATATTCTGTTAGGAGCATAGTTTTCATTGTCCTGCATGACTTCCATAGTGTGACACAGCTTTTTTCTTTGCTGGGGGGCAGGTTTGCTCTTGTATACTAGTCTCTCCAGCAGGACATAGTTACAGGAAAATACTGGATATTCAATGAGGTAAACAATATTTAAACACTATGTCGGTGCCCGTAGCTGACCTGTTTTGCATTACTGCATATGATGAATTTTAACATGACTCCCATAAGACTATGTGAACACATTCTATTTTGTAATGTTAATTTGTGACTAAACTGATATTTTGATAATCTTATTATAAATATGCACAATATTGCTCTGGGTGCATCTATTCCTAGATTGTTAATGATGCCTTTCTATTCACCATAAATAATAGAACAATAATCACAATCAGAAAACAGATCTAAATTTGTATTTAACTGCACAGTTTTATACATTTCCGGAATTAGAGATGACTTTTTTACTGTAGTCATTAGTTCCAAAACCTTGTTTAAACAGCTAGCGATACATTTTTCCAAAACACAATTGTGTGCCTAGCACGCACTGTCTCGTAGCACTGTGTCTCACAAAGAGATTCTCCTTCCTCCAGCCTTGTCTCCCATAAAGGTGTTGAGAAGCTGTCAGAAGTGATTCCTGGCCAGCTCCCAGGGAGCAGCCGTGGCCACCTGAACTGAGCTGGTGATTGTGCCTCTGGGGCAAGCCTTAGTGTCCTAGGGAGTATGTCATGTGTGTATGAGATCACAGTGTAGCATCACCTCATATCCTCTAATTTCAGTGAGATCTAAAAATTGGCAGCACAAGTTCATAAGGTGATTGTGGATGTCAAAGAAGTCTGTATTGACTATAAGCTTCCAATCCATTGGCTGCAGGAAAACTATTTTCAATTCCTTTTCTGATAGGAGGCCTAGCAAGTTAAAAAATTACTGGATAGTAGCACTTTTTCTTCTGGCTAAAAGTAATGCTAACTAAAAGAAACCCAAACTGTGCCAATGGCCATATCCCAAATATGTAATAAGTTCAAATAATGCTTTAACGATGGTGGAAGGATTATATGTTATACTAGAGACAGTATAATACTACTTGTAGTGGTTTTTCGAGAATTTGAAATGTCCTATATGACAGCAACTCAATTACCTGTCCATTTGTTTAAGCAGAGTAATATTTGCTCATTATTCAGTGAATGACAGTTATTCAAATAACTGCGCCTATGCACATTAAGTAAAAGCAGCCTTTACAGAGTATTTAGAGAACGTGTGGAAAATGCAGATGAAAATCTAGTGAGCTGCCATTTTAGAAACACACTGTGGTATTTCCTTCGTGCTATTCATTAACCATATTCCCAAATGCTGAACGTCTCCAGATATCTGCGGCAGCATGGCCAAGGCAGCTGCCTGGGTTTTGTTTGAGCTCTGAAGGGGGACCACAGAGCTGTGTGCTAGTGGGGTCCCCTCCATGGCCAGAGGGACGCTTGAAAAACCCTTGCCAGCAAAAGCAGAGCTGGAAGGAAAATTCATATGCCTTGTCTCTTCCTGTCTGCTCTGGTGAGACCAGACCTTGGAGATACTTGGGAGGCGTGGGAGCAGGAGCAGAACAGCTGACTGGTGCTGTGGATGTTGCCAATGGCTCAAGGTCTGGCACAAAGCCTCATTTGTGAGACTCCCTACTGCCCGGGACACAGGGATGTGCTCTGGCAAGGGCTGGCCTCCTCCAGGACAACCTCCAGTCAGGGTAAAACCTGGGGAAAAGAAAACTGGGGGAAGTGTTTGTGTAAGGGGAAAGTGTGGAAAATCCTCGTTGTTTCAGTCCCCGAGGCAGAGGTGGAGCAGAACACCAGTGTCCCTCCTACCCCACAGGTGGGAACCTTGAAGAGTGTAAAGGAGCAGGAGCAGGTGAGCACGCACTGCTGGTGAGTGCCTTGTAGAAAGCCATGTCAAAAGATTAGGCTGCGCTTATTTCCTTAGGATTTGTACTTGGAACTGCCCTTGCCACGGGATGTCCTTCCTTTGGTCACCCAGATGAACCAGCTGGCCTTCAGCTGTGCCACCAGAGGAGGAGTAGGCAGCGGCAAAGGGCTGGCAGGTGGCCAAGCCAACGCGCCCTCGAGCAGGAGGGTCATCACCCCGCTGCCCGGCCCATCTGGAATGGATGTAAGAACGTGACTGGACGCGAGGGTTAGAGCGCTGTTAGAGTGTGTTAGAGCGCACACCACTCCGGGCACCGGGCCCCGCGCCCCTCAGGCCGCGCCGCGGGGCCGGCGGGCCCCCCCGCACAGGTACGCGGCGCCGCGCGGGGGGCGGCCAATGGCGCGGCC
>VZRO01008588.1:3812817-3873895 GCA_013397915.1 Daphoenositta chrysoptera
CGCTCCGAGCCGCAGCCCTGCTCGGCGGGACCGGCCCCGCGCAGCGGCCCCAGCCCGGCAGCCCGCCGCCGGCAGCCGGGCGCTGTGCGGAGCAGCCCCGCCGTGCTGGGCGTGCTGGAGAGCGGTGCTCCGCTCCTGGAGACAAGTGGATGGGCAGTGCAAACTATGACTCATCCGTTCTGGGCCGAGCGGGCTCTCGCTCCGTGTCAGCCCGCCCAGCCCGTGCGGTGGGATGGGTCGCTGGCGGATTGTGCGGGTTCGTGACCACGGTGCTGCCCTGCTCAGTCCACAAACCCCGTTCTCAATACACGTTCTCAATTCAACCCGAGCTCAGCCCCAGGCAGTGCATCGCTGGTACCTGCTATAATTGTATCTACTGGCCCGTGCACAAGTGCTGGTGTGTGTTTTGGTGTACTTGGTGTCAGCCTTAATGCCCTTGAACCCGATGTCGCCTTCCCTGTGCACCCGCTGTGGGCTCTCTGCATGTATGGGGGACGTAGGCCATCTCATAGGAGAGAGGTGTGAAGGATGCCCACCCACAGGAGCCTTACTTTAGATCTTCTTAGTACTTTTTTAATGTTCTCAACCCATTCATAAACTAGTTCATCAGGCAGTGCGTGCATTGAATGCCACCTAGTTATCTCCTCTATGAGCAGTGACAGCCTGCCTTCCTGTAAGCATCTTTTAACATAACCCTCCTCATGTCTTTTTTACTTCCCATCTTTGCTACCATAGTGCATCCTGAGATCTACAGGCACATGCTGTTGTGTCTGTGGGACAGGCCACTAGCTCTAGTACAGCAGTAGCTCCTCTTGGCCATTGACAATTATAGCTGAGTTGCTTCACTTGGTTTTGATGTTTTTTACATAGTGCCTTTCTTGAATTCTGCCCAACAATNGTGTTTTTTACATAGTGCCTTTCTCTTATCAATTGCAAAGCTTTCTTGAATTCTGCCCAACAATGTAACATCTGAGATACTGTGTACATCTTGTACACATGCACTTGTGCATAACCATGTTATTCTTTGTACCACACTTGAATGCTCTTTAGGGTGACAGCACCAGAGTAAAGTGTTTACCACGTGTTACTCTCAGAAGCAGCTGTTTCTCAGCCAGAATCCAAGCGACTTTTCTCTGGTCCTTCCCATGATGCACTGGTATGTAGCTATGTGAGTCCTGCTGCCATTTGTACCATTGTCCCTTCAGGAGAATGGATTTACTTCTTTCCATGAGTGACTTGTCCAGGTAGAGTCATGGAGGAGAGAAAGAGCTTTCAGGCATAATTTGAACATTATTAGTGTTTTTGAATGATGGATTAATCCCTCCTTTGAATTTTCTATGAAGTAAAAAAGAAAAAATAATTGAACTAGTATCCTTTTAAAGCTATAACAATGCATGACACTGCAGTGTAGTGGTTGTCCGAACATTTAACTCTTATTTACAACAATTCTTCCTCCTGGTAACATCATTACAGCAGTGTCTTGTGGAAAGGGGGAGAAGGTGCTCATTTCTGCAGGATGCTACCTGCCTGTTCCTGGTCCCTCTCCCCTCCGGGGCATCCTCCCCTTCCTGGCATGGTGACTGTCAGTCGTGTTTAGCTGGTGTGTCTGTGTTGAGTAGTTAGTGACCAGGATGTCATATTGAAAACATTGAAATGGCAAAGGGTTTAGAAAGCAGGAATGTACACATGCCTACCCAGAGCTCTGCATGCCATGGCAGAGGGCTTGGTGTGTGCCTTGGACATCTTGGCAAACATCTCTGATAACGTCACTTTCGTAGGGCCCCCCAGAAAGAGCCACATCTTGTAGCTGCATGACAGGCTTCCTATTGCACCCAAAGCTTCTCTGCTCCTACTGCCTCCAGCTTTGGCTCTGGAGGTACCAGCCACAGGTGCTCAGGAAGTCCAGGCACTGAGGTATGTGGCCGCCCTGTGCTGAGGGAGCCCAGCACCTGCTCCTGACCCTCCTGCTAATCCCAGTGAGTGTCTGTTAGCAGCCTCCCAAGATACTTTTCTGAGGTTTATAGCCAGTCTCTGAATTCCCCATTGAGATGGTTGCTGGATTTGGGTGCCAAGTGATGTTGCTGCAGGGTCTGTCCTACCATCTGCCCTGTCAAATGCCTTTATCGGTGACCTGGAGGAGACTGAGGCATCTTTATTGAGCTGTGGATGGCCCCAAACTGGGGCAGGGGTGAGAAGTGATACCACTGAGGTCTAGGCTGTGCAGAGGGACCTCACCAGGCTGGAGAAAGGGGCTGACCCATGGAGACCTCATGGTTGAACAGAGGCAAGTGCAAAGTGCTGCCCCAGGAAAGGAAGGATCCTGCATCAGTTGGCTTGGTCAGCCTGTTATGAAAGTGAACCAGGGCTGTTGTGGTGCACTGTCACTTGTATTGGGTGACGGGGAAAGAGGGTGGATGCAGTCTACGTAAGCACCAGTTTCTCAAACTGCCATCTCTTACTCTTTTTATGTAACATAAGTGCAAACCCATGAATATTTTAGCAGTACAGTTGGCGTATGCTTGTCTTAAACCAGTAAAGCCCAACTCCTGATCATGCCCTCCTGACCTGAGCCTCCCTGTAAGGCAGGACTCAGCTGGACTTGTCTTACTGGTCTCTTAACTGTTAGATGTATTTTTGTACAGAGCAAGCAGGAGCAGTGGAGGAAGGGATGGACAAGGGAAACAGGGTTGTAGGGTACCATTTCTGCAAATAATTAATAGAGGGAGGGTTTGTATCCAGGAAATCTGCCAAAGAGGCATGTGGTAGGCTGGGCTCTGAAGCCTGGTGAAAATTGAAGAGCACAGGGGGTTGCTGAAGTGCCTCCCAAAGACAACAGCCTGGTTGCATACACAGCTGGAGCAGTGCTGTTTCAGGTGTGTTGTGCCTTGTGATAAACTGTCTGCCAGATGCATGAACTGAGCAGTACTGTCTTCATCTCCTCTGTTTCATGCTACTGGAAACCTATAATGCAGTATTTAAGAGGGATACAGCTTTTTCTTTCACTGACTAGACTCCTTATTAAGAAGCCTTGTCACCAATTACGGTAACACTATGCAGTAGACAAATTTCTGCAGTAGTTCATAATAGCATTGATTGAGCTTTCATGCTTTATAGATATTATTGCTTATTCCCCCAGCAACATTGGATTCTTTACTGATTGCCTGTCTGGAACAAAACAAAATAAAATCTAGGGTTATGTCTGTTCTTGCTCCAAGTTATTGTAAGGAGAAAAAAAATTGAATTAAATTTGGTCATGTTCAGGCAGTGCTGGGAAAGAGCCCAGTATTTTTTTAGTAAAGTAAAAAAATTAGTCATGCGTTTAATGATTTGTTTGCAAGTCAGACTTATTTCAAGGCATTATGTTTCTGTGTTATCAGCTTCTGAACTTACTTTAAAATTCATAGTTTCTGTGGAGTTTTGAATTTGGCAGAAATGTAAAGGCTTTTGAAGTAAGCCAAAGGTAGGTTGCTCATATCTCTAAGCTGGTGGTTTGTTTAGCTGTGTGTAGTCACCAGTGCACTTGATGCTTAAGCTGAGTAAGTCCAGTGGAAATGTTGTGATCACTGATCAGATTGCCAGTTCCAGCACCTTTTGTTCCAGCAGTATGTTCTCAATTGTTTATTCCTCCAGTATAAACTCTCAACGTCACCTTCTGAATACAGCAGGGTTAGTTGCTGTGAAGAGCCCTCATCAGCACATTGCTCTTGCTGCCTAAGTTGTCTTAATGTGCTTGGGGTAGCACAAAACAGCATTTCCACCATTTCTCTGCTTATGCAGACAGATGGAAACCCAAAAGCTCAGCAAAATGCACCCACAGTGACCTGGCCTCTTCTCAGCTGCCACACAGGGAATGGAGAATTAGCTGGTGCTGGGAAGACTGCAGGAGCTGTTGCAGAAGAGCTCAGTGTGTTTCCTTCCTTGGTTAAGAGGAAACTTCTACCCAAGACTTTTGTTATTGCCTACTCCCCCAAGACACACTGGGAACACTTGTGACTGCATCCATGTGGTGTAGGGTAGCTGGTCTTTCAGCAGTGAGGGATGAGGAGTGAAGGACTATGTTTGTCAAATTACATCCTCTCAACAAGAATTGAAGAAACCACCTAATTGCTTTTTCAGCATCTCTTGGTATCTCTTCCCAAATCTACTTTCTGTGTGGCAAGATTTTGTCCACAGTAGTGCTTCTGCAGAGTTTCCAGCTGTGCTGGGCCAGGTAACCTGCTCCTCAGTGCTGAGCACCCTCAGCTGCCACCCCTTCCCACCCTGTACAGCTTTTGCAGGGCTGTGTAGCTCTGTATGAACCATAGCTTGCACCCGACCCTGGCCTGTTGTCCCAGCTGCAGCTTACTGCTTGCAGGGATAATTCTCAGGCCAGCAGGTGGAGGTTTCTAAAAAAAAACGAAGGCAGAAAGAGTTTACTAAGTTATTTATGTAGTGTATACACTGAGGTAGTACTGCATAGCTGCTGCTAAATGCAAGACACTTTCTCCACTCTCTCTGTAGATAAAGATGGTCCTGCAGGTTAATGATGTCTATTCCAAAGTAATAGAAAAGCTAGGCTCAGGAGAATGAGATTTAAGGCTCTGCTGGCTCCTGAACTTAATTAGGTTATGGGGGTTTTATTGTATAGCGTGTACAAGTGAGCCTGTATTTAGAATCATAGAATCCTTTAGGTTTGAATAGACGTCTAAGATTGTGAAGTCCAACTGTTAAGCCAGCACTGCTGAGTCCACCACTAAACCCTGTCCCTAAGTGCCCAATCTGTGCATCCTTTAAATACCTCCTGGGATGGTTATTCAGCTACTTCCCAGGCAACCCATAGCTTGACAACCCTTGCAGTGAAAAAATTTTCCCTAATATCCAATCTAAACCTCCCCTGGTGCAAGCTGAGGGCCTGTCCCCTTGTCCTATTGCTTGTGACCTGGGAGAAGAGACTAATTCCCACCTCACTATAACCCCCTTTCAGGTATTTGTGGAGAGTGATGAGGTCCCCTCTGAGCCTTCTCTCCTTCCGGCTGAGCCCCGCCAGCTCCCTCAGCTGCTCCTCACAGGACAGATGCTCCCTTCCCCAGCTCCACTGTCCTTCTCTGGACTCACTCCAGCACCTCAATGTCTTTCCTGTCATAAGGGGCCCAGAACTGGACACAGCACTCGAGGTGTGGCCCCACCAGTGCTGAGCACAGGGGGACAATCACTGTCCTGGTCCCCCTGGGGACACCATTGCTGATCCAGGCCAGGGTGCCATCGGCCTTCTTGGCCACCTGGGCACAGCTGGCTCGTGTTCAGATGCTCTCAGCCAGCATCCCCAGCTCCTTCTCTACTGGGCACATTTCCAGCCACTCTGCCCCAAGGCTCTTGTGCTTCCTGGGGTTCTTGTGACCCAAATGCAGGACCCAGCACTTGGTATTGTTGAACCTCAGAAGTGGCCTTGGCTCGTTGATCCAGCTTGTCCAGATCCCTCTGGAGAGCCTTCCTACCCACAAAGCAGTTCAGTACTGCCTCCCAAGGGACTCTATCAACCAATCCATTAAACAGGCCAATTTCTCCAATAATCAAAAGCTTATTTCATGATTGCTGTGCCCAAGGTAGCCTTCAGCCACCAGATCACTCACCAGTCCTTCTCTCAAGGAGCAGTCACCACATCCAGAGAGTCCTAACACATCAGTAACCCTTTGCTGCCACATGGATCTCCATCCCCTACTTCCACTGAGGCAGTAAATGGAAGGACCTCACTAGCACACCATCCCTCAAACATAGGTGTGCTGCTCCCAGGCTTATCTCTAGTTAGCCTGGTTTTTATCTCTTTTTCTCTTCAAATCTAGTTTAAAGCTGTTTCAATGAGCCCTGCTAACTCCTGGGCAAGGAGAGAGACAAGTGTCTCCAGCAGGCCTGCTGTTGTGTAAACCTACCCATTGTCAAAAGCCAGAAATTCTGCTGGAGACACCAGGCTTGGAGCCAGGTATTGATCTGCTGATTCTCTCGTTTCTTCACTCATCTCTCCCAGCAGTTACAAAGATAGAGGGGAATACTACTTGTGCTCCTGATCCCTTAACCAGTTGTCCCAAGGTCCTGAAGTCTTTTGGTCACCCTCAGACTTTTTGTTGGGACTTCATTGTTGCACACCTGAAAAATCAACAATGGATAATAATCTGAGGGCTGTATCAGGGGAGGAAGCTTTCTCTTCCATGTTTAACTAGGGCCCCAGGGGGCCAGCAGGCTTCCCTAAGAAGTGGGTCTGGCATAGGGGGCCTTCTGTTCCCTTCAGAAGGGAGTCTCTTCTGTCAGTGACCTGGTTTTGTTTTCTTAATGGAGGCAGATTTGATGCAGGGCACAAGCTCACTGAACCTCAGCGACACCTCCAGGCTGGATGAACCAAGCAGAGGAGCTCCTGTACCTGGGCACCCCTCCCACAGGGATGCTCAGTGCTGCTGGCCAGCCCTGGGGAAAGAGCAGGGCACTCCCTGTAGCCCAGCTCGGGGTGACAGTGTGCTCCCACCAAGCTCTGTCTGGGCAGCTCTGTCAGTCATGTGGGTGCAGAGCTTAGCAAGGCTGTAGCTTTCTGCTGGGTGAGTACCACCCTGGCACTGGCAGGGATCTATCTCCTTTCCATGGAGGATTAGCACTGGCTGGTCACTAGAGAAGCAAGAGATTAAATGTTTTATTACCATTTTAAATAATTCATGGTTCTTCAAACTGTCACACAAATTGTGATGGTCTTTTATGTTTTCACTGACCCCTTTGCACGTCCTTATTGTGTTTTACCCTTGATGACCCAGACCAGCTTTGGTGTTCTGCCCAGAAAAATTATGACAGAAAGCAGAGAGGTTACCACAGTGTAATTGCTTAATACTTTAAACAGCAGGTAAGTAAACGTGGGCAAACACTTTACATGAAGGCTGACAAAAATTAGAGATGGCACTAGGTACCCTTCCACCCTCTTGTTAGATTGGGTTTTTTAATACCTTTCCCATTCTATACTGAGCCATATACATACTCCTTTAGCCTATATTTTTCATCATTTTCTCAGTCTAACCTCACAATAAGAGTGAAAGCATGCAAGATATTGTCAGCATTTTATTTTCTGTCATACTGGAAGGAAGTTGAGAAGTACCAGCCAGACTTTGGATAAGATGTATACCTGAGTTTTAATATGGGATTTGGTTGTCCTTTGAGCCTATAATTGGCAAACCCAAATGTAATGATCTTCTACAAAGTTAGTGTCACTTGGAGACTTTCTCCAGGATGATGGGTGATGCCCATTATGGGTTACAGAAGGCAATGAAGTAACTCTTTATCTTTTGTAACTCTTTATGCTTCACATGGTTCTTTTATTATGTCAATAGCTTTAATTTTTTAGCGTTTTTTGTATTAGTATATAAATGAACTGAAAAGCATGCAGTAGAGGAGGAAAGTTTCTTAAACAGTACTGAGAAGTTTAAAAAACCCCAGTCATTTAGGCAGCATCAGGAAGACCTTCATCAGGAGCCAATCTAATTATCAGTATACATAAGAATGGGTATTTTAGCCTCCTAAAGTAGAGTATTTCAAAAATCATCTGCTTCACAGTTTAAGTGATGCCTTTTGGTTTGGGCAGGTGGTTCTTTGGTCTTAAAGTTCATTGCTGATGTAGCTCTGACCCTACATTAGTAAGGCTAATACTTTGGGTGAACTGGCTATGCCAAGAACTATATTTTTTCATTTTCAATTTTGCTTCTGTGATCCACGACTTAATGAAAATGTTAGGAAGTAGCTTCTAGTCAGATCAATATAAGTGGACTGTATTCATTATAATTGGTTTCTATCTATAGAACTGTAAAACAATCTTTAAGGACAGTCTAGGAGCAGCTTGGGTTTCGTGCTTTTCTAGTAAAAGCCATATTTAGATCTTATTATTGAATTGTGATGTCAGGATTCTCAGGAATATCCCAGTTGCTGACCAGAAGATTAAAAAAAGGCAGAACCCAAATTAAATGCCTGTTTTTTTAATCTCTTGTGGACACTTGATTATTATTGTGCAAGCCTGATGTCAGCTTCTGTACTCTGTAAATCACTGTTCCTTTGGCTGTGATAAATAGTCCTTGCTGAGCTTATGGTTCAGTGCAAATGCTAAGTGGTTGAAGGTTCCAAATAACCACAAGCATTTCCACCAAGTACAAAGATCCTTTGCTGCTGCACTTATACATATGGCTTGGAGCTACCCTGTTCCTTCCCCAAGAAATTTCTGCCTGGACTTTCAAATTGAACCTAAATAGTTGCTGTTTTGTAGTTTTTGTTTGTTTATTCTAGGGTTTTTTTGGAACTGCCTTACTTAAAAGCATTGCAAAACCTAGTTTACCACAGTCACTTTTGGAATTTTGGTTTTGAGATTCAAAGGTGGGTTCATAACATCCCCAATGTGGTCTGGCTGGCTGGTTGTGCCTTTAAACTTGTCTCCAATTGTGTCTCTTGCTGAGGTGACCAGGCCATGCAGCTCTTCAGCGAGCATGGCTGACCTTAGCACTGACATTTTTCATTAAAATAAACACATGCAGACTTTATTTTGTATCACTATTACTGGTTATTCTGAAGTAGTTCTGGAGCAGGTGCTCTGCCTCTGCTGCAGGCTCAGCATGACTCTGCTGAGGATGCTGTGGGAAGTGGCTGTATAGCAAGTTTTAACATGCAATACTCCATTCATGCTGAATATTTTGTGAGCTTAGCAGCTCAGTCTGGGAAAGCAGTGTCTGTGCTTGTGTTGTTCAGTTTTCAGAGGATTTCTTGTCATTGTCAAAAGTCTCCTGGTAAATAGTTCTGAATCAAAAATGTAAACCTGATTATTAAATGCCGACCTGAAATGAAAGTTACACAAAATCATAAGTTACAGCAGTACATACACACATCTGTGTAGAAGTCATTGTTTATGGCAGGCTTGCCAACCAGAAGTTGTGACTACAGAAAATACGTTCCTACTAAGAAATTACTCTCAGTAATTACTGATCATTCATCCCTTTGAAAAATAAACCACTCTGCTTTTTTTTCTGTATTTCTTATAGTAGCATATCTCTAATCAAATTTATGGTGTCAGAGAGCTTCACTCTTGGTGTCAGATCTGGTCAGTCACAGTTCTAGGGTGAAGATAAATGATGCACTCACAGCATCAGGTGACAATATCTTTTATTGCTGCCCCTTTTATAGCAGTATTAGGAATTCTTCTTTCAGAAAAAAAATAAGTGAAATGTTTTATGGCTGAGATGTACCTGTCAGGTCTTGCATTCATCCAAGGCCAGTGATCACCTACACCGCACTGTAATGTGCCATTGTTCTGTCACTTGGAGTCAATACTAAAACCAAGCAAGTATATAAAAATCAGCTTGTTCAAGACTTGCAGAACTCATTTTCATGTCAGTAGAGATTCAGTATTTGGCATCATCTTTAAAAAATGATTGTGATAATTTGTTTCTGGAGGGTTCATTATGTATGTTAATAGTAAAGGATCTGGCTATCCACGCCTGTCTCTGGATGCCAACTGAAATTCTCTGGCAAGATGAAATCATCTATCTCAGCTCAGTCCCAGCTGGCCACTGAAGCAAACCAAAACAAAACTGCTACATAATTGGATGCTGTTGACAGAGGAGTTGTGATTGATTTTGCATTTCTATTTGCTTTTTCTGAGGCTTTTAATGCAAGAGCTGTCAGGAAGCTGCATCCTGTATCTCAGGGTGATCTTGCAGGATAAGAATCCTGCTTGTGCATATGTCTCTGCATTTCAGTGTGGGTGATGTCCTTTGAGCTGCAGGCCAGCAGCCATGGAGATGGTCATCTCCATGCAAACCCAGGCTAGAAAGACAAGTGTTTTAGAGATGGATCTAGTTTTTGGCCTGCTCTCCAGAAATAGCAATCTATGTTTTTAAAAATAATTTAAATGTTTAGTAGTAAACTGAAGACCATGCCTCTGTGTAGAAGTAGAGAAATTTAGCAGTCCTATAGGACTTAATTTTGCAAACAGTATAAGCACTTTGGAGCATTTCACCTACCCAAGTACTGAGTGTGCCTGTCATCACTGTGCTTAAAATAGTAAAAGTGATGAATCTCATGTTCTTCCGATATTTTACAGAGGAGAGGTGGCATGGCTATTGCTAGTCACTAGGTGTTCACTGAAGTTTCATGCACTAGTTCATGTCTTTGAACCTGTTAAAAGCCTCTGATGGAAATACTTGTGCCCATGCTAGCAAGAGCTGGAGTGAGCAGTGCTCTTGAGAGGCAAATACAAACTGATAGAAACAATAGATACTGATGGAGAATGGTATGAATGGGATGCATGTATTTTCCAGCAGAAAGGTCTGATTGAGGACTTCTATGAAGTCCTATGCCACGTTTTTTTGCAAGGTGGCCTGGGGTGACTCCTGTGGCCAGTGTATTCAGAAACTTCTAACTATGGTGCTTTCTTGGAGTAGAGGGAGTTAGACAAGAAAAAGGCACAGGGTTGTCATACACCCTTTTCCACATTCCTCCTGGCTGCAGCACCTTGAAATGTGTGCAGAGAACAGCTGGTTTTAGTGTAGGTTTCTAAAAGAAATTAGGCAGACACTACTCTGCTGTTGGCCTTACTGATACTTGTTCACTAATTCTTGATCCCTTTGGTCTGAACTGGTTGCAAGGAAGGAAACGGAAAGTTAGCCCCAGCACCACCAGCGCAGGAAAAGTCAAGGCAGAAGTCAGTGTAGGAGAGACACGTTGTCAAAGAAAGGGGTGGGGAATGACCTGACTGTCTACATGGGACAGCCCTTGTCAGCACTTTATGATCATATGGGATGCCACATCTTCACTGATGCTGGCAAGTCCAACTGTGAAAATCCAATCCATGTGAAATGGAGCTTCTGTATTGCCATACAGAAATCTCTTATTTTTATGACCCTTAAAGCGAATGTTTCTGTTAAACTTCATCTTATTCTGGAATGTGATCTTACTGTCACACAGTAAACTAACCAGCTTGCCTTGACCGTGGAGCTCTGGCTTAGGACAGTCCCTTCTAGATGAGCTCTGTATACCTCCAGTTTTGCTGAAAGGCCATTTTCTTGACTTGGCTCAAACTGATTATTCATCTGGACCTGAAATGCTGTGTGAGGTTCTGGTTACGCATTTTGGAATTTCAGAATAAGCAGAAAAGTTGTGTGGATGGATGAGAGGACCTTGCTGCAGTGTAGGACTGTTCCTGGATAAAGCTACACTAATTAGATAAATGCCTTCAGCTCAAAGTTGTTTTGGGTAGGGGAGGGGAGAAATAGGAGAGTTCTACAATATCTCAAATGGTACAGAGCAAATTAACGGGGACTGATAGTATAAAAATGACATCCAGAGAAATACCCAGGCAGCAAATTCCAGCAGAAGGAAGTACTTTGTCATGCAGTGCACAACTGAACTGTCAGAGTCCATGCCAGGATGTTGTGGGGTTTTTCGAGGGAGGAGGGGCAAAAGTACAGCTGGATGTCAGCTATGAAAGAGAGATCCATCAATAGCTGTTTTAACTCTTTGATCCAGATGCAATAGCTGGCTTTGGAAATATGTGCACTGCCTCTTACAATAAGCTGGGGAAGATACACTGGAGACAGCAGCACTCCATAGTTGCCCTCTTTGTTATTCTTTCCTTAAGCTGCCAGTCCCAGCCCCTGTTGGAGTCAGGCTGCTGGGATATGCAGGTCTCTGCGACCCACTTAAGCTCTTCATGTATTATGAATAAGCTGTAATTCTGATAGCTGTTTAGCAGCCTCATAATGAGTGACTTGCTGTGATCCTGAAGGTCACGAGTTGTTCCAAGCACTGGCTGTTTGGGAGGCAGATGCCCTGTCTTAACCTTGCACAGATCTTGCTGGTGCTTTCCTCCCACCTGGCAAGGGTGGGTTCAGGCTTAATCAGAGTGTCCAATGGCATAAGATGGGCCATCACTAGCAACAGGAATGGGTGCTCGGAGGTCACATGTTGATTTATTTTTTCTTCCCTGCCTCAGGATATCCATCCTGGAACAGATAGTAGAAAATGGAACGATTCCACCATGAAGACAGTCAGAGATATTTTATGTCAACAATATAAAAGAATTCTGCAGCCCCCCCTGCCCAGCCCTTAGCAAGTCAGATTAACCCTAAGAAACAGTGCACACTTTGTAAAGCAGAGATTTCTCATTGGGAAATGTTGTTTCTAGCTTTTCCACATCAGCTGTGAAAACATACTGCCATCCAAGCTTTGCAAAATGATTCTTAGAAAGGCCTAGCAGTGAATGCTTGGCAAATAGAGGTTTAATATATTGAGAGCCAGGCTTAAAGGCTTAATGTTATGGAAGAGAGTGTCCTAGAAGAGCCTTTGCAGAAAGCTGCCAGGGAACTTTGTCTTGCTGGGACTCCTTCCCAGTCTCCCGTGGACTTTGGGGTCTATTTTGTTGTGGGACAGCTGATGGCAGCTTGATAATCTGCCAGTTTGTGCTGTAGAAATGATCGACAGGTTTTTCCTGAATAGCATGATAGAGATTAAATGAGCCTGAGAACACCAGCAGTGGTAATAGGAAATAGGTATTTATTTTCTGAGTGCAAGGAGCCATTTGGAAAAGGTGCCACTCTTTTCTGACCTTATGCTCTGGCTTCACAGATAACCCATACACAAAAAATTTTAGACTAGAACTGCTGGTCTTTTTGTGCCTGCGAACGGCAGTAGCAGAGCCGTTTCTAGGTGGGTTTGATGAATGGCAGGCTGCCAGGAGTGGCATCCATCTTGTGCCTGAGATAATGCCATGAGCAGCCTGAGAGCCATTTCTGGCAGGAGAGCATCAAACCAGCTGAGCATTGTGCAGGGCTGACTGGAGAGGTTTTGCAGGAGCAGGACTAGAGCTGGTGTGGCCAGGGTTGGATGGTGAGCATTTTTCTGTGTTTCCAAAGTCTTCACAGACATCAGCCTGTTGTGTGAAAGCCTGGTGTAGACCAATGACATCAGTGATGCTCTGATATCAAACTGGGGTCATGAGAGCCTTGGTCCTGTAGGTGTTATTGGGCAGGGAAGATGGGCTCTTGTGTTGCATCTCTGCTTTAGTGCCTGTCACTTGGCTCCTGTAAGCCTCCCAATAGTTTTGCCTGACCCAGTAGCTGGAGCTGTGGCTCCCCTGCAGCCCACGTTGCTGTGACTCTGTGTCCTGGCCATTCAGGTTGGCTGGGGAGTAGCAAAAGTAAATGCAGGGGAAGGTGAAACAAAGAAAGGGGACTGCTGTCCAGGCTCTGAACTAAGGCAGTGGGGTTTGTGGTACTGGTGGGAAATTACTCCCATGACTGACCCCTCTGCTAACTGCAAGCATGTCCCTGTCCCTCCTGGGGCTTACTGTTTCATGTCCTGACTTTGATATTTCCTGAGCATGACTTTATCCTTCTCATTTCTCCATCCTTAGGGGAGCTTTGGCACCGATGTCAGCAGCCACCAGAAACCGCCAAAAGCTTTTGTGCAGTAAAAATGTGCTCTGTCCACGCTGCATCTTAAGGACTAAAGGCACTGCTTATAATTCTGCTCCAGGCTTCCCTGAATTTAACCTAGTTTCCACTTCGCTCAGTTTCCTTACCCTCTCTACAAGGTTGCTGTACACAAACCAGAAGCCTAATGGGAGCTTCAAAAGGTCTGCTGGCCCTCTAACATGCAGCAGTAGTCCTAAAATTTCTGAAGAGATGGGTTTGCATTTCTCTGGATGGAATGTAAACCAAGGGCTGCTAATAATACAGTGTGTAAGGTCTTACTCAGATTTATATAAACCCTAAAACCATGTCTAAAAATAGTGTCTTGTTTTGCATTCTTGAGAGGAGATTCACCACACACCTACATCTGCCACGAAGTGCTATGCTGGTAACAAACTGGACTTCCCTGGAGTTGTATGAAAAGTACCGAAAACCCATTTGAATTTTATTAGTCCTACAAAATACACATGGACAGTCATATTAAATATGATAACACTTGGAATGGACTGCAGCTGTGGTGCTAGCAGGAGGCATAGGGTGTGGGAAGCATCCTAGAGAGGTGTCCATCAGAGAAGTGCAAGCATTGATTGCCTGATGTAGAGTAGGAAGGAGTGTGGGGGAGCTGGATTTAGTTAATGCTTTCAGACCAGGACAGAGTGAAAGAATAAAAACAGGCAATTGCTGTGTATTCTATATGTTATGTTAGGTTTCAAGAGAAGGGACTTTTTCTTTTAACTGTAAGGCTTGTGCTTATGACGCAAGTGTGTAAGTAGATGGGGCTCAATCCTGTAAGGTGCCAGTGCTTAATGCAGAGCTTGTAATCAGTCTTATTAGTTTAAAGCACTTAAACTCCTTCCTCCCTTGTGTCTGCTTACTTACCATCTCTCTGACCTGGTCTCATGGTCATGTTTTTCACTAGTGGAAAGTCTGAGGTAATGTAATGTTTGAGATACAGCTGTAGCATTAAAGTGTTTCTTAGCCTTAGGTATTGACTAGGCGATTTTGGGATGTAGTCTGGTGCCTGTGAAAGTGTGTGGTTAATAGCACAATAGAACTCACATCCACATGAGTCTTAAATAGAGCATGTAGCAATATTAAATACATCCTGCAATGAGTTTTAAGAACAAGCTAAATCCACGTGGAGTGTGGATCTTTAAAGAACGCGTAATCTTTGCCCTTTGCTTTTTGCATGCTCTCCAGGGCTGGGAAAGCTGTATCAATCATTGTTGATACATAAAGCATCTGACATGTCTCTGTATGCATTGACTGCTCTAGTAATGAGGTTTTCTGTGAGTTTGCCCCTTTATACCTGGTAGAAAATGGATGCACTCATTTAGCTTTTTGGGAAGGTACTCCAGAGGAGATGAGGAGGTGACTGCTGTCAGCTTCAGCTTTCCTTGCCTTGCATGCCCTGTCTGGTGCAAGGCAGTAACACACACAGGCATAAGTGATAGCTCCTGCCGATGAGATCACCAACACAATGTTTTTAAAGTGTTTTAACATGCCTGAATAATGGCTCACACTGTGGTACGTGTCCTCTTACCCATGGCCAGAGCCCTGAATGCCCCGTACAGGCTCAGCACCTCTGAAAGCCAGGCTCTTTACTCTTGAGCCCTATGCAGAATTTAGGAGCCCAAACCAGCTATAGGCTCTCATATTGGGAAGTTTGGATTTCTGTTTCTAAACTCATCCTAAGAATGTGAAGTTCCTGTATGCTAAGAGTGGCATTTTCATTTTTCACAAAAAGTGCTCTTGCCCCCTGTTCCCTGCTTTTTCTGCGGTAAGAAAGCTAAGCATGAGGCAGAGGAGCATGCCATCACATGCTGGAGGTAGAAAAGGTGTTGGAAAGTCTCTTGACTGCTGCTTGTATCAGCACAGTCTGTAAGAAGCTCCATTTTCAATGAAAAACTAGAAGAATGTCTGAGGATCACCCCTCTTGAAAGGAGCCAGGACCTTCCACAGTGTCCACTGTGGTCTTTACTTCATGCCAGTGGCATGGACATACATCCAGACTCTATCTGCTACGAGGTGAGATCTGGGATGAGAAGGCGAGATTTGAGTGCATCTGTATGTGACCCAAATTCTGAATTTTCAGCAAGGCTTTTTCCCAAGCTGATCTGTCAGTGGGAATTATATTGGTCCAGTAGTGATGCCTTGAAAAATGCTCTCTGAAGTACAGGTGTGAGCTGTAGCAGCCTACAAGTGTCTGAAGTATTTAGTGTGAGACATTAGTCACACTGAGGAATGGCCTTGTCCAGCTGTAGTGCAGGCTTGCATGGTAATTCCATAGAAGAGACCAGAAAATATGGAAACTCTGGCTGCCTTAGTTCATCATGAGTCGCACTTTGAGGAACATGCATGACAGATCTGTAGGTCTTGCCTGAGGCTCCTCTGCAGTTTTCCCCAGCTAGGTCATCTTTATTGAAATGCTTACTGGAAGCATCCCAGGACTCGTGGAAAACCTAATTCAGTGTACTTGGAGGGTCAGTTGTTTGTTCTTTCCATAGTATTTGCTTCTCTGGAGCAAACTGCTCCACCACCCTGCTGTGGTGATATCCCAAGCTGTTTTCTGGGAAGCAAATTTTTTGGTCATACCTCCACCACTGTAGTTTCCAAATTCAGTTAATCTCAGTGGAAGCAGTCTTTGAGCATGGAAGCCAACCAGACACCCACGGCAGCAGAGGGAAGAGCTATTTTAAAATTCTAAAAATTAAAAAGTGTTTTTTTCACTTGCATTCCTGGGTCTTGGCCTGAACAAGGAGTAGAGGTGCCAAAATACTGCGAGAGTGTCTGTTGTTGCAGTATGTCTGGCTGAACCAGAAGCAGGAAATTCTTGTGAGAGCCTGTCTCATCAGATTGCCAGCCAGCTCTGAGCCTTGCTGGTTGTGAGTGTGAGTTGGTGAGGTGGGAATGTGGTTGAGAGAAATATTTGAAGGTAGGTAAAATGGTTCATTGGAAGTGATAGCACAGTATGTATGTGAAGCATTGTAGTGGTTTTCTGTTTCCAACATAAAAGCAAGAACTGAATATATGAATCAAACTTGCATCACCCTCCTTCTTCCAGTGGAGGGGGAAATAGGGAAAACTCCCTGTATGGGTTGAGTGCTTTCCTGCCAGAACTGGTCTGCCTCTGTGCTCTGCCTTTGGGTCTCCCTCTGGCTTGAAGGAGGCCAAATCCAGCCCCCTAGTTCATAACTTCCTTCTTAAAACTTGCAGGTCAGGAATTTTTTCTTACCTTAGGCTAGACCCTGCTCTAAAACTTTCCATGTTGTTGTGTGCAGAGCTGCCTTGGCAGGAGCAGGGCTGCAGACGCTGCAGTCAGAGCCCCAGAGGTTAACCCCCCTGACCAGGAGACTTATTCCACCCTGGCTCCATTTCAAGACTATTTAAAAGACCGTAGCCAGTCTGTGCTGCCGATTTCAGCATTACTGCTCCTAGTGGAGCTGTAACAGTGGGAGACTTTAAAGAAAAAGGACATAATGGAAACTGATTAGAAAAGTGAAGAAAGTCTTGGGATACAAAAAAGCATTGCTTAAAGAAAGGCAGGAGGGTGGGTAAGGTGGGCCCTTAAAAGGCATGTATTCAATCACAGCAGGGCAGGAAATAGCTTTAGGAGAATTTTTTCTTTGGTCCATTCATAACCTGGTTTGTACCTCATTAACTTTCTGTTAGTGCTTTTTTCTTCTGAAATCCAGGGTAGCTTATTTCCACTGAAGTCAATGTGAAGAGTCATTCAGTACAGAGCACATGAATCCTTCAGTGCAGATTAAACAAGAGAAGCTCCCAGTGTTGCTTTCATCCTGAAGGGATGAGAAGCACATTGAGGATGTGCTGATGATGCGTGCTTTATTTACTCCGTTTCCGTGGAGCTACAATGAGCTTCCCAGAGGTGCCTTTTCCAGGGTGCTTGCACCATTTTTCTGTAATTTACTGGATGATCAAATGACAACCCCTGTGAAACCAGTTGCACTCTTGCCTGTGGTTTGCATTAAGCCTCTTAGATTGCTAGAACCTCCTGGTTTATGAAGGAATTGCCATAAAAGCTGCATGGCTTAAAGTGTGCCTGATAGAAAAGTGTCCAAGATCTTAAACACTTTCTGCCATTCCCTGCTTACCTAACAAATGCTGGGTTTATGAACTGTTGTTCTGCAGTGCTAAAATTGGATTCCAGGTAGCTGAAACTGTGCTTCGTTTTATCCTTTAAGAAAGACAGCTGGGGTTTTGTGTTGCTGATGAAGCCTAATTTGAATGACTTTCCTCATCAAGCCCATTTAATTAAAGATTCATTACATTCTGTATAGTGTAACAGTGAAACACAGAATTGTCCTCTGGGCAGCCAGCTGCCAAAAGGGAGGGATTAGCTGTGGCTAAGATAGGGTAAGAAGTTGTGGGATTAAAATGCAGCAAACAAGATACAGGTTTGAAGCTGGGGCAGAATGGGAGGGATAGTGAAGTGTCTCTGAGTGTATCTGGGGCCCTGGAGAGAGGGTAAGGTCTGCATCTGTGGGATGCACTTACCCTGCCTGTGCATAAAGAGTAGACCTCTCACTGTCTGCTGCTTTCTAAGAAGGTAGACAAAAGAAAGAGGATGGACTCTTGCAGCCTTTTGCAAAGCCTGTGTGGTTTGCAATCCAGAAGATGAGAATGGAAATCCATAAAATGATCCTCTGATTTTGCAACAGGAGCACTGGTTGTACACCAGCTGCTTGGTTTAGTTGGTACCACAACTGTGTTTGTGGATGGGGAGAAGAATGGTTTGTCAAGTAGCTGTTCAGCCACAAACTCTTCCAAAGACACTGAAAACCTTTTGTGACAGGATCCTTGGTGGCATTTGGCTCTGCCCTGGGGAAATGCTTCATACAATTCCCCTGGATAGTGCAGTGGTGCCACGGGAGCATCCATACATGCGAAGTTGTAGATCCATCTGCTGCCCCAAGGCAGCAATGAACAGTTATGTGTTGTGTTTGGCAGCAGAGGAGGGTGGGTTAGGGTTTGGGTTTTTTTTTTGCTTGAAAAAGAAGATTGGATGGTTCTTATTTGTATTTGAAAAGAGGAACAACTAACTTGGAGAAGAGCATTTCAGTACAAATCTCATGAGCCTGGAAAAAATTCAAGGCTGCAATTAAAAAGCTTGTTTGTACTCTTTCTGAAGTGCCTGTTCATCTTGTTTGCTCTGATCAAGAGGGAAAATCTTATATTAACAAACAAACCATCAGAAAGCCTACCATTGCTGGGCAGCACTGCCATTCTGTAAGGAGCCCACTGAAAACCAACACTTACTTCTTCTGATCCCAATTCTTTCTGTCTGTTGAGGTTTTTTGTTTAATTAAGTAGCCTTCGATATTCAGAGCAACAAAACAGTGGGCACAGGTTCTTCTCTAACGTGAGTTTTGTGGCTCTCACTTGGTTCCTTAGCATTTGAACGTGCTTTGGTTCTGTGCCTGCATGAGCCACCAGTTGGTGGCCAGGCTTCCCCTGCCAGCTCTCCTTAAGCAGAGCTTTGCATCTGTAGCTTCCCTTGACTGAGTCAGCAGGGCAGGGAGGCAGCACCATTTTCTATCTGTCCTCCCAAAATAATGACTCCTAAGCTGCAGAACTGGGGAGGAATCATTAATTTCTGTGAGAGCACTTGAAAGCTGTTGTTTTATGTGACAAGTGTTTGTTGATGTGACACTAGAGTTCATCTGCAATTGGGAATGGAGACAGTTATATTTTGGTTCTGTAATCTGAGCCTTCCACAGCCAGTTTCTCTGGCTGAGCTGAGGGTGTTCACAGGTTCTTCAGAAGCCTTAGGATCTCCTGGGTTCTGGCAGGTGACAGTGTGCAGGGAGCTCCATGTTACTTCTGATGCTGTAACAGTCAGTATTTGGGGTCTGATTTGGTGTAGCATGAGCCCCCAGTAATTTGGATTAGAGGGCAGAGCATGAGCTTGTCCAAAGACAGCACCACTGGTTTTTTCAAGGAAAGTTCATGTAGCATTTCATAACCAACACTGAAAATCCTGTGTTGGAAAGGTTAACCTGTTATACATTTTTTCTGAGATTTTCTTTATTTTATTTTTAACCAGATGCATGGAGACTACCAGTGTCCCAGGCACAAGTGCTGCTCCAGGTGCCACTCCATGGAAGAGTGGGCAGTGGGAAAATTAGGTATCTGAAACTTTTCAGGGCGTGATCCGAACGTAGAGATTTCAGTTAAAGGAAACACAAAATCAGTGATTTTTCTTTGGAGGCTCTGGCATAGTACAGTGACAATGACACGTGGAGCTTCTCTGCTAGCATGGGGTTACATCAGTTGTGCTCTGTCTTGGGCAGTTTCTTGCAGACTGTCTGCTGTATGCAATGGGAAATTGCTGTTCCAGATAATACTGAAAATTAATGTGACATCTCTTAGCTTGTGGAAGTTCACTTATTCCCATCCCCAACTGAAAGGATCTCGTACGTACTTATATATGTGTAGGTGTTTGTATGTATACACAGTGTATGTATGGTTCTTTTCATTGTGAGTGATACTGCAGGGAACTGCTCATATGTGCTAATATCTGCTGACAGTTAAGCCTGTCTTTGAGAAATATTTTTGCTCTTGATCTTAGGCAGGTCTTAAACCTGGGCTCAGAGGTAGGAAGAGGAGTGTGCTAAATGATGACTGCAGCTAATTCTCAGAAATAGTATGGTGTTCTTTCTGCCCACCTTTCTCTTTCATCCTTCTCCCTGACTCTGTTCCAGGACGTCTTGTGGAAAAAGGAAAAGTCATTTCCGTTAGAACTGGCTGTTTTTCTTCTTTCCGTAGATGTTTTTTTACCCCTCTACTCTCAAGTTAAATGGGAAAACAAAGTATGCAGTATTTCTGCTGCAGAGTTAAATATTGATGAAGATTAAGATGCATTAAAAAACTGAGGAAATTCATGGCTCAGGAATAAAAATAAGCAAAACTCAGAAAATTGAAAAAATGTTCAAGTGTATGAATAGCTCTTTATCTTTCCACCTTCCAGCATTACTTCCAATAAAATGTTTCAGCATCTTGATGCAACCATTCCAGTTTCACTGAGCTGGGGACAAGAAAGTGCTGTACAGTAATAGTTATGGGGGGAAAATGTTCTGTGCTATGTTGGTCTTGGACTTCCTCAGAGTATTTTTGTTCCAGATGTTAAACTGCGATTTTTTTCAGAAGCCTTGTTAAGTTGCCAGAACATTAGATTTTTTTTGAAGGATTTTCCGAACCCCAGCTGATTATCACAACACTCAAGAATCCAAACTTGGGCTTGGCTTTGCTGTGCTGCAGCAGCTGCAGAAAATCTGTGCGAAAGCTCAGGTTTACAGCGCCATCATCGAATGCCCTTATAGGGTAAAACAGGGAGTGAGGGAATTCTGCTCTGCTGCCTCGTACAACGCGGGATTTACGTCAGCCATTGAGTAACATCAAGTTCCCCAAAGCACAAATACCCTCACACACACGCTGTGGCCAAGGTGGTAGCAGAGCTCCCAAAAGAGCTACAGCAGAGCAACTCGGGGATGGAAAAAATTATATCCCATCTGCCTCCATCCAGGCAAAGGATAACAGTCTGCTCAGAGCAGAGGCAAAATCAGTCCCCGGTGTGTTTTGTTTCTAGATATAACAGCACTTTTTCTAGCTAACAGGGCGGGATGGTACTGGTAGTACATGGCACAGATTGCACCTTGCTGCTTGATTGAAGTCAAAATGCCCCCGTGACTCCCTCCCTGACCAAGGCGCCTGTGCCCCAGCTCCCCCTGGCCCTGTTGCTCACATTCTTTTCAGCCCTTTGATCTAATCCTTATGGAAATAGATGGAAAAATCTCCTAAGCTCTGTTTTGTCTAGTCAGTGTTGTCAGTAGGAAACTTCTCTTCACAAAAGCAATAAATGGATAAGCACCTTCTACTTTGTACCTGCTTCTCTCCTTACCTGCCTAAGTTTTGTCTTCGTGCTTTTACAGAAACTCTCAGATATGGTATTTTTGCACTTAATGTGTCTTCCCCAAACTTGCAGTACCTCCCCTGCTGCCTTCATTTTGCTTCAAAGGGTCGTCAGCCCATATGAGCAGAAACCTCTGACTATCCTAGTATTAAAGACAGCGTGGAGCTCAATGTGTTCAAATTCCTTTCCCTAACCACAATCCTCTTTTTAGAGGAGAATTCTGCCAACCAACTTGGGTGACACACTCTTCTGCGCCAAAGAAAGCTACTTACTTAGCCAAGGATATCTGCTGTACCTGGAAAAGGGCTGCTTGAGGCTGCCGGAACAAGGCTCCTGCCTTCCCCGGGGCAGATCCCCGGTCTGCTGGTGGCTGGGGCAACACAGGGCTGCCAGGGCACATTGCTGAAGTGGTAAACAGATTTAGCACCCAGCAGTGTTTCATGTCTTGGGTCTGTGCCTGGTCTGTGAGTACCGTGGCATTCTTACCTGGGAGCGGCATGGGCTCAGAGCACTCGTGTGGTGCCTGGATGGAGGTACTGGTGGGTCTCCCACTGAATGACACCAGGTTGTCCCCTGCCTCAAGAGAGAACCATAGACCAAGACCTACTGAAAAAAATGGCAAAGAAAAGTGGCTAAGAAGTCTGTATTTTGTTTGGTGAGTGATAAGAGAGTGGCAGCTTGAGGCAGTTAAAGTAGGAAGATCAGCAGTGTCAGCTCTCTTCTGCTGTCAGTATTGATGTCTCAGGGAAGGGATGATGAAAAATAGAGTCCAAAATATGAGATATGAGCAGATGCAATGGCTAAATCATAAAATAGACTGAAAAGCTTTTCAGGTCATCAGAGCTGAAGTTTGTGCCAGAGATCCATAGGACCCTTTGCTGTAATGACATTAAGATGAGACTGGGATTTAGTGGAGGGCTGTACCCATCTCCTGGGACCAGGCACTGTTACTCACAAGCGCTTTCTCTCTGGTGTCTGGTGTGCCACAGGAAAAGCTCTGCTCATGATTCATGCTTGCAGCTGAAAGGGGAGAGTCAGTGACTTATCCTGTGTCACTCTGTGCCCTCTCTAATCCCAGCAGAGCTCTTCCAGTTTTGTTTATTTTTTCAATAGTATTTCGTAAAGGATTTGCTTGAGTCTAGTTTTGTGTAGGAAGATAGCCACATGGAGGGCACAGAGGAAACTCTTCCAGAGGAAAATCTGAAGCTTGGAGTGAAAACTGGTCAAAGAAGGCAGAAATTTGGCCGTGGAAGTACAAACAATCTTGTCTGTGCTGTGGCAGCCTGATCCTCAACTGGGCTTTGGAGGGCGATAAAGAGAGGATGGCAGTGAGTCAGGATAGATATTTGCACTCTGTCGAGGTCCTTCCTGTTATTCCCCTCTGACTCATGGATTGCACAGAGATCTCTAAATATTTTACATGCCAGTGGCCCCTGCAGCAGTAGGCGTGAGATTAAGGCCATTTTTTAATCAATGTGACTCTGGACAGACTACCCCCGCTAGCATCCTCCAGACTCTTCCTATTTCAGAGCAACGGAAACAGAAGTCATCCCGTATTTACACAAACTGATGGATTTGAACAGTTCTTCTTGAAAGGTACAATTATCCTAATTAAGTGAAAATAAGCACCGAAAAGTCTCGATTATCTTAAAATCGAGATGTTGCAGTTCAATTGTATTTCCAGACTCGGGCAAGCTGCTGGAATGCATGCAGTTCAACTTTCCTCTATGATATAATAGTTTAAAAGAGATCAGGGTACATTTTACCATAGTGTCTAGCAATGTGAGTTTATTCAGACTTTTGGCAGGCAGTTCTGCACACTCTTGCTAAAACTGTGAATCATCCATTGTTGGCTGATTGCACTCTAGTTGCTAAGAGATCTGTCAAGTGCATACTGAGGCTTAATTCTACATTTGCTCTAAGAAGGGCTAAATGTATTAAATTGGAACATGTCACATCCTTCCTAAACAAGTAATTAAGGCACTGCTATGAGCCTGTCTGATGGAGAGAAGAGAAGGAGCTAGGAACAGCTGGAAGATTTAACTTGTGTTGAGGTTGGTCTCTTCTGTCTGGGAACACTAGACTTATTGCATGTTGGATTTTCACAACCTGATGCATAGTGGAAATAGAAAGGGGAGGGAGACATTAAAAAAATAGAATTTCCAAAAGAACTTGTTTTTCAGTGTCCTTATATAAACCTCTTAAAATGATCTAATGCTTTTTCACAAAGTGTAATTTTTAGTAATGGAAAGACAATACGTCAGTGTTTCCCAAGCTGCCTTGCCCCCCGCCCCCTCCCAAGTGAACTCTACCACTCACACTGCTCCTCCCCAGTTATCCCATCGCTTGGATGTGTTGCAATATGTATTGCAGATGCCGTGTGCTTTCACTCAGGAGCGTACTTTAATGCTCCTGTTTGCTAAGTACACCAGCAGAAGTGGTGAGTAAGTGGTACTATAAGATATCTTTAACCACCTTGTCTGTCCTAAATAGCCACAAGCTTTTCCAGGAGACCTTTTACTACCCACAAGGAGAAAATGGATCCATTTGTCAGCAGTAAACAGAGCACGTTGTTTGTTTCTGTGAACATACTCCTGCCTGTGAGAGGGTGTGTGGCAGCAATAAAAAAAAAAAAAAAAAAAAAAAGAAAAAAGTTAATTAGTCAAGATTTTTAGACTCATCTGTTCCTATAGTTACATCATGTGCACTGACATTAGCCGTGTCCAAAAATTGCCTTAGTTTCTCACCAGGCTCTGTATCTTCTACCCCTTCACTGAACAAGAAGAAAAAGTAATGAAGCTATGGTGTCTGCCAGTATTTTCTGGTATCCAGACTAGCAGTGAGCTCCCAGGTTCAGCATTTCACCTGTCACCTCCCAGATCTGTGCTCTCATATTGGGGTTGGGCTGCTTGCTGCCTATGGGTGGCCTCTGCTTGGGCTCCAGAGAAGGGAGACTTAAACACAATCCTTGCTTAGTTATCTAAATGATAAATTATCTTCCTTTTAAAAACAAAGACACTATCCCTGCACCAGCCATAGCTAATGATTTGCTTATACAGTGCTTCTAGGTGCTGTATTTTGTCAGAACTTGTTACTGAATTTCCCTTCCTTGTGTAGGTCTTTGTAGACATGATTGAAGGCCTTTATAATCCTCTCTTTGATCATCTTTGAAACAGATTGAGCTCTGTGAATGCAGTTTGATAGGGATTTTGGAAATGACGCGTGGCTCATTCTGGTGGCTGCTCTCCAAGCCGCTTGTGGCTGGGGGACGTTCCGTGGGGGTGGACGCGGTACCGGGGCGCAGCTGTGGCAGCGGCCCGCCCTGGGATGGTGGAGCTGTCCCTGCAGTGCTGCCCTGCTCGGCTCTCCCAAGAGGGCTCTCTGGTTGTAGGGCAGTGGCTGGAGCCCACATGCAGACAGTGATCCTCTGTGGGGGCTTGGCTCACTAAACTGAACAGATGGCCTGTCCCCTGCCTGTGCCCTGAGGCCCTCGTGCCGGCCAGGCAGCCTTGGCAGTGGCCATGTGGCGGTGTGGGTGGGTCACTGGTGCCTCTAGTGCTGTCCCTGCCTGTGACTGTCCCTGCCTGTGGCCCGGTTTGCTCAGAGTTTAACACTTCCTTGGTGCCTGGCCAGTGATGGTTGTGGGCCCTCGGTCTATTTCTGTGAAACCTGAGCGACCTTGCACTGATGGGCTTCTGTTTGAAACGCAGCTATTCAGCAATGATTTTCATTCTCATCAGGTCTCGAGATGTGTGAAAACATTCTGCTTGCAGACCATCAGCAGTGTCCACTTGTATGCAGCTTAACCTGGTACATCAGTGCTAGCACTGCTAGTTATGGTCACCATTTCATCCAAAGCTGTTTTAAACTAGATGAGATTGACTTGTTATAAACACATGATGATTGGTAATAATTATTTTTTCCTTCTATTCCTTATTACTCCCCTGTCAGTCATTTTGCAGATTTTTCTAGCATCCCCATTAGGCTGTAAGGATGATGAAAACTACAGAACTCTTCCTTAGGTAGAAATCACCCTCAGTTACTGTTTTAAAAGTGCTGGTTAATAACTGCTGTGTAATGTCTTCCTGTATTATGGATGGGATGAAGATTACTCTTTGTAATACTACCTGAATATTTAACTGCCTTTTTACCCATGCAGAGCAGAAATATTTCCCTTTTTGGTGTGAATATTCAAAGTTTCACCTTTTCCAGGTAGTCATGAATCAGCACCACTGTTGCTCTTCCTGTTATTCCTAAGGTAGGGAAATGAAGGAGGGAAAAAAAAGGTTTTCATGCATATTGATTCTGCTATCCAGAGATTTTTGCTAGGTCCTTTTGCTTTTATAAATTCTCCTGATTTCTGATATATTGCACTAAAACTTGCCATAATTGTTTTGGGGTTCATATCTGATTTAATTTTATCTCTTTACCAATTAACTTAGACTTTATCTCTGATCCTTCATCTAATTCTTTTTCACATGTGAGAGTGGGTTTTCTGGACATTTAATGACATTTTCTTAAAACTGCTCCTAGGCGTTGTGTAATTTTAGCATGCAGATTAGCTGCTTAGTGATTTAGCTCAACTATTTCAGCTTTGTGAAAATAAGGCTTTTGAAAATTATTAAGTCTGTGTGTTATGTAACTGCTCTTACTTACTAGAAACATCCATTTTGTCTATTAAATCTGTCACTTTTTTGGTGCGTTTTTCACTTCATCACTTGGTCTGCAACTGGGAGGGCACAGAGTATCATCTGTATTCTGAACAGATTATCATGCCTTTATAATGTATTATCCTCTAACCATGGGCTAGGTTTTTCAGGAGCATCATCTTTCTGGTCACTGTAACTCGTGGTTGCTGAGGGAGTAGCTGTATGTCTTCCATGAAAGCCAAGGGAGTATTGAGAAGACTTGATGTGTTCCAGTATATGGAGGCTTGCTTCCTACCTTTGCCCTTTTTTTCAGCCTGTTACCTGCTGAAGTGGAAGCTGAATGTGGAGCAAGCCAAACAAAATATCATGTTCTTTTTGCTCTGACCTCGCAGACTGTATTTTTTTATTCAGCTTCTCTTCACTGTTGCATAACTAGTTAGAACTTTCTTTTCCCAGCCAAAGCAGGTAGGAAAACAGGATTTCTACGTTTGCCCTGAGCTCTTACGGCCTGTAGGACATGAAAAGCATTCAGCAGTAGGTAGAGACAAGTTTTAAGCTGTAGTAACATCTACAAAGAATATAGCAGTCATTATTTTCCCAGGTTTTCACCTCATTGCTTGACCCCCAGATCTGTAAGAGTGTGCAGTGTGGAGTCACACTGGTCAGCAGAAGACCCTTCTTACTGAAGGTGCTAAAAAACATTTGCTGTACAGCACATGCTTGTCTGTGGTTTCTGAAGTGTAACCCAGTGAGTGTGAGGAGTGAATGAGGAACTCCTGAGCTGTCTTCCTTACTTGAGGCTGCATAAATAGCAAGTTTTAGAGCTATTTTTAAAGACCACTTGTTCTTCTCCAGGATGCTTGCAGGAGATGCCCTGAGTGCTCAATGCCACAGTCAAAGGCAGCTGTCCATAGACCAGGTGCTCGTGTTAATGTCCCCCGTGCTTGCCGCATGGTGCAGGCATTGTTTCCCTCCTAGGTTGGGTGGCAGGGCACGTACACTACTGAGTCTCTTTGGTGGTGGGCTGGGGCTTGCCTGGCTGGGGCTGTGGTCCTCTTTTGTGGTCCTTTTTCAGCAGTGATGTCTTCCCCAGTGGGGCAAGGAGTCCCCAGGAGCCCAAACCAGAAACAGCTGCCTGGTGCTCCTCACGGCAGGAGTGCAATCAGTGGTTTTCATTTAACTTTTTCATGAGTGACTGTTGTTCCAGCCCCAAGATCACCTTCTGTTTGCAGCAGGTCCTGCAGGTACCTGCAGGCTCTGGCATCCTCCTCGCCTGAGAAAGCTACAGTTACAAGCTGTCAGGTTTCTTCCACACCTCTGGTGGTGTTGATAGCATCTGGTGAGGTAATAGTTTCCATTTGGTTACAAATATATAAATTTCAGTGTTTCCCTTTATTTCTGTACGGTGGCAGAGTTGTGTAGGACTGTGTGGAGAAAGGAAAAGCCATTAGACTGACTATAAAGTAATACTGGAGTCTGGTGTATCATCAACTCTTGGCTGTTATTGCAGCAGATGTGCTCCCTGTTCCCATATGAGTCTGGAAACGGGCTGATATCGCCCTGCATCCGTCAGTCGTGGCACTGCTGCCTGCTCTGTGCAGTGGGTTTGTGCCCAGCTCCCGGCTGGCAGGTATCGCTCCAGACCCGGGACACGTGGGGAGGATCCCAGAATCACCATGTCCCCAAAGCAGAGCTGGCAGCAGGCAGGAGGGCAGAGCTGGGATGCTCCAGAGTGTAAACCCTTGGGATCATTGCTGCTGCTCAGCAAGGGGCACTGACTTGGGTGCAGCGAAACACGGGCTTGTTCTACCTCAGATAGAGAAAGCGTAATTAGGAAATGTAGGTCATCAAAAGCAATTAGCCCAGTGCAGTGTAGCTGGGAAGAGTTCTTACTGTATTTACCTCCTCCTTAGGGTAGCTCTTATTAAAGAATATTCTAAGTGAAACTCTGGTTTCTAAGATGCTCTTAAAAGCCTGCAGAGAGATACTTCCCTCCCAAAATAACTGTTTGCAGAATGAAGTAGTCAGATACTGAAGAAGCTGCATCCACAGTGCTCCAGGAGTGGGATTGGTGAGTGAGTGAAGGAGAGAGGGCTCAGTTTGCAAAAGCATGCCTTTTTGCTTTAGGAGTCTCACATCTAGTGTCTTTCTACTACAAGAGCTTTAATGAAGTAGAATCTTTCAATAGTTGCTTTTTACTTACTTGTTATTTTTGCTGTTCTTCAGTTTTTTTTCTCTGTCCCTTTGCATTACAAGCTTTGCTTTGTTTAAATCCACTTGTATTTTATACATGAACAGTGGAAGACGTTTCTACAGTAGCAAAGTGCAGACTGAGTTGCAAACACGGCACGGAAATTTAGTTTTTTAAAGTGTAACACTGTTTCCACCCCCGATTTCACTGTACCATATAGCTGAATGCAATATTTAGCTCTATTGAAAGAATGTGGTCTCAGGATATGTAAAAGTGTGCAGCAGCTTGTTTGGCAGGGAAAGGAGCAAAACAATGAACCACACTGCACCTGTTAGTGCTCTTAAAGTGCTTTCCTTACAGGCATGCCGGCATTTGCATTCTGCATTTATTGTATAAAATATAAAAAGACATGAGTGGGGAGAAATTCATCTTCTGCCTGCCTAGAGCTCAGGTCCTGTGTGCAGGTTTGCCCCTCCTAATTCCCACCTGCAACTAAATGCTCTCCTGGCAAATTTGTGTGGAATTGCAAGCATCATTAATGCAGGTGATCAAAGCAAGAGTGTCCTCTGAGAGTTTAAATGACACTGACTTGAACTTAGAATAAACACCAAAGCAAGTTCTTTTTAAAAAAGCAAAAAGGTGTAGTATTCTAATCTAGGTTTTGGGTTGAAACTTGCTCAGTACTCATCCATCATTGAGTATTAAAAGGATGTGTGCTGCATGTTAAAAAAAAAATGTTTCAGATTCTTCAGAATCTCTCTTTAGATTCCATGTGCCTGTCTTGCAGAAATTGTTTGGGCAAATTGTTTAAATGTCAGTGCTTTGAAACTCATGTAGACTTAAAGGTATTTAAATGCATGGAGGCCTTGAAGGAATTCCTTTGGCTTGTACTTCATTAATATTTGTTGCATAGATCAGGGCTGTGTAGATGGGAGTTTGTATGTGTGCCCCTTTCTGTCTGGGTGAAACATCACTGTGTGAAGGGCAGGTGGCTGTTTCCCTTTTCCAAGGATTTAGACGTTTGTCATAAATAAGAAATCCACAGTTTTTCAGGGCTGCTGCTGGTGTATCACTTACACCCAAAGTGGTGCTCGATCACAGGGCAGACATGTGCCTTTCACAGCACTTGTAGTGGGAAGGTTTTGGAGCAGCTTTGGGAAGGCTCCCGTGCTCCCTCCTCAGGGCTGAGGCCAGGGTTCAGTATCTGGTAGGTTGTTGTCCTCTCTTGGGCAGGAGGACTGAATGTTGTCACGTAGGAGGTTAAATAACCATAAACTCCCTGTTCTGTAACTCTCTGGTCTTGTAATTTTTCTAAGCAACACTATTGCAGGTCCCCTGAGACATTGGTGGGGGAAGAAGGGGAGGCAGGGTTTGAGCAGGCTGGCTAAAAGTAGGAGCTCAGTGTTCTAAGTCCTGTATTAACATGTACATTGCTGTGAAGGTAGTCTATGTACAGTTGTTGATGTTGTTAAATTAATTATTGCCTGTAGTTTCACGGCTTACAAATGCAAAAGGTGAGGAGAAAGCATGCACTGCAATCCTTCTGGCTCGAGAGGCACAGAGGGTGAGGGATGTCCTGGCAGAGCAGCCCCGGAGGTGCCATTGTCCCTCTCTGCATTTGCAGGGTGCAGAGGAAGCTTCTGGGCCATAGAGGCTTTTCTCAGCCCAGTGCTGTAGGCTGGGCTGAACACGTGGTGAGACTGCAAGGAGAGGCAAGGCAATGCATGGATAAAAGTTTCTATCTCTTAAAAGAGACGGCACCAACTGCTGTATCTTGCACATGCTCTCTACTGCTTGCTGCTTTACCCTTGTTCCCTCAAAACTATAAGCCTCAAATGGGAAGTTGGTGCTGAAGGAGGACTTGGAAAACCAGCTCTTTCTTTTCCATTGTTGCTGTGAGTTCAAGGAACAGTAGCCAGAGATGGGCAATTACTTATGCTTACTGCATATTTTTCTTTAAGAATATATTAAAACTTGTCAGTATAGTATTTGGCTGCTAAAGGTTATTTTCAGGTTGAAATACCACCTACCACTGTGATGTTCAATTTGATTATGAGATGATTTCCAGTTTGAGTATTTATATTGAGATATATTATTGACAGTTTAATATCATTGGTGTCTCTTCAAGGATTTAACTCCGTTTCATGTATATAACCAAACTTTCATATTCCTCCTGGCATGAAACTTTTCTTACCTGCCCATGGAAACCTTACTAGAACTAGCTGGGAGATGGAAAATGGTCAGAATTTAAATTTTCTGCCATTATTGTTATATATGTCTAGACACTTCAGGGCACTCTTGCAGGATGTGTTAGCATAGCTAAAATATGGCAGACAAGTCAACTTCTCTGAAAGCGTGAATGAAACCTATTATTAGAGGGGAAAAAATGCTGGGTTAGTATAACCTCTGCCCGTGGGGCTCTTGTTATAAAATAACATGGGAGCAACCAGATGCTCCTCCATGAAAGGCTGCTTACTGAGTGAATTCAGTGTGAAGAAAAATATTCTTTGTTGCCTCTGACGATGGCCATTGCTCCTTGAGCTGGATTGGCTCCAGAGGGAGCCAGGACTGGCGGATGCCCTCTGGAGCAATTGCTTCTCCTCCCTGCCCATGCATGGTCTGTGGCAGTGGAGATGTGGTGGCAACCACTGGGTCTTGTCTAGAGCTTCCCACCAGAGAGACTGAATGGGATGAAATCTTCATGATGATGCTTCTTGGCCATTTGTGCAGCTGAAATCTGCAGGCTGGGTCCCACATACCTCAGAGAGATGATGGGAAGAGTCAGAGCTGGGTGGTGGTGATGCCTGTCTCCTGGGCTGGAGCTGCTTTTTAGCAGTGTTGGGTTCGTCAATATAAAATTAAAGCTTTTAAATACCCTCTGAGAAGGACACTGATATGCTTTTCAGTGTTAAAAATTACAAAACTTGGGGCCTTCTTGGTACAAGGACATGTGCACACAGCAGATCAGGAGACAATGGCAGTCGTGCCAGCAGCTTGACAATTAACTGCGAGGAATCTAACAAAATCCATTTTAGTGCAAAAAAAATACTCTTGAGGTTTTTTCCAGAAGTTTTTTATATTTGATGGATAAAACTAAGATTTAGTGAAGGGAGGATGAAACAAATTGCTGAACTGCAAACTCAAATGAAAATTCATACCAGACCAAGCTTGGCTGAGCACTTGGGAAGCTGGGAGGTGCTCATTCTATTTACCACTGTGTTCAAATTGTGGGCACCTTGTTCAAGAAGCTGCAAAGCCCCACATTTCCCAATTGAGAGTATTTAATTATTTTTCATTTTTCCTTTGAAAAGCATTCCCTACCTTAAAATAAGCAGAGTATCCTTGCCAAAGATCTTTCAGCCTCTTTAGAATAGGGCATTTAGATTACTGGGGACAAAGTGAGTGTCTTGAATGCTCTGTGTCAAGGCACGAACAAATGGCACAGAAACAGTAGTACAGTACAGAGTGAAACCTGACAACTTGGTGTTAAAGGAAAGGAATGCTACTGTATGGTTCGATTGTGATCAACTTATCTTCAAGTGGGTTTATTAGCAATTTAATGGAATATTGGTTATTCAAGAGCCATAATAGCCCTGGTTGAAATGTCCCTTCTGCACAGTTTTCCCATACCCTGTGGAATGAGCAGAATGTGACAGTTGAGCTTTCAACAGGCTTCATGAATTTTAAATACTTTTCAGCTGTAAAATGGGGCACATGGCGTTTGGTCAACGATGGACAAGGAGCTGGCAGCCGCTGAGGGTATTATGGGATATTGAGTGTCTGGGAGATAATGAATGCTTGGCTTATCCAGGTGCATTCTTGGCCTGCTGTGCATGTCCAGACAGAACGGAATATATTTCTCTGTCCAACATTTAACAATTGATCATTTTGTAATTGTAAGCAGAAAGTATTTAGAACATTATTTTCTCAGCATGCCTGTGTACGACTTAAATTTCATGTCATCATCTTTATCCGGCAAAATCTTCTCTGTTTTTCTGTAACAATGCATTCATGCCGCTTAAACTTTTCCACTAACCTGATTTTATGCTTAGTGGATCTTAGAGAGTCTATTCTTCTAGTGACTTTAAATCTCCATCTTTTTAGGTATCCTTTTTTTTTCCCTGTGAATTTTTTAAACCTGACTGAAATTATTTCCACTTGCTGTGGGTTGAAATTTCAGCCCAGCTTTTTGTAGCAAGTGAGCTGGTTGCTGGCTCCTGCTTTATGGGAAATAGTGTCCTTGCATTTTAAAGGCTAAATGGTGGAAGAGAGGAAGGGGAAACGCAGGCATGTTTTACTCCTGGTGAGCTGTGTACAGTTGTTCTTATGTGCTTCAGTTCTGCTTAGATATTAAAACACAACATGTTCAAAGGACCACCAGATTAATTGTGGTTTTAACTGTATGTACCTGGAAGAGGAGGTTGCTGCTTGAATTCCTGAGACCAGTCAGAGTGGAGCTCCCCTCCTGCTTGGTCAAGAAGCTTTTCTAGGACAAGAAACCGTAGAGGCCACCTGCCTCATTCTGGTTTTCCTATGTGTGCAGGTTCCTCTCTGTGCTGCCCTGTCCAGCTTTTTCCATGTTTCCCCTTCCCTATGAATCCCTGGTGGTACTGTGCTCATCCCAGTCTCAGGTCACTCTCCTGGGGCAATGGGCACTCTACACCAGGTACATCAGCACATCCCTTGAGACTGTTTCAGTGGTAGGGCAGTAAGTGGGTTTGGATCCATAATTAGCAGTGTGTGGGCAGTAACAAATGTGGTCATTATCTCTGTGGCCCTTTCTGAACTCCATGGTTCATAAACCCCCAAAACTCTGCCAGAAACTGCACCTGCTTGGTGCAAGCTTTGGTTAAGCATGAAACTGTCTCAGAGCTGCAATCTAGAAGCATTAGTGTGGGATCTGTGTATCAGGAGAAACTAACAAATTGTCTTCTCCTTGAGGATCCAGCTTGGGAGTACCTTGGTGTTCCTTCTTGTCGCTCCTGTGGCCTTGTTTGATGAAAAATGGTTGAGCCTTGAGGATGAGCTGTGCTGGTGGGTGGTATTCTGGCACAGCCAGAGAGTCACTAGAGCCTGATTGATGCTTCTGTGCAACTGCCCCACCATCTGGGAAAGGGGCTGACTCTGGACCTCCATCTTGGCAGAGAGCGGCCGGGTATGATCAGCTGAAACTCCAAAAAGCTTTTTCTGGGTGTTGTGATGTTCAGCCTAGTTTGGTGAAGTCATGCTCAGATTACTCAGAACTGAGCAGTCCAGATGTGATCTGTGTGGGTGTCTTGGGAGCAGCATATCCACCCATGTCATCCATGAGCATGCTGCTGAGCAGCTGGTGATCCACTTTGGGACCAGGCTGCTGCTGGTCTTTACCTTTTCTCCCCTTCTCAGAGGAGACAGTGGGATGGACACAAAGGCTTTTTGTGGGTGAAAAGGGAGATTGATTGCCAAAGCAAATCTGTCAGCTGGCAGAGGTGGGAATGGCAGGTACAGAATGTCCTTACCAGGCTGTGCTGGTGGCTGTTTGTAGGACAGAGCTAACCTTTTTTTGTCTTGCACTTGACACACTGTTACTGCATGACCTTCACTGAGTAGCAGTGATGGAGCATCTTGTTCTTCTGACGTTTTCCTGATAACCTTTCAAGAGCCAGGGCCCTTTCTGGTATCAACACTGGGAGCATGAGTTGGAAACTCTACCACAATCCACATCCCACAAATTTCTGAGATCAGTATGCACAAGGGTGTGTATCTGACCTATTTAAAGCAAAAAATCAACCTGTAGTGGGTTTTTCTTCTCAAAAACCCGCAAAACTATTACACTGCTTTCTTTTCTTTGAAGCCTGTGCAAGTCCAGAAGGGCAGTGCTTATCGTGAAAAGGAGACAGACTTCCTCATGTCCAAACAGAGCAGATTCAGGCAGGCAAGAACCTGGATTGTGACCAACACTGGTATCTGGTTTTTCAAAACTGAAGTCTACCCTTTCCTGGCCCCGGATTTGTCCATCTCTATTTATAGCCTTTACTCAGAACCTCGCTGAAAAATGTATTATATATTGACAGTGGCACTTTGTGAACTCAGAACTAATGGCTCCAGAAATAATCACCTTTGAGATTATTATAGTTTAAGTTTCGGATATGTTAGGTCTGACATTTGCTTTGCACAGCTATGAATGACTGTTTAAAACACAATGAAGTAAAGTCTGAAATGCAGTATTTGTGATTTAACAAGCTGGAGAAATAGGTGGTGGATGTAAACTTTCAGGAGACAGTGCAGTAGTGTGTCTTGGACTGAGAGCCCTTTTTGTTAGAGCTGTGGTTGGTCTCTGGAGAGCTGAGCTGTGAGCATGTGGAGCTCAGCTCTGCTGGCTTAGAAACCTCATTTCATCTCTGGGTCATTGGATGGTCTTGTGCCCTCCGAATCTCTCTGCATCCTTTCATTTAAGTCAGGGCTGGGGGCATCTTCCCCCTTTCACCAAGAGCTTGGAGACAAAGGCAGATGGGTCATTGCAGTCATTAGAAGATGCCTGATTTGGTACCATCCACAGCTTCTGCCAAGCCCCAGCTGTGCCCTGCCCATGGGGCATTTTGGGAGCCTGAGTGGCGCCTCGCCCATGGCTCCACCACACAGCTCTGGCACCCCAGGGGAAAAGCTGCCCTGCTCTTGGCAGGTGTGAGATGGGGGCTTGCAAAATCATTTTCCTGCTTCCACTGTCTTTAGGAAAGATAATTTCTTTCTTACTGTCAATAACATAAATCCTGTAATATGGTTAGTGCACAGGAGACCAGTAAATAATTCAGGAAGCAGCCTATGTTTAGAGTGCATCAAGTACTAATATAGAGAAGGAAAAAATCCCCGCACATCAGTTACAGTAATTGGTGGAAGGCACCAGTCCAAAGGGTAATGAGCTCCATTTTTAAAGCACAAGGAAATTAGATTTTTATAAATGTCAAACGCAGTTATTGTCCTCCTTCCTTGAAACAGAGCTGAGCTGGCTGGAGCCCATTGTCTCTCAATCAGCTTTGCTATGGATTAGACACATCCCGTCTCACACCAGGAATGTGCTTATTAGAAAAATATCCCTGCACAAAGCATACACGCTTTAACACTCAACCCATGTACTAATGGATACATGTACAATAAAACCCAGTATCATGTTACAAACCTTAAGCTGACCTGAGATAATAAGATACAGAAATCTGAAAGGATACAGATGAGTGCTCTCTTTGTGTGCAACAATTTTGACTACCTGGGATTTTAGTTTTCAAATAAAGGAGATAAAGTGAGGGAAGGTGACTCTTCCTCTTGGCTGCTTATTAAAAAAGCAAGCAGTAAGTCTTCTTCATAGTGACAATGCTTGTAATCAGGTCGTGTCCAAATACTTTGTGTATTTTACTTGTGTCTCCTGGGTAACTCCGGTTTCACAGAGGACTTTGTCGATCCACGGTTTCTCAGTTCTTTCCTGGAAAAAAGCGATAGGTGATTATTTGTTTTTACATCAAAGCTACCTCTGTGAATTAGTCTTTCATTCATAATGAATGAAAATGTCACCAATATGTGTTAAGACACCTCACTTCAGAAAATGGCTATCAGTTATTTGGGGAGATGTAAAGGGAATAGAGGGCGTTGTAAAATCAACCCCCTTTTCTACATCGATTTTTAAAATATCTTACTTGAGGATAACCATCACCTGTCCATCCTTAGCTAGAGATTGTATCTTGTTTCCTCTGTAGGAGATCTGTTAGAAAGTAGCACAATCCTTCATGATGTGAGAGGATTTAAGGATGGAGCCAAGCTTTAGATTCCCGCTTGCAGTGATGAGATACAGATTCAAGCTGCTTGTGTGGACTTTACCCCATCCTAACCCAACTCTGAATGCTGCATATGCTTTTTCCAAGGTGGTAGTGTGTCAAACACATTCCATGGACATGCTGTGCTGGAGACCCTGCTCAGGACTGCTGCAGCATGGCTTTAGAGATGGTACGGTGGGGATCATGCGAGTCTGTGCTGTCCCCTCTACAGCAAATTCAGCAGATGGGCTATTCAGTCCTAGTTTGTTTTTCTGGAATCCTTTATTTACGAGTGTGCTTCTTTATGGTTTTTTTTCAGTTGCCTTTTTAATAATGTCAAGTTTTCCCTCCAGTCGTCTTGATCTCAGTTTGTGCTTTTTTCGTTTCTGCTTCAACTGATTGAAGTTTCTGGTGTTGCCTGTAGGGGAAAAAAAAGAGTAACTTGAGACATCTATTTTATACAAGCAAGGGATATTGAAAGATATTCCTAGCATGCATGCATCAGCAGACATGTGAACAGCACTTCCCAATTAAAACTATAAGAATTTCTACTGGTTGCTTAAAGTTCTTGCAAAACAGTGGTCCATAGCTTGAATCCATTAACACCCATCATGGAAAAGTGATCCAGCTATTTATATGGCAGTCATTTTATTTATTTAAATTTGGTTTTATAAGCTAAAATGAACCCAACAGTTGGAGGGAAACAACGTGAGGATCTTACAAATATCTTTAAAGCCATGAAGAAATTAAACTAGTTTTCTGTGACTTTGGACAACTTTTAGTTCTGGTAACTTTCCTTAATGTCTGTGCTACAGCTGCATCAACCCCTGTAAATTAAATAAAGAAACAATTCAAGGCATCTCTGATGTAGCCTGGTAGTTAAATGGTAATCAGCAGCCGGTGATTAAAACATCCATATGACTCAAATCACAAATCCAAAGTCAGCATTTACATTCCACTAGCCTCATTAGCTAGGCACTTTAGTTAATTGGTACTCTAGTGCAAGTGTTATTAGTTGGCCGTTCTGGACCAGGGGTGTGAAGTGCTGCTGCCTCCCTGCCTGCCCTTCCCTGGGGAGCTCCGTGCTGCCCTTGCTCGCTGCAGTGCTGTCTCTTCCCAGCACCGAGTAGGGTTTGCAATGCTCAGGGGAAAGCAGGTTTCCCACTTGCTAAAGGGAGCTCACACCCACATTGGTGACTGCTGTGTGTTTCTCTCATCACAGCAATGGCTGCCCATCCCTGGTCCCAAATCTCATCACAATTGTTGCACGTTCCTGGTCCCTTTATCTCTTCAGGAAGCCTTGAGGCTTGAGCCTGCCTTGAGCCTTCACTGCACGAGGCAGTTCATGTAGTGTCTGCAGGCTGCCCAGGTTTTACAGCTCTTTGCTCTTCCAGATGTTGTTCTGTGGTCTGGAGAAGCTTTTGTAGCTCCCACAGAACGTGGGTGTGGTGGTCCTCTGCCACAGTAACATCCCCAGCTTGCTGATGCTTCTACTGCTGGAGACGTGGTCGGGGGGAGGGCAGGAGCGGTGTGCAGTGAGTGGGTGCATGGCAGGGACAGCCACTGGCTTGATTTCCTCTGCCAGCCCAGACAGCTTCTGTTGGGAGCACCTCCTTGGCAGCACATCTCCTGAAAGGACTTGCTCTTCTTGGTGTTTTGGCTTTGGAAGCTGCTGGAGGTCCTAGATTAACTGGAGATAGGTGACCATGCAACAGGCTGGGTGAATCTGGTTTTTCTTGCTATTTGGCCTTCTGCCTTAAATAATCCCATCAGATGGCTTTATTAATTTATTCTAACTGCCTGTGACTGATGTCCCAGTTGTGAGTTTGCTTGTCTGCCTCGTGTCGGCGCAAAAGAGTGAATCTGTGTGTTCTTGGAATGGAACCCTGCTTTTGTAATGCTGCATCTCCATTACTCCATATTAAACAATTGTTTCCTTCTTTGGAGTCTCTTGACTCTTATGCATGTAGCACCTGCACAGTAAAACCCACTGGGCTTCACAGACAGAAGAAATCGTTCTGCTATCAGCACACGGATGTTATGAAATGTTGTCATGTTTGTACAACAGCGGTTTTCCAATATTACCTCAGCTGTTCCCATTTATTTTTTAAACACCACATGGGTTCAATCCTCACTATAAACCTAATTTTAAGGAATGCTGGAGATAAAGCAACAAGACTAAGAAAAATGAAGCCTTTCTATGGAGCCTGGAGACTCTTGAGTGCCCGGTTTCTGCCTGAAGTCATTTTAGCATCAGGTGAAAGACAGAGGAACAAAAAAGAAGTGTTAATTGTAAAACGCATGCTGCAGTCTCATTCCAGGCTGCATGCCAAAGCTTTAGATGGTCTTTTGTGTGGGAGGATGAATCCCTTGGTATCAGAAACCCCTGGATACAGTTCTGAGTTGCAGTATAACCCATCAGAGTTCTCCAGGTGGCACAAAAATCCGCCTTCGTCCTTCACAAGTTTAAACTAAGGCACCCACTTTAACAGTGTGCTTGTCCAGGGTATTTTCTCTGAAGTGACTGCAGAGTGAGAAGATGCTAGAGAAGAAGAGAAACCTCCAGAGAGCAGATCAGGCTTGGATAAGGTGCTGCTCCCAGTGTATTCCATGCAGACCTACATCACCTATCCTGACAGCCCATGGGGACCTGCTCTTGCCTTTTGAGCCTGGGATCCAGGATTAATGGGATCACTCACAAATGCCACGTTGCTGAGTCATGGAAAATGAGCAGGAAAAGGCAGCTTAGGTGGATCATGTCTGTTCCCTTCCTTATTCCCTAAAGCCAGCACTGCTTTTAGGAAGGTGTGTCAGCCAAACCGTGTGCTGTTATTGCTCTGAGGCTGCCACAGCAAGCGTGAAGGACTAGCCACCATCGTGTGTCCTTCCTCTGCTGTGGCAGGTGTAGTTTGGCAGAGCCCAGGAGTAGGGCTGCTGGAATTGCTTCTGTTGTTGTATAGTGCTGTAAGACTAGTATGGTGTCACATGTTTTAGCTGCCTGTGTTTTTTCTAGAAATGCTTAATTTAGCGCTTTAAACAGATAAGTGACCTGTGGGACATGCAAAAATCTAACTCGAGTTCGCTGTATTTTCCGTGTTCATTAATGCTTTCTGGGCACCTCTAGTTAACCATGCTGAGGAAGTCTCACTGAACATGAAGATGCTACTTGTGTGGGATCAAGTTCACAGGTTTCTGTGGATGAGCTCTTATTTTTATTGACTTTCTGCAAGTTATAAGTTTATACTTTTGGTGCGTTGTTGGTTAGTGTAGGTGCTTGTTTTGGCTCACAAGGCACCCAGTGATGTTGTTTGAACACAGCGAGTGCTGGCCCCTGTTCTGGATGGCCAGTGACATGAGCGTGTATAGAAACAGGCTCTGCTTTAGGCATCCTCAGCAGCCCTTACTGGGAAAGAAGGAACCTACTGAAGCTGCATTCCCTGCTCCTAATACAAGCCCCTTTCAGCAGGAAACAGGCTCTGACTTCCAGCCGTGTGTGTGGCTCTCCACAGCAAGCAGTAAGCCCCACAATGTGTAGGCATGGAATGTCTTGTAATTCTGCAGCAAGGTAGCTCGAACATGCAAGGAGAACCAGTGCCTAGTAAAATTGCAAAGCTGTAAGGAATTTGAACGTTTGCTGGCTAGGGTTTTTTTTTCTTTCCTGCTGACTGAAGATAGGCTTGTGGTAGAGCTGCCACCTCCATGGCTGGCAGAAACCACCTCTTGTGTCTGAGCAGAGCGGAAGGAATGAACCTCACTCCTCTGCTGGTGCTTTTTCTGGCCCAAATCCGAGGGACAGGATTTGGAAGAGGATATTACTGTGCAGGGGGACCAGACTTAATATGTGCTTCGGACCCCTCGTGTGTCCCCCCTGCATGCTGCGTGGCTCCCGTGCAAGACAAGAGCCTAACCTCTGCCACTTGCCAACCCATCCCCCCAGACCACAGAGGCCTCTGAAGAGAGGTGGGGAACTCTGACAGGCAGAGCCACAAAGGACCCTGCCATCCATCTTGCTAAAGGTGCAAAAGGCTTCAATTCTTATTAATTATATGTGTTTCTGGCAGGTTTTTTTTTAGAATTTTTCAACAGTACAATATGTCCTTAATAACTTTCTTTTAAACAGGTTGAAGCCATGAAGAGAGTTCTAGAAAGTCTCAACCTTAATATAGTTGAGATGGTGGATGAAAACGCAACCTTGGATGGTGGAGATGTCTTATTTACAGGTATAATGGTAGTGAATTTACTGTTTACATGTTCTGACTGCCTTAAAAACTGCATGTTATCTGATACCAGCATAATAAAATGTCGTTCCTGTGGTTTGTTGAATTGGTTGTTTACTAAATGTCACAAAGGTAGCTGAGAGATGAGTTCTCAGTGCAACCCTCAATGTGCTGCCTAATACCTGAATAAATGGAGCAGCAGTACACACACTACAAAGAACAGCACTGTGCATACAGACTTCATTTTAGCTTGTAAAGTGCCAATAAGAAAAATGCTTTCAGTAGTCAGCTGTCTGGGGTTGTTTCATATTTCCTATTACAAGCAGCTAACGTTCACCAGACTCATTTTCAGGAGTTGTAAAAGCTTGGTGGAGACAATTGTCACTAGTTCAATGACTTAAATGCAAAAAAATGCATTTTTAGTTTATCAAGAAAGTGGTGGAGTTGCCTGTCAGATGTCATGAGCCAGACACCTTACATGCATGGTTGACTTCAAAGATGAAGATACTGCCTGTGTTTTTATGTCATTAAACCCATTAGGCATTTTCTCACGTGGGCTGCACACAGGGTCGCTCCCTGCCTGTGCTGAATGAGCCTGTTTGTTTTGATCAGCATCACAGCAGACTGGCTGCTCGCCTTAGCTCACCACAGGGAAAGAGGCAGACCACGAGGGGAGGCCTTTCTAAGGCAGTGCAGATCCAGCACTGATTTTCTCTGGTGCTGGAGGATGCCTGTGACTGTAGATCTGCCTTGAGACCAGAGGAAACCTCAGAGGGAGAAGGAAATGGTCAATCAGTGGGGTACTAATCCAGCCCAGCTGTTGTCTTTCCTGACCCAATGACCACTGCAGAGATTTAGAAGAGGAAGCTATTTATGCTTCTGGTGAAATGTGTCTTCTGGAAAAAGATTAATTGCTTTAGATTATCAGCTCACAATTGCAGGTTGCATTCTTTTATGCTGAATTTTCAGTTTAACTACTCAGCTTGAGAAAAGAAATAGAGAAAATGAAAATCCAAGAAAGATTGCTTCAGAATGTCTCTAAAGCTGGTCTGCTTTTTTCATTCCAGGCAGAGAATTTTTCGTAGGTCTTTCCAGGCGGACAAATCAACGTGGTGCAGAAATTCTGGCTGACACATTTAAGGTTTGTAGATTCATTCATGCCACAGGAAATACAAGCTGTCATTCACTGAATTAATTTAACAATTGTACTGGCCAAGATGTTTGTCATACTCGTGTACTTTATTTAAGACCTAATTAAAAAAAACCCCAAAGGTACAAGTTGCTGAAAAGGTTTGAGCATCCTGTAAAGTGATAGATACTGAAGTTGGATCTGAAATGTGAGATTGCTGCATAAAAATCAATTGGTTAGTGGGAGGCTGTTATTTTTTGAGAGCACATAAGCACTCACGTTCTTGATGTTCTCATGCATTAGCCCTGTGTTCCTGCTGCTGGTCCCTGGAGAGGTTTTATGTACATACTCTTTAATTAAGCATTTTAGTGTTTTTCTTTATAGTTGCAACAATAGTAGTATTTGAAACATGTTCTGGATTTTACGCCAGTCTCCAGACAAGACAAGCTGGTCCAGAGGACAGTGTCATACTTAAACAGTTGACACTGTGCCCTGGGGTTGATAATTTGCAGAGAGTAAAATGAATTACGGAATGTCTCCATATAATTATGGAACTAGGACACTTTAAAAATATTTATAGCACCATTCTTTACTCCCATACAGGATTATGCTGTCTCCACAGTCCCTGTTCATGATTCTTTGCATCTGAAGAGCTTTTGCAGCATGGCTGGACCAAACTTGATTGCTATCGGATCAAGTGAAGCTGCACAGAAAGCCCTCAAGGTAAAGCACATCAGAAAATAATCTAAACAGCAGATCTCTTTCTGGTCTTTTTTAAATATCTGCTTAAGGATGCTGGAATTTTAAAATACGTATAGATCAGGGAAAGAGGAAACGAGAAGTACATGTTAGGGTCTCCTGTGTGTGCAAACCATAAAGAATGTCTATATCAGGCAAAACAATGGTGATTTAACTTTAGCTAACTTACCTTAGTTATCTTAAGGAAATAAACAGATTATACAGATTGTTATTCACAGCTTTGTAAACTGAAAATGTGATAATTTGGTGTTAGAAGGGAGGAAGGAGATATAATCAGACCAGTGGAGATACTTCAGATGTTGCCATGAGGAAACTTGTCTTTTAGAATTCACAGAGGGGAAGTAAATGTTCTGTCATGAGGAAGGAGGGAGAGGCCCTACACTTGTATGGAGTGTTTATAAACATGAGCAAAATTCAGCTACAATACTGGTTGCTCAGTGTTGTAATTTGAATTTGAGCCAGGGCTAATCTGAGAACTCATCAGTTTGATTAAACCCTTCTGCACAGCTCGGCTAATCATGTTGCAGTGCACCAATTAGGCTATTGTAACCAAAAACATTTTTTGTCTAAGTTGATCAAATATTGCTGGTAACTAACCATCAAGTAAACACCAGCATTAATCAAGGTACGGTAATAAGCAGATACATTTTTAAAAGAACATGGTAATTAACAAGATAATCTAACAGTCTCTGATTGTTGGTGGATTTTTTTTTTTTTTTTTTTTAAAAAAGAACTCTATCAGTTTTCAGTGTGTTTCTCTGCACTGGACATTTAGCAGCACATTTGCACATGTCTGAGGATAATGTTTGCTCACACCCTGCCACCTGAGGGTCGGGAGTCTGGCCTGGAGCAGGGTTTTGTCCCATAGCATGTGCTCTTCTCATGCTCCTGGAGAGGTGACAGGTTACATCAGGCAGCCATCTCACAGCAACATTTGGAGTTACCCAGAATGTGTTCCAGTGAGTTGGATCTGGCTGATTCTCCAGGAGTCTAAATCTCTTCAGAGAAATTATTGGCAAACAAATGGGTAAATTGTCTGTCTTGGAAATGATGGCATTTGCAGTACTGCTGATCACCAGCTTCCCTTAACACTTGAATTCTTGCTTTTTGACAATATATTTGTATTTGTTTACTTGCCTACAAAGGAAAAAACAATTCAGTTGGCAATCAGCTTCTTGCAGTCTTGTGGAAATGCACTTGCAAGAGGATCTTTGAGGCACTGACACTTGGAATTAAAAGCTGCTCCCTGGATTTCAGCAGATCAGCTGAGCTGTAGCAGTGCTGTCAGCTGTTCTGTTACCCAGCAGAGTCCGTGGCAGTACAGTCCCCTGAGCATCTGCCGACTCTGTTGCCTGGCAAAGCCCAACATGCCACTCCTTTATTGGAATAGCTTGTTATTTTAAACCCCTCCTTGATGTTGCCATTTTTCATGACTGGAAATGCAATCATATAAAGCAAGATGATTGACCCGTCTTTAACCATCTCTGGTAATTGAGTTGTTTTTGCATGTCACATTAGGCAACTGCTGCAAATGAACTGCTACATCATGCTATGCTAACATTTTACATTTGAGACAGGATTTATCTTCTTATTAACAATCTTGTTTGCAATAGAAATTTTTCTTGATTGTTCTTACTGGTGCAACTTATGTATCCTTACAATACTTTAAAAATAGAAAAAGAAGTTGCATCTGGTGCTCACATACGGCCAAGTGCAGTTGATCGTGAGTTCAGTGCAGTATGTGTAATGTAAAGCACTGCAAGTGAGCTGGGAAATGAATCCACAGAGTTTAGGATAATAGACCACATGCTAGAAGCAGATAATAAATCAGAAATGACATTTTAACCGTTAAATCCTCTTCAGGTTCTGGCAAGTGTAGTGTATTTATTTGGACTGCAGCTGAAAAGTGGCACTTGAGGAAGCGTGGTGAAAGAAAGAGACAGATTAAGTGCAGAAAGTGCTGGGGCCTCTGGTGACTATCACATCTGAAACTTTAACTTCCCTCTGCTGTTTTCAGCATGCATTTAATTCCTTCTTGTAGTTAAACCTGTTTATAATTCCATACATGTAATTCCACATTAGAGCATTGGCCACGGCTGTTGAGACGATGAAGCCTGGGATTATTTTTCAGTCCCCTCGGTGAGGCCAGGCTTTCCTATATAAGCATGTCACCTTTGGGCTCTGATCCTGCACTGTCAGAGCTGCTGATCTTTACTGTGAGCGTGAATGTGACAGTGCCAGTCCCAGTGTAGGGAGGTGATGTGGCAGTGCTGCAGGTGAACACTCTGCACCACTTTTTCCCCAGGAAGGGACACAGCCCTGGGGTCTTGTTGGGACAGCAGAAGAGCAGGAACTGGTCCAGGACATAATCCAGTTCAGGTTCCAGCAGCAAAGGCAAAAGCTAGGCAAGGTGATGAAGGGAACTGTGACACACCATCTGTTGCACACTCCTTTCTGTGTTATCTTGGTCTGTCCTAAATCCAGAAAAGCCACATTTGTGGCCGTTTGTATTGGTTGGTACAGAGCACAATTTCCCTCCACTTTGTGATGAGGGAAGACTTGGACAGCAGCAGATGATTATGGACCCAGTCCTTGATCAAACCATCTCTGTCACCCTTTGGATAACTCAGTAGTAATCCCAAGAGGTCTTAGGGTTGCACATGTTGTTCCTGGCTTTGACAAGCTCAACTATTCCCTTGCAAGCAGTATGGATTGTATTTGTAGCAAGTTCCTACCAATAAAGTTGTTCTCTTGCCTGTTGAGAAAGGAGTCTGTCCTTTGGGTAGGCTCTGATACCAGGCATTGACCAAAGGACCAGCCCCAGAGTCTCCCCACAGGACTGGTAGAGAAAGCCTTGGTGGGAACCACTGCTCTGGGGTAATGCAGGATGCTGGGGATTGCTGATGGATCTTGCAAGAGAGGGCACTCATCCCACCAAATGGCCCGAGCTCAGTCCTGCAGTCAGCTGAGTCTGGCATATTCCCTCTGAGATCTGGAATAATGGAGTGGCATGTGAAACATGTGGGATTTCAGTTGGTCATTTGAGAGAAGTGGATGCTAATTCCAGAGGCAGCGTGGCTGTGGCAGATGTCAGGGTGCAAGGCAGAGCAGGTGATGCAGCTGACTGTGTAACCCCTCATGTCCCCTCACAGACTTGGCCCAGCAGGACCCAGAGCAGTGGTGACATCTGCACTTCGGTGCTGGTCCTTGGTATCCTGGAGTCCAGCCTCATCATTCAATGGGATTTCTTTGTGGTCAGGAGTGTGTTGAAATATCTGCAGTAGTGCAGTGACATGACTTTAGCAAATACCTTTCTTTTTTCCTCCTGCTTTCAATAAAAGCTTGGACATGATCGTCCTGCCTTGTTCTTGACTCTCTCATTCAATATCTTCTGTTGGGAGTGGAGCTGCTCATTCATCCCCTAAATTATTCCCTGGAGGACGCTATTGCTAATGCAGCTGTTTTGACAGTGGTCAAGGGAGGCTTATCAAAACCACATCGTAAGGATGAAATAGAAAGGAGTCTCTTTTGGGTAACTGGGCCCTTGGTCTGTATCCAAGCTATGATCAGAGCAGAGCTTTTAAAGACTTGAGCACAAGGAGTTGTTCTTGCATTGGCAGTTGCCCCCATTCCTTTGATTAAATGCCTTTTGTTCTTACTCCATCTTGTGTAACTGAAGTCTCTGCAATGTGCCAGCTTTGAAGAGCTGAGTACTGTTTCCCTGCATGAGAGGAGGGTTATAGTGCCTGGATAAAGCAGAGGGGTTCCCAGCTCCCCCACAGAAGTGCCTCCAGAACAGACACCTAAGGGAAAACCTCATCTCTCTGGTGTTCTTAGAAAACAGCCTGTACTGCCATGCAGCAGGAAAAGGCTCAGCTAAATCTGCTCTTCCTATTGTCTGTGTAGTAACTGTCTTTTCTAGTAATGCACAAGTTTGCATGAAAACATTATCTCTTCTTCCTTAAGAATTCATCATTTGTGCCTCTGCTTATTCCCCACATGAAGTCATAATCCTCTATTTATGCTATCACAATGGGTTGCTGTGGAAATCATTACTAATATTAATAACCCAAAGAAGATGACATCAGGTAGGGAATTAGCAGAAAGTGCAGATGAATGCTGACTTTTCTGTAATGCAGGAACAAAGAAAGGTTAGTGAAATACAAAGAACTGTTGAGAACTTTCCCCTTAAAGCTAAACATTAAAAAATGAGACTTAGCTTTTTTCACCCTTGTAGATAGGAAAATTAATCAATTTATAAACAATCAATAAATTAATCGATTTGTAAAATTCTGTGCATTTTTCTTTATCTCTTTCTGATTCTTCACTGCTTTATGAATTAGGGGCAGACATCATCTCAGAGGATAGAGGTCTTCATTGAGTGCCAAATTACCTCTTACTTTAAAAAGTCAACTAGTTGTGTTTTAATTAATTTTAGATGTTTTTATAGACACTGCACTTACCTGAGTGTTAGTGCTGTTCAGTTTGCATATGTGCAGAAGAATCTAATCTTTTGGAAGATAAAGACTCACAATAATCTCTAGTCTATAAATACATACTTTTATTAAGCAGTTTTGTTTGTTTGTTTTTAAAGGGTGAGGAAAGTGTCCCTTTCAATACGTGTTTTTCCTCACCAGTAAGGCTGCCAGCCACAGGAGCTGGGTCAGAGGCTGAGAAGATGTCATTTGCCTTGCGTAAGTGGGGACTCATGTTTCTATTCCTTTGCTTCTTTTTTTTCCCTTTGACTATTCTCTCCCTCGGTTCCTGTTCCAAAAGACAGGATGTTCGTGCTCTCGCCTTCTGGGCTGCAAACAACAGCCCGTGTAATCCGCTTCCTTTCCTCCTTCTCAGGTCCTGCTTCCCTCTGCAGTGGTCCCTGGCAGAGCTGGCAGGCAGGTGACAGTGTGGCCGTGAGGGCAGGGGGCTCCGAGGGGCAGAGCAGTGCACGTGAACGACTCCCGGTGCCCGTTGCATCTGCGGTGATGCAAAAGGCGTCCTGCGCCAGGAAAAGCCCGGGAGCAGGGTGGGAGAGGTTTTTTAAAAGAACTCTTCCTTCTGGAAAACATGACTGAGAGGGTGCAGCAGGGAGGCAAAGCCCAAAGCCCAGCTGCTGAGACTGTGGGTGGTAGGCGGAAATTAAAGCAACGCTCTGGCTGTGTATGGGCTAAGGAATTTGTGTACTGACCGTGGCACTGCTGGCTTCGCAGAGATCCTGAATGTAGTTTGCATCTGTAGGTCTATGCTGTCCTATCCTGTATCTCTGTCAGACTTTCAGGTACCTGACAAGAAGGCTCAGATCATTCTCCTTTGATTTGTGCTGCTCAAAGTGGCTGTGATGTCCCCTTCCTAGCGAGTCTACTACTGTGTTGTCTCTCCTGCCTGTCCGCATGTCAGGGGGGACACTTCTGATAGATCTCCATATTCCAGCAAGGTCGCTGGCTTTTCCAGCTCTGCTCTTCTGTCCCCTCTGGCCAGCCTAGCCTAGTGTTTCATGGTCACTGCTGTGTTTCAAGGAAACTCTGAGAAGCTGCTGAGTCCCTGCTCGAGGCACGTGGCACTGTGGCACAGCTCACCAGTCCCGCTCTCTCCGGCACTTTCTTGCATTGAACCCAGAGGCTGCTGCTTTCTTTCTCCAGTGCCAATTGTTTCTCTAAATATGAAGAAATGAAAAAGGAACTTAGAGGACAGACAGGGCAATAAAACACTGAATGAATTTCAGTTTAAGTGTAAAGTGATGTGCAGCAGGGGCAGAGAGAATGACAATTCTGAATGTTACTCTGATGCTATTCTGAACATCACATATGAAATAATGTGCTCTGACTGATCATTATTGCAGAAATGAGATCCTGGGCTTGTTGAAATTTCTAGCTCAGCTGAAAACCAAATGGAGAATGTCATTATGCCACTGATAAAGCTGTGGTGCATCTGCACGTTGTCTGTTGTGTGCGCTTTGCATGCACAGGTCCTTCATTTCAAGAAAGGTAAAGTATAACTGGAGAGATTCAGAAAAGTTCAGCAAGGACTTACAGATGCCTGGACAGCTTGCCTAAGGAGACAAAGTAAGCAAACTATGACTATAACCTGGAAAAAAGACTAAGGTGGGATCACAGATGCCTAAAAAGTTGGGAATGATGTGGAAAAGTTGACCGTGGATCAATTGCTCACTGTCTCTTCCAGTGCAAGAACCAGGGGAGCTCTAAAAGTATGTAAAGGTAAGCTCTAAAGGGGCAAGTTCAAAAACAGGAAGGAAAAGAAATGTTTCCTTGCACAATACCTGTCTGAACTCTGTAGCTACCTTGCTCCATGTTAAAAAGCAAACTGGGCAGATCCCTGGGCCTAGGACAGTGCTGAGCTGGTATCACTCTGTATGACAGCTGATGAGTTGATGTTCCTGGAAACCATGCACCAAATCATGGTCACCTCCAGTCCCTATCTTGGGATGCAAAAGTGGGTATCATCACCTCTCACCTGAGGCTGGAGACACCCCACCATGTAGCACTAAAAAAGAAGCTCTTCAGGTGCTGCAATAATTTTTAAGAAACGGATCTGGCAATCAGCAGTATTTTCCAGGTAGCAAGCACTAATTTACCTTTCTCAGCCATCCCTCCAGATGGCAACAGACTGGCCAGGTGCCTGTCCTCATCTCTTGCCTTTGTTGTGTAAGGGCATAGGCCCAACATTGTTCCCAAACAAGTGGTCTTTCCTCCAAGCAGAAAAGAATCGTGTTCTCCTTCCAAACTCCCATCCAGCCTGGGTGCATGTGACTGCCTATTGCTGTTATTTATCTCATCAATTTTAGTTGCCCTGCACCACAAAAATACTTCATTTTTGTCATTGTAGGCGAAACCTTGACGTAGTTTATTCTTTTCTCACACTTTTCATTCTCTTGGATCCCAGGCCAAAGGTTGCTTAAGCATCAGTGTAAAACAGGCCAAAGTTTAATGTGCCTGGAAAGAAAGAAAACAGACGGGATAGAAAAGATATCTTAAATAGTTTGACGTGATGAGTTTTCTTTTAAGAATACTTTGACTTGAAGGATTTAAGAAAGGATAGCTGAAAGCTGGTGAGGGAATGATCCCGTGGGTGTAGGATTACGTGCATTTGACTTGAGCTTAGATTTGATTTTTCTTTTAAATGTTGGGGGTCAGGAAAAAAGGGATAATCAATAGAAACATCAAACCCTGGAAATCTTGGCTTCTGCTTCTCTGTCAGCATCACACAGGCATTTTTAAGTGTGGTGTTCAATGCCCTGTTAGCAAGAGGAACATTCAGTGTATGTTTGGTTTTGTGTTTGAGGAGTTGGAGATGGAAATGTGCATTGCAGGTGGGTTTGGTCACTTTCTGTCCTGCAGCAATCTGGATGTGAGTAGGTCCCAGAGTGAACAGACAGCAGGGCTTGGACTGGGGCCTTTCTCATGGAGGGGGGAAAATTTGTAGCTAGGCTTGGCCTCTTTTAAAAGTGCATGCAGTCATCTTAGCTCTGTCAGTGATAATAGGCCCAAAAAGCATAGACATTTTTGCTTCATGCATAATGCTGCTTCATAGTTAGGATTATTTAGCTTATCCATTACCTCAGTTGTCTGAGGACACACTGTAAAAAAAGCTATAGAAAAGGCATTTTAGGCTATCTGAATGACTTCAACATAAGGAAAGCATGACTAAGGGCTGAGAGAATGTGCAGTGAAAATTACCCTCTTCAGGCTGAAGAAAATTCCCAGAAAAACTAGGCACGCGGGAAATGCCTGGCTCTTAACGTAGCTGGCTGTACAACATTTGTGAACAGAAAGCCAGCCCTCTATAAATGCATCATATTTTGGAATGTACCTGACAGAAAATACAATCAAAGGACCTTGCTTTTATCTCCTTTTCTATGCCCAGGAGTCAATCTGGCCAGGCACATGTACTTAATGGCTTCACATAATAGAAATACAGAAAACCACATGGGTCTGTAAAGTACCCTGATTGTGTCATACTGGTGCATTTCTGCTGCATCCAGAGCCTCCCTGTGGGGCAGCTTTGGGGTGTTGTTGCCTGGGCACTCTCTCAAGTAAGTGGTTTTTAAAATTTTACTGCAACAGTCAGGCACAGTTATAACAGCGATGAAAGCTTGCAAATATGATTTCCTTTTCATCTTAAGAGCTGAGGAAGAGAGTAATCTTGTACTGTCAAACCTCCAGTTACTAATAAAAGCATTCTTGTGGTGTTGTTCCAGCTAGCTGAGATCCCAGTCCCACTGTCACAGCTGTGTCCTCAAACTCCTGTGCTGCTTTGTCTCACTTTCTCACTCAGGTCTTCTCATTTGTTTCTGAACTAATTCAGCCACCGTTTGTGTGCTTTTTAATGTTGAAAACAATCCTCTTAACGTGCCCTTGGCATCATCTCCCAGGCTCCCCAAAGCCAGTCCTTGAGGCACTAGAGCCCTGCCACTTGTCTTTTATTTCTGCTTGCTGCTGCAGTTCTCACTTCAGCATTTTGCAGAAGCAAATGAATGGGAGACTTGTCTTTACCCTTCTGCTTAAGAATTCTTTCAGAATTCCATATGGAGGTGTTTCACAGTGATTGACAATATATTTCTGATGAATGAGCTGTTCTACAGAAAACCTACAATATCAGAATTACGTTTCCAGCAAGGAGTGGAGGAAGAACAACTGTTTGGGAGCTTAGTGAAATCCAGACGTAATGGCTTTTCTTCTGCTGATACATGTACAGATTTAGTAAATTTTTGCTTAGTCAAGACTTAAAAATATTATGTAGGAGGGAACAGGGAAGCTGCAGGTAGAGGATGTGTCTGCTGACTCTGGTTACCAGGTAGAAGAGCCACAGTAGGTGCAGGCATGTCTCCAGCTGCTGGATGTCTGCAACATCAAGGAAAGCAGAATAAAACACATCTTGGCAACATAACAGAAAAAAAATTGTAAAAAAGAAAATCAACTGTGCTAAAGCACACGAAATTACAAAATTATATCTGGTGAAGTAAAGGTGCAAGGATTTTTTTCCCAGAAAAACACATTAACCTTTTATGGAGGTAGATGTGTCCTTGGAACTGGGGAGAGTTTCATAACGTGAGAAGGAACAAGAAATGACAATCTGATAACACTTCCTCAAGAATGCATGGCATTCTTTGTTGTGAGTTTCATGTTCTCCGCGGGATGTGGATGACTCAGGCTAGAATATGAAAAATGTATCCAGACCTATAAAGGAATTACTTACCATAGGTGCAGGCAAGCATGAGTTCTTTGTTGCTTCCCAGTATGTTGTAGACCCTGTTATAAATCAGCTACATGTAGTATTTTTTTAATGAATGAGAAGTAGTACAGAGGAATGATCTTGCAAGCAACTTAATGACAAACTTAACTATGCCTAAAATTGGAAATCTGCTTTCTGCTATGTGATGTAAATCTCTTGGTTTTCCCTGAGAAGGGAATCTAGTAAAAAAATCTAGTTATCTAGTAATCTAGTTAAAGACCGAGTTTTTGTAAAGATAATATTACTGTGAATATTTTAAGCTGAAGAAAAAGCGTTTTCTTTCTGTTTGCTTCTTTGCAGTGTATGTGGGAACATAGGTGGGCTGGGGGAGAAACAGGAACACTTGCATTTACTTAGGCTTTCAGTAGGACCAAAGTTTTGGACTTTGAGCCTTGTTCATTTCTGTGTTACTCTTGGTCTCTGTGAGGCTGAAGCTGATGTAGAGCTGGAATGCTGCAACGGGGGTCAGGCGTCTTTTCTTCAGGCTTTTCCCATCCTTACTCTAAAGGATCTGATCCAAAACATGGGATTGCATGCTTGTTGTGTCCTGAGAGCCTCTGTCTCTGAAATTCCAGCCAGCCAGGATCCTCATTTGTGTATGAGCCTTATATTTATAACCCAAACCTCTGACACCCAGCAGCTCTTCTGTTGCAAGGGGTAATTGTGTTGTCCCCTTGGGAACGAGGATTAGCGCAGACGTGCCCGCTCGCTCCCCAGCACAGGTGCTCAGTGAAAGAGTAACTGCTTGCAAAGCAGAACGGAGGTCCTTGGAAAGAATTAAGATTGGGCTGATATCCAAGCTGGGAACCGTTCCTGTCCTGTTTGGTTTAGTTCATGCTCATTATATAAATACTGAAAAATGGTTGCTTTTTTTGAAGGTGCTGAGCACCTATAGTCTCGATCAATGTCAGGAGCAGTTTTGCATACTCGGTGTGCAATCCTTGAGGAAAAGACCCCACAAAGGATGCTTACCAAGTGCCCTACTTAATTCTGCTGCTTGCAGGAACCATTGCACAAAGGTTTTCTATTGCTCCTTTCAGTTAGGTTTAGTAGATTCTTCCTTGAAGGGCAGAGACAGAAGGAGATATCCTTACTTGCTGCATAGCAAAATGGCCCTTGACTGCCTTGGCAATCACAGTTAGCTCTTTTTGAAGATTCTGTCCTCCCATTTCTTTGAGACTGCTGATGTGTTTGATCTCAATAGCTGCACTTTGTGTCTCCTGGCAGACCATGCAGCAGATGAGCGACCACCGCTACGACAAGCTGACAGTGCCTGACGACGCCGCGGCAAACTGCGTCTACTTGAACATTCCCAGCAAAGGGCACGTGCTGCTGCACCGAGCCCCCGAGGAGTACCCCGAGAGTGCCAAGGTGAGAGCCCCCCTCGGGCCGGACCTCCGGCACCCCCGCCTCGCCCCGGGTCCCTGGGGATGGAGGTCGGGTGCTTCTCTGAAAGGGCTGTGGGATCCCCTCCTGGGAACAGCAGATGGCAACAGCTGGGAGGCCTGGGCTCTGTTCTCAGCTCCACTGCTGGTGAGACTGGCTCACTTGTGCCTCTGGTGCTCTTTCCACACAGCTGATGGAGCAGCAGCTCCCTTGCTGCTGCTGCTGTGTGTGAGTCCCATAGCCAGAAGGCCACGTGCACTTTGTAAATGTTCGTGTTGATTAACAGTGATGGGATGGCTTGGCATCTGCTGACAAATCCATGTCTGCTCCTTCTGTAAATACTTAGAGAAAAGGGAAAACAGAGGTGTAAAGTGTAATGATTTTCCCTCACATTTTCTTTCCTAAACAGGTATTTGAAAAACTGAAGGACCACATGCTGATCCCAATAGCCAGCACAGAACTGGAGAAAGTAGATGGGTCACTCACCTGTTGCTCTGTGCTTATTAACAAAGCTTCAGAATTATGAGTTTACAGAGTCCCTCCCTTGTAACTGGCAATAATGTTACACACAAGGTAGACGAATCTGTATCCACACTTTTATTGTTTTTATTGACAATCTACTGTACCACTGTGCTACTAACCCTTGTTTACAATTTTTTGCATTGTGAATTTTTATTATGTCCTTGCAGATGGTATTTAAGGTGGATGTAGGGTTTGTTGAGAGCACATAACTCTGAAGTAAGTTAGTCCCATGGGCTAGCAGAAGATAATTATAATTATAATGGCTAACCCTTAGCTTTAGTGATTTAACATATCAGTGTGAAAATTTTATGAAACCCAGCTAATTCTCAATATTTCAAGCACCTCTGTTGTCTTTACACTATTCCCTTCTGTCTTCTTTTCTCTTGCTTCCTTGCTCTACGTGTGTTTTTCCTTCCTCAGTCTTCTGCTTTCAGTGGTGCAAGGTATTGGGGGCACTGAAGAAAACTCAGTGGGCTCATGAACCGGGTACCTTGTGTGGTAGGGAAGTTTCCAGACACTGGCTGGAGCAGTGGGCAGTGGATTGTGCTCACTGTCCTGGCGATATCACAGTGCTGCTGCTGGGCAGAGTTGTGGCTGGAATCCATTTCAGACATCAGGTACCAACTTCGGAAAAGCTTCCTCTGATGGGAGCGTTCAAGGGCAATGATTGCCTGGGAAACTTGAATGACAGAAGAGAGTAGTGCAGCCACAAAAGTTGCCTCCTGCAAACTCAGGTCCCAGTTTCCTGCTAAGACCATGACTTTCAATGTGGTGAGAATGGGAAAGGAGTTTTTAAAAAGGCCAGATCCTAGGAAGCCTCTGGACCACAAAAATTAAAGGCAGAGATGCTATTGAAAAAGTTAAATCTGCAAAAGAAAACTAAAGTATGGGGGAGTTATATCTCTTTGTTTACATCTTAAAATTTATTTGTTTCTCCTTTCTGTTTTCTCCTCTTATGGAGGCCACTTACTAGCAAAATTCAAAAGAAAAGGGTGATAGAAGAAGTTGAAGGACAGCTATTTCTGGATAATGCCCATGAATAAGGGAAGCTATTTTTTTCCTGGAAGACTGGCATTTTTATTTTATCTGCCCTTGGGACAGTTTTCCTTGGAACAATAACCATCTTATATTTTTTTAGTGGCATGAATATTCACTGTGGTATTCAGTTAAGGCAAATACAATTTTTGTAACAAATTCCACAAGATGTTTACCCACTGAGTCACAGCTTTTTTTTTCTCACCGCCGCAAAGTGAAACACACACCATTGTATTCACATGCTTCTTGTTAAATCATTTGTAAACTAAGGATGGGAGAAATTCCCAAACAGAGGCAGTAGTGGGAACTCTCCAGAGACTGACAAATAGTCTGAACATGTTATCAGCTTCCTAGACGTCTCCTCCACCTTTCCTGAACCACTTGTGGCATGTTGCTGAGGTACAGTGGGAAGTGAGTGAGAGGGCTCAGGCAGTGTGGTCTGCAGGAAAGCAAACAGTATTAACCAGGTACACACCAGGATAGCCTTTGGAAACCTGTGCAGTCCCTGAGGGAGAAAACACAAGTACTCACACCCACAGGTTCCCTCCAGCATATCTCACACTGAACCTCATGGTAATGGGGGAAATCCTCCAGGCAGCTGCCAGGGTACAGCTGATGCTTCGTGGGTGCACTGTAGGTTGTGATGACACGAGGTACTGTGGGGAGGAGAGCAGTGACAAGTGAATAGATCGTGTGTGGAAAGAGTGTGTCCCAAAGGAAGTTCTTCAGCCAGCCAAACAGCAGGGCAGGGGTGTTTCTATTTATGACTCTGCTGTCCTAAAGGGTTGTCCCAGTGTTTCCCCTTTGTCTCTTCCATTCCCATGCACCATCATTTAAACCTGAGCCAGGTGATCAGGCTCTAAGGATGTAAATGTTGCAGTGGGGAATCTTTTTCTGCCTTCCCTTGGTGCTTTTTAAATATTTAATAAAATATCACATATTTCAAAATAACTTGACGGATAATTAAACAGAGATTTTGTGCCAAAAAGTAGCCCTGCAGTATTGAGCTGTGAGCTCCTCAAGGCAAGCTGTACTGTTAAAAACCTGTGCAGCTGTGGGAGCTGTCACACAAAGCTGAAACAGCCTCCCCATCCTGACTTGTCCATGTACCTGCTGGGGCCTGGCCCCCATCCATGTCCTTCAGTCCCTCTTCCCTCCTCTTGCTAGGGAGCCAGAGCATCCAGCAACACTGGGAGTGTTAGGCTGTAGGATTTCTATTTTATATATCGTTAAATATTTCTGTAGCATTGTTTTTTGGTTTTTTCTTCTTCCACCCTCTCTCACCTTTTACCTGTCTCCTTCCTCCGACTCTCATTTGTAGTTTGCTCATCAAGGCATGATGAGCACTTTTCTCTTTTAATCCCAAGTGATTTTGCCTTCTGTTGCCTCAGTTCTTATTGAGTCTTTTTCTTCACTTCTCCTTCTTCACTGTTCACTCCAAAGTATCCCAAGCCATGATGGACTATCCTAAAATCACTCACTCCTTGAGCAGGTGCCAGGAGAGAGGAGGAACTGAGGGGGCTGCCTTGGGTCTGAGCAACTTCTTTTGAGCTGAAAGGATGAGTCAGCAGGAGCTGTAGATCCAGAGAGGAACAAGGGTGACTCCTCTTTTTAAGATTTCTCCGGAAAAAAATAATCATTTCTGGTGACTCTGTTGTTACCTTGTGTCCTTGAAAGCCGTAGAATGGGTGACAATGAATTATTCCCCTGGCTCACTAGGGGAGGGAGAGGAGGAGTCAGGATTTCAGAGCTGAGAAACAGCTATGTAGACAGAGAGACTGGTTTTTCATCTCTTGCCATTTAGATTTCCTTGGCTTCAGGGCTGCATTTTGGTATACAGAAAGCAAGGGAGTGGCTGAGCGACCTGAATTCCTTCAGGTGTTGTATTCAAACTGTCTAACTTCAGGCACAAAATCTAGGTGCTCTAAAACCACACCTGCTTTCTCTCTGTTGGTCTCAGTAGGAATCACAGCCTCTTAACATAGATACTCTAAATTACATCTTAGTCTGATGCCAGAAGTTACCTAAGCTGATTAGTGGGATGGCCCTCACCTCACAGCTTCTAGCATTAATCTTTATTCTGGCATTAGTGAGAAAAATATTATGAGCACTTATGTATTTGCAGTATGGTACTAAGAACTAAAATCATGCCAAATGCTTCATGTTCTTGCTGTTTGCTGGTTTTTTTTCTGTTGCCCAAACAAAGAATTCAGTTGTGAGGACATTTCTGCAGTGACACATGTGCATCTAATGCATGTCCTGTACATTTTGTCACCAGAACATTTCTCAGATGCCTGATACAAATAATCATTCTTGATTAATATAAATAATAAAATAAAACCCCAAACCAAAAAAGGAGATGAGACACTGAACACTGATAGTTGCCCACATAAAACCAGTGATAACAACTGTCAGGCTGTATGACAGAGCAGCACATAAGTTCTTGTGGTAATAGCTCAGCAGTGGGGCTTGAATTACTCATCAAAGGATTTTTCCTTTCAGCAATCATCTTAGCTCAGTTGAAATGAAAGAGCTAGAATGTGCATTACAGATATTTCATGGATGTTATCTTTGCTAAGAGTTTAGGGAGATCTGTGATATGTGGGTTTTTTTCTTCAACAGAATGTGAATACAGTGTCTCTCTCTGTAATGAAAATGTGAATGCATACTGTACCTTATGAGATAAACTTGAATTCTTCCATTTATGTATTTTTGTGTTTACCATGCTAGTATTCAGTTTTAAACAGATGCCACTGTGTGAAGCTATGCTCTGATTTTTTTTTGGTGATTTCCATGTGATAGGCATAGAGCTCATAGGTACCACTATGTCCAGTTTTGAAAACAAAAAGCCAGTACACGGAATGCTGTTTGTTCACAGCAAATTGGAAAAGATCGAAAAAAATGAGCTTTTGATTTTGTTCAGCTTCATATATGTTGTATCAATGAAGTTAGAGCCAAATGAATAGAAAACATCGACATCCACATGGAACCATTAGAGGCAAACAATTTACTAGTTAAGATTGTCTATTTTTGCTTTTATCAATAAGGAAGCTGAAAAGATAAGCCTGCTTAAAGAATGGTATTTGTTGAGTGATTGTGAACAAAGTATCAGTGGACCTCATGTATTTTCAGAGAAGTTTTAACTGGACGTGTGATGTAACTTGTATAGAGTTGTATGTGAATCGTGTTAGTCACTGTTTTACATTGTATTGTTCTGCAGTGCACAAATGTGACTACTGAACACAGAAGCGTTGCATTCATTAAACTTACAATCTTGTTGCAGTATACAATTCCCCACTTTTTGTGCCAAAAACATCAGTACATTCCATAATCAGTTCTAATAGAGGTTTGCACTTCGATTTAATTTTTTTTGTGACTCTTGCAGTTCCAATACTATATATCCCCATCACGAAGGAATAAAGTGTCAGTTGTACCATGCCCTGTGTAGTTTGTGCTTCCTGTTTTGGAACTGAAAGTATATGTATTTAATTTAATACTGTTTCATGCTGTGTTTTTATTTCCAAGCTTATTACATACCTAGAAGTAAAGCCAATTATAGACAATTTTATAGCACTAAAACCCTTAAGCCTGTTAGGAGAAATCTTGACTCTTTAAAAACAATAATAATTTTAGACTCTACATTTAAGAATAATGTCTAAAGAGGAGATACTGCCTGTGAGTGGTTGTGATTAATTTAATTACTGTCCAAGGTAACTAAACATATGGTAGCATAGTACAGTATGTTTTTCTGTAGTGCCTGTATTTACTTTTGTAAATACATTAGTATTTACTAACTGTGTAATTACTTTTGTAACTTACAAAAGGTGAAACTACCGAGGTTTAGTGGCATTCCCATTAGGGTTAAATTATTCACATGGCTCTTGTGTCGTTTCTCCCCCACAGTCTCAGGAGAGGTGACTGCACTCCAGACTTTGCTTTGAGGTAACACGACAGATAATTGCATGTTTTGTATCTAAATAGTTCCTGTTGTGTGCTACAAACAGGGCACGTGGGGCTACTCACTGCTTGCACCCTTGGGCTCTAATGCCAGTAGGTTCCAATATCAGGATCCAGGAGCTGGGGAGCCCTCGCAGTTACTCCAGGCTTCATGGACCTGTGTGTAAGGGCTCGTGGGCCGTCAGTGCCACCTCCTGGCGATCCAGGAGTCAGCTCTTCAAGGCCTTAATATTGTTCTTTCAGCTTTTGAAAAAACCCAAGATCATTTAACAGAGTATGAATTAATTAATTAACTGTAGCAAAATAATTACATCACTTTCAAACTGTACTTTGCTAGTATAATAGGACTTTAAACAAACCATGATCTATGATTCTCCTTGCCAGAGAAGTAGAGACAAAGGATCTAAATACAGCCTGTATACTGATTTTACAACACTGTTTAAAAGTATGATTTTTATACTAATATATTTACATCAGTGCTGTGCCTAATGTGAATACATTTAGTGTGATGCAGTGAATATTTTAAACTACTTAATTTACATGTCTACAGGAGAGCGTTTGTACCAATTTACTTGAATTTGTTTCTAAATGGCAATGATTGAAAGTTATTAAATATAGACAAGCTACACCCACTTGCCACATTAAGAAGTCTCTCGTAGAATATCAAACCTGAAAAAAAGCAAAATCATAGTAATTTAACAAGGAGTGTTCTTTGCAAAACTTAGCTGTGGGATGTTACTTCACGAAGTAGAAGCTTCTGCACTTGAGTGTGCAGATTCAGTCCCCACTCTAAGTACATGCTGCTTAAAAACATCAGTCCCTGTCTTCTGCATCATAAAGTCCAGACATGCTGATGTTCTTAACAACTTAAACCCCCAAAACTTTATGATTGCTCTGATTTAGTAGCTGAAAATATTCCACTGGTTGCTGCAGATATCTACTGAGTTTGGGAAGGGTCCTCGATCTGTAACTAAACCAAACTCCTTCCCTTCTCTCTGCCTGGCAGCTTTCCTCCTCCTCCTCCCTAAGGAATTGCGGTGTAGAGTCGCACAGCTCTCACAGGGCCTGGCTGTCCTGCCAGCTCCAGAAGGGGGTTGTGCTGAGTACCCAGACTCCTGAGCAAGGATCAGGAGCAGAATGGGATGGGAGCACATCAAACTCCCAGGTCGAGGCCCCTGCTCTGCAGTGAGGACACACTGCCTGGAGAGGGGTTGATCAATGAGGGCAGAAAGGGCAAGAAAACCTAGAGCCAGTCACAGCTCCGAAAACCTGACCCACCTCTGAGAAACTGTGACAGGGTTATAACGTTTTCTTCACCTTCACAGTGAGTTTTGTAAAAAACCTCTAGGTTGTAAGCAGTTTTCAATATTTATTTTGGAAATTTACTTTATAAAATTTATACTAGAGGGACATTACATATGTACATACTCATAAAACAACACAATGTCCAAAATCTTCCAGCTGCCTTGAAAGAAATGATCCCTAACTCACTCTGCATTGAGGCTCTCTTCTGAATATCGAGTGGCTGTTACACTCCTGAAATGAGTTTCATGCAGAGAGTAGCCTTCTTCCAGCTGCCTGGACCATTAAATCCTGGTAGGGTGTTTTGGCATTAAGTCTGCTAAAATATATTCTATTCTTGTATTCTCTAACCACGTGCTCTCTTCCTGACTGCTGAAGTTAAATCATTCTAGTTTGTCTCCTACACGGCTCAGGAATCAGCAGCCTAACCCTGCAGACATCACATGGCTTTGAACTGCACCTCTTGCTGAGCAAGGTTATTAACAAATATTCTAAATCCAGAATGCATGATAGATGTTTTTATCAGCAGGGTTGTATGGAGCCAGCAAAGTCCACAGTGTAATTCACCTTGAGGAGGAAGAGCTGAAAGGCATGTGATTTAATAAACAAGGGTGGGAGTTGGGGGCTGGGAAGATGCCTGGCTCTCTTCCAGAAGTGCCACGATCAGTTCTCTGGAAGCATCAGAGAAGCTGAAAGCTTTCTATGTATTTTGGGTGCGTAACACAGATTAGGGAGGATCAACGTAGGTACCTGAACTTGGGAAAAAAAACGGTCTGTCTGCCCTGCAGTCCTCTGAGCAGGAAAATGGGAGATAAATAGTTTACTTGGTATTTTGGATGTTTAATGCAGAGATAACAGCTTCTTGGGGTGGGAGTAACACACAGGAGGCCGTGGGCTGTGAGCAGAGGTGTGCTGCCAATGACCAGCAATTAGGGTTGCGTGGCGAGGGGGGTCTGACAGCGTTTCCAGTGGGCAGAGGGGACCTCCACAGCAGTGGCAGCGAACGGAGCTGGCTGGGCGTTTCCTGGTGACCAGTTTGGGAATTGGCCCCGATTTTAACACCCAGCTGTACAGCCCTGTCAGCCGGTGCCTAGTCCTTTAGTTTTCAAGTGTTCTGGGCAGGATCTTCATGTTTATTTTAAAGCTGGGACTGCTAGCACCGTAAAATAGCTATTGTCACAATTAATAACTCAACTACCATTGCATTAACCAAGCATATCAATCAAAAACTTCGCCAAGCTGTAAAACTACCGTAAAACTGGCAGTTTTTCCTTACTTACAACAAACCTCGGTGCTGATCGCTTCTACTTCACGTTCATGTTTATCTACGGGAAACGAAAATGTTGGGAGTGCATGAACAGCCCGAGTTCCACCTGTGACAGCTGCAAGAACAGCGATCAATGAAGCTCCAGCGCCGCCCTTCCCTGGGGAGGCGGCGCCGCTCCTCAGCCGCTGCCCTGGAGCCCAGCCCTGCGCGGCCCAGGGGCCTCCCCAGCGCCGGCCCCGGAACCCGC
>VZRO01008588.1:3881981-3892601 GCA_013397915.1 Daphoenositta chrysoptera
TTGCCCTGGCTGTGCCCTCCTTGCCCAGGCTGTGCCCTCCTCGCCCTGGCTGTGCCCTCCTTGCCCAGGCTGTGCCCTCATTGCCCTGGCTATGCCCTCCTCGCCCTGGCTGTGCCCTCCTTGCCCAGGCTGTGCCCTCCTCGCTCTGGCTGTGCCCTCCTCGCCCAGGCTGTGCCCTCCTCGCCCAGGCTGTGCCCTCCTCGCCCACGCTGTGCCCTCCTCGCCCAGGCTGTGCTGCTTCCCCAGCCGGGCCGGGTAGGCGGCTCCGCGGCCGCAGCTCGCCCTGGGCTCGGAGGAAGCTCTGCTGGCTTCTCCTGCCTCCGCTGCTGCCCTGGGGCAGGGCGGTCTGGCTGCAGGGATGGGTGGGCTGTGGTGCCGGTGTTTTGGCTTTCCTGGAACCAACACAGACCCTCGAGCAGTCTCTCTGCTCCTCTCCCCCACTGTCATTAGTAGGGAAGGATTAGAGTCTGTAGCACTGTTGTTCTGTGAAACCAACAGGTTCAGTCACGGTGCTGCTAAAACAGAAGGTAGGATGAGAGCTTCAGGTGCCGGTGTGTTAACCTTACTTGTAGCTGTGGGTGAGGCTATTTTTATAACGTTTGCAAAACTTGGGGTCTGAGAGAGTAATCAAATAGAATGTCCATGGGACAGATTACTGAAGAAAATATTTACTATCCTCTTCACTTTAAATGATGGTACAAGCTGTAATGGTAATTTAGAAAGTAAAGAAATATTTGACAGGTAGGAGGAATTTTTTTTTAATTGCTGGAGAAGGAGAGTAGCCAGCAACAACTAAGAGAACAGAACCAGAAGAAGAAATTCTGGGCATTCAGAACACACAATAATGTTTTTGTTCACTGGTAAAGTTGTCAAGAAAGCTTTTCCAAAGGAAGGATTTTTCTGTTGTCTTGCATGTTTTTTGGTTCTGGGTGTTTTTCCCCAGGAGCAATTTTCATGTCTTGCTCCATGTGTTCTGTGTGTTTGCCCTGTCCATGCATTTCTCTTAGTCAGCCTTCATCCTAAGTAAGAAGATAAAAGGTTAATTAACCCTGACATTATTTCTTGCTTCAAAAATGTCATTTTCTAGCTTTTTTTATTAGCTAGTCAAATAATAATTTTTTTTAGAACAGGTACTGTACAGTAGCATAAAGACTAGTTATCTGCAGTAGTTCGTGGTAGTAATAAGAAGTAACCATTACTGTTTTGTCCACATAATGTCTGCATTCCAGAAATGAGGATGCTGTCAGTTAATACTATGGTATCTTTTTTTCCAAGCATGTCAGATGTGGTTAAGTCTGAGACAGGATGGTGTTTAAGACAAAAAAAACTGCCTTTGCTGACTTTGATTAACTCTTTCTTTTATTTAAAGATGGTGAAAAAGATGATGAACCAGCTTCTGCTAAGAAACGTAAAGTAGAGTCTGGAGAGCAGGCAAAGAAGAAGAAGAAGAAGGTATAAGCAGGGTGTTTTGGATTTAGACATAATGAGAATTTCAAGGAACTTGGGTTTCTCTGCTGGAATGGGAAACAAATATGTGTTTACTGCATTTCTCTCTCGTATTGGGTAGGGAATTTTATTTCTGTAGTATGCTTGCCTTTTGGAAAGCACAAAATTAAATGGACAGTGTTGTGGTAGAACTTGTTTACTGAACAAAATTTAAACCTGTTTATTTAAAACAAGGATTTAGAAGAGATCTCCATTGCCATGGATACTTGTGCTCGTGCAGGTTACAGGGCTTCACAGTACTTTGTTTATCAAGAAGCCTGGTAACATGAATTTTTCTGGACTGACTTTTCCATTGTGTCAAAACCTTTTATAAAGGAGTATATACTAAAGATTTTTTAGGTATTGGTCTGTGATATGTTCACATAACGTTTTTAAATGTATGTATAGATTGCAAATAGTCACTGGAATAAAACTACATTTGAAAACATCTGCGGTATAAATATTGCATTGCATGCTTGGTGAATAGGAGCAATGAATTCTGTATTATATGCCATTCACTGATCTGTGACTTAACAGATACCTCAGGGCTTTTTTGTTTAGATAAATACACAACTGCAAACTGAAAAAAATGGACCTAAAAATGGAGTTTATTATTTTATAATTATTTTGATGTGAAACACAGGACTAACTGATGGAGGGAGAATTGAAGCATGTAATGTATTCTTCCTGAATCAGAAAATAGAATCAAGATGTTTATGTGGACAAAAATTATGACAAAGCTGTGATAGAGTCTGTGCTGCCAAATTGTATTTATTTCAGTACAAACAGTTGGTAATCTTCTCAAAGTGCTAGTCAGTATATGCTGCATTTGTGGTATGCTGCTGAATAGGTTTTTGGGTCTGTATATGACAAGGTATCAGCTGGTCCTGGATGGAAGAAAGGGTTGTTGTATATTTTCAGATAAAGATTCTGTGCCTTAGAAAATCTGCAGTGAGATTAGGGCCTACTAGTAGAAGTTTGTGTAATTAAATTTTTAATGTAAAAATCGGTGTTTTCTATTTTCTTTCTGTCTTCGAGTAGTTTTACTTTGGCAGAACAGATTCATTATGCATATGTGCTAATATGATGTTAACATTTTTTAAGTGATTTTAAGAGATTTTTTTAACCTCAATATATAGAAAAGTGTACTCATTTTTAGTGAATATATGAAGTTATTTACAAGTTGTGGAATTCTAGCCTTGGCAGTGTGATAATGCTTTCTCTGGATCCTTGTCTACCTGCAGACTCTGCAGCTGCTCCTTGCCAGTTTCACAGGCTGTGGGGCCAAATCTGTGATATATTCCACCCATTCCGTGCTGTTAGTCTGGAAACAACTAAAACAATGGTACTTGGCACAGGTGAGGGTTCCCTGTGCCCACCTTTCCTAGCACAAACCCAGATGCAGACAGTGTCCTAGCAAGGTCCAGGATGAGGGACACCGTCGTTGCAAAGCTTATGGAGTGGCAGCTCTCTGTAAGGTTCCTCAAAATACTCCTTCTGCATTTTTGATTCTTACAGTAGTTCAGTTTGCTAGTGAAGTGCTGCTTGAAGAGCGTTACAGCTGAAGGTTAATGTCACCACCTCTGGAAATAGGATGCATTCCCATGACTGCTGTGACCAGGGAGGCTTTTGGCCATGTATTTTTTGCATATTTTTTGTATTCTACAGGCCAGTTCAAGAAGTTACTGTGCCAGTTGCTCCTTTTGCTTTCAGACCATATGATATATGTAGTATCCAGTTGTATTGAAGTTAACACCATCTGATACTCAATTTCCAAAGAGAAAACCAGCATGTCTAGCCTGGGAATAATAATAATTGTATTATTTGCAGGTTGAGGGAATCTTCATTGTAAGCAGTGACCATGGCAGCTTCCCTGTTCAGGGGAAATGGCACAGACTCTTTGTCTTTTTCTGAAGTAAGGCATCTGAAACAAGGCTGTGAGAGCCTGTGTGAAGCTGAGTCATCTGAGTACACTGGTTCTTTAGCTGGAAGTTTATTTGGTAGATGGGCTTTAGTGCATCATCTTCAGGAAAAGATGATGAGAGAAGAGGTACAGTGCTGCAACTTCTGAAGCAACTCCAAAGACTTCAAGAAACAGAGGTTTTCTTCAGGTTTGGGCAGCTAATACTGAAAATCTGTCTATGTGTCAGGATCTGTGAAACATGTGAGTGAACACCAACTAAACTTAAACTGGTAGCTCAGATACTCAACAAATCTCTAACTATAGAACAGTTTATCCTGGATTGTCTTTCAAGGGAAGACAGTGACAGTGAACATGCACCCCTGCTGACAAATGGGGAAGATTGCCTCTGAAAATTAGTCCTCTATTAACTCATCATTCTACTGTTTTTATGATTAATCAAATCTGATTACAATCATTATGTGTAATGGTAAAAAATGCGTACAAATGTGATTGAGGAAATCTTCTTAAAAATTTGTCAAAATCAGAAAAACAGTGTCTTGAAGGCAATTTGCAATGAGCACATTGTGTTGCTTCCAATGCTGGCACAATAGCAGCTGCAGTACTTGGCTTTCTGAGAAAGGCAGGATGATCTGGAAAAGAAGAATTCACATCAGTGTAGAAGCACAGCAGTTGAGGATAATGGCAGGCAGTTCTTCGCAGAAGTGCTGACAGGGAGGTTGTGGCAAAGCATCCCATCCCTCTGTTACTGTGCTGTTCCTGTTCTTGATGCAGACTACTGCTCCTGAAACGTTGATTCATGTACAAATAGTTTGTAATAAGCTTAGTGCTGCCAATATGAAAGTAAATCCAGAGAAATGTGGTGTGTTCCATAAAGAGTAATTTACACAGCCCTGCCAGCAGCAGGTTTAAGAGGTGTTTTTGTCATTGGAGAGAAAGAGAAGCTGTGCAGTGCTGGCCACTCCGGTGACAGGAAGCTCCTTTGCCAGCTTGCTAATCTTAGAGAATCATGGCAGAATCAGGACAAAAAGATGCAATGCTTTCGGTCACCAGCATAATACAATCTGGATTTTCTTTGCAGGCTTGAAAGGTTCTTGTTCCTGTTTATGCATTAGCTTGCTGATTTTATCCAAGCCCCTTTGGCCATTGGTCACAGATGTTTGTACTTCTGCTTTGGGTGTGGATCAGATGTGAGAACAGTGCAGGACTGTTCTAAAAAGTATGGAAGAAAATTACAGCTGAACTGTGTGTTCTTGTAGGATAAATGGTTGTACCAGTTGAAAGGGCCCTGGCAATGGCTACAGCTGTGCAGCATTTCCATTTTGAGAAATGTTGTTTAAGGACACCCACAATTCCTCGTTAGACTGGAAAAATCTGTCAGGTTGTTTCCCAATAGCTGGACAAATCCCAGGAGCCTCAGTCATGGGCACAAGCATGGTGGTACCAGTGCCCTACAGAGGGGAGCTTGCTGACAGGCCAGGTGCTCTTGCAGCAGCTGAGTGGGAATGGCTGTCCAGGCATGCTCAGGAGGAGATGCCAACTCCTCTGTAATTCACAGGAGGGCAAATGTTACAGAGGAAAAGAATTCTCAAAAACACTAGCATAAGATGTGATTAGAAAACCCTTGAGCAAATGGAGGCACCTTGCTAAGAAATCTGATACCGTTACTGCCAAAGGCATTTTCTGGCTGCACTGACTGAGGTGAAGTTTAACAAATGATGCAGCAAGAGGCAGTGATTAGCTGGGCAGGCTGTGCCTGTCTCAGAATGTCAAGACTGAAGCAGAACCAGCATTTCTGTACAACAAAATGTTAGCAGAATACAGAAAAGTGCTGAAAATAATTACTGTGTTTTCATTGCACAGGAGGCTTCCTGTGGGACATGGGAATCTCAGGGAATAGTTCTGTTCTGAGACAGTGGGCTGCTTTCTAAAAGTTTGAAAGTCATATAATCAGGAACCAAGAAATAGCAGGAATAATGGAGGGATAGAGATTGCAGTGAGTTAGTTCTTCATGCTGAGAGTATCACAGACCAAAAGGAACAACATCATCTTCAGAGGGGTCCACAGAATTTGTGTCACTGTTAGAAATATGCAAAGATTGGTTGGGGCTGGAAGGCAGTCACACCAGAGATTGGAATGGGTTTGTGCTGCTGGTACCTTTGAACTGTTTTCTTCAGGGCACTTCTGAAAAAAGCAGGAATTTTCAGGGAAGCCAGTGCTTGTGGAGCTGGATTGACGGAAGAATGCAATGAATTCAATGAATGGAGATAAGCATCTTTAGTCCTTATCAAATAATTTTATCAGGGCTCTTCATTTAGAAGACGAAGTGGTCTTCATCTTTAGGATGCCAAAGTCTTGGTAGCTTCAGAAGGCAAAGACGTATTTGCTGTAGCTGTAAGCAGCAACACAAGAACTCTGTATTTTCTTGTGTTTTAACAAAGTAAGCTTGTTCTTTGGAGCAAACCCTGATTTCCCATCCCTTCCTCTAACTTCTCCCACCATATGTTTCTTGCTGCAGATGGACTGATACGGAAATAAATACAGGATTAATACAGGGTAACTCCGGGAAAGTATAACGGGGAGTTAAACCTAAACCACAGAACTGCTCTTGCACTCCTCAAACCAACCCACCACACAAACAACAGCCCTGCCAGCAGCAGGTTCACAGCAAGTCATTGGGGAGTCTTTCTGTTGGAAGCAGAACATGGTCCAGTTTTGCTAAAAAAGTAACCTCTCTGACACAGGCTGGTAAGGGATGTTTTGAGGAACCAGGCCAGGGAATGTGAGAGACTAATTTCAATGCCCTTGCAGAAAGGATCAGTACTATTTAACGAAGACCTAAAGAAGGGTTTGGTTTGGTTTTTTTTCTTTTTTTTTTCTTTTTCTCTGTTAGACTTTTGGTCTAGAAATGTGTCACTTTCCATTGTAATCCCTTCCTTAGGACTGATAAAATTTTATTTTGTGAGACTAAGATCTTATACATTGTCTGAAATGTTTCAATGAGTTGTATTATTTAATGTGGTTACAAGGTTGGCAATGGCAAGGACTAGTTTAAAACATACTGTTTTAATAGTTAGGAATACTGGAGTTTGTACAAGGTCTAAGGTTTGCTTCCCATTAGTGACCTGTTCTCACAGGAGCCTATGTGCGTGGTGCTTGGATCCTTGTAAAGAAGCTCTGTCTCTGACTGTGTCACCATGATCTCTGACAGTAGTAATGAAACACTGCTTCCCCTTTGAAAAGTTACTCTTTTAAAAGCATCTATATGTAGCCTGTTTGCAGGTTTTCAGCTGTTTCGCTCCAGCAGAGAGCGCTTTTGTTACCACTGGCACAGAGCCTGTTGAATCATCTGCAGCTCAGCTCTACACTACAGAACCCAATTCCCTTCTAATTTTCTTTCTAATGCTTGATTAAGTGTCTCTTGAAACAGTACACATCTATTTTGTTTACTTTCTTGATATCCTGCTGTAGACAAAGATGTTTTAAACAGCTTTTGCACTGTAAATTTCATATGATTTTTGAATGCTGTGTGGGGAGAGTTACCATAATCCTTTCTCTTTCAAAAAGTAATTCTTAAATTGATGGATCATGATGAAAAAAAAATACTTGGCACACAATTTTAGTCAAATGTCTTTAACAAAGCAGTGAAAATCAGTATGGAAATAATGAATGGTTAAATGTCATGCTAAATCTCTATTTCAGATAAACTAATTACTGAGTTTCAAAGTTTCTGATTTAGAAGAGAAAAGCCCAAAAAGGGTTTTTGATCTTGTGCTTGAAAAAGGTATAGTTAGTTTAAATTTAAGAATACTCAAGAAAAACTCTTTTTTCTGTAAAATGAGAAAGTGAGGAAGAATTGGCTTTGAAAAGTTGCATTTTTCTTATTATACCATGGACTTCTAACCTTCTTTCATGGAAGGTTACCAAAATAAGGCTGGAATGTGCCTTCCCAAGGTGACCCAGCCCATTGGCTGCCCCAGGCCAGCCAGGCCCACACCATTCCTGTCAGACCTCTTTGCTTTAAAACAGTGCTGGAAGGGGAGACAGTGATGCAACCAGCCCCAGCAGCCCTCCTGCCTGTGCTGGCAGCTTGGTGCTGTAGTGAATCAGTAGAAATCAGAGAAAACATGCAGTTAAACAAGAAAGTTTAACTTTCTTCATTTTGGGGAAGCATATAGCCCTCTCTAGCAGCTCCATGGTCCGTAGTTTTGTGTTCACACAGTGCAAGGACTCCTGTGTAAGCACAGGTGTACTTGGCTCAGGATGACATATTCAGGGTTATAAAATGTGATTTACCTCAGGATTTGCCTTGGTTCTTTCGTTGTGGCATAGCCAAGGGGGAAAAACCCCCCATACAATGCAATTTAAAAAAATTTAACTATTTCTAGACTAAATGACAGAATTACAAAAATTATTTTATTATTATTATTATATATTATAATAATAATATAATAATATATTATTATTATTTTATTATTAAATTATGCAAAAGGCATAATTTCTGAGGTCAGTTTGTCTGGTCACAGAACCTGCTAGAGTGCACTGCATCCAAATTTCCTTGGAACAGACATATGCTGAGGATTGTGTTGCTACTGTACTGGGGTAACTCTGGACAGCATTTAATAGCCAGGCCCTGCAGTTCACTCAGAAGTTAAATTAGCCTTTAAAACCAAATTTTTTTTTCTCCAGGCTATTCAAAATGAATGAAAAGAAACTACCATTATAGTCAAGAGAAGCAGTGGGGGTCCTAGAGATGGAACCAACCCACTCTATGTGTTTAGGCTTTTAATTAAAAGACCTCATTTAATTTTTCACAGGATTTTTGGCAACATATGGCACTGAAAGATAATGGTCTTATTCACTGTGAAAATACCTAATGTGATTTGCTTATAGGGCAAATGTTTCCAGGGCTGGATATGCCCCATGGTAGGTGAAAACTTAACTTGATGTCTGCTTTGGCTGCAGCAGGACAGTAATGTTGTGGGTGACACAGCTGTCTTCATGTATTGTTCTGAAATTCAGAGTTTAATAAATAATGTGAAGGGGCTTAAATTAATCAGTCGGTTTGTATTGGGAATATTTTGTAGACCCTGATTTTTGCTTTTCCTTCTCAAGCTGCAAAAATCCCTTAGATTTTAATAGCATTCTGCTGAAGTTAACCTGAAGAACTATCACATTTAATAACAGCACTGATTCCCATGAAACTCTCCCAGATTCTCCATCAGAACAGTGTTTTTATCCCAGACTGTGCATACACACTTGAGCATAAAGAACCAGAAATACTGGCAGCTGGGAAATTTGCTTCCCTGGCACTTGGGAAATAATCAGTTTCAGGAGATCAGTTCCATCTTGAACATTTGTTTGTTTTTCTCAATTATATTGCATATGGCTTTTGTTTGCTAAATTAGTAGCTCTTCTGTTTTTATAAGAATAAGGTTTAGTGGTTCTCCTGGTTAATGCTATAGGGGTTTTTGGAAGCTCTGTGTGACCAGTTCTATTTCTGTTATCATGCTAAAGGATGCTCTTTAATCTGTGGCTACATGTGCATTAGTAAGTCACCTGGCACAACAGGAGAGTGCCTGTAATGTGAACTGGTCCGTGCTGTGGGCTAGCTCAGCTTTGCTCCCACAGGAGCAACGCCCAGCAGCAGGCCAAGTGCATTCAGTGCACTCCTGGAGTGCATCCTCTGATTTGAGTTTCATCTGAAAGGAATCCAGCTGGTGCCCTCTGGAAACCGGAGTGGAGTCTGCCAGGCTGACAGGGAGAGTCACTTCAAAGGCCACCTCCTGCTCCAAACTGAAACACTTGTGCAGGCACACCCTGCCCGTGCGAGGGCCCTGCTCACTCTGCACCCCAGCCCCTCCTGCACTCACCTTCGCCCCAAAATACACCCTGCTGGGGAAAACACGGCTCTCTTCAATGTTTCTGCTTTTGGTAGCACGCCAGTATCCCCTCCTAAACTCAGCTTTTTCCTCACCTTAGGTTGTGTCTTTCATATTAATTGATTCACTGGCTCTTATATTGCAAAGGATGGTGGAGGAGAGTAAATTGCAGGACTGGTCATTGCTTGTGGGTTCCTACACTGGTAACATTTCTCCTTCGAGATGCTGCACTCATTCCTGCAAGAACCTACACATGTGGATGAAATTCAGCTTACTTATCAATCCCACAACAGGCAATGGAAAGTCTGCTGTAGGCGAGCTAATTGCACATGTGAATTTACAGTGTCAGGACAATAGCACTGAGCCTTTGTTTCTTGATGGGGGCTGATGCCTTGTTGTGCACCTTGCAGCAGAGTAAGGAAAAGGATTTGTGGTTTTTTTACTCCTAGAAAGAATGGATTCCTTTATCCTTCCATGCTTTCTTGTCAGGAAAACTTAACTGAATTTTGCAAGCTTACAAATGCATTTTTTCATTTTAATACAGATGTCTTAAAAGATTAATTTCTCCCTGAAGACATTTGGGCAAGGTGGAGAGAGAGATTGATCATTTCCAGATGTTCTTTGCTGACAGGCAAAAAAAATTCTGCTTCGGGTTAACACTTGTGAATGTATTTAAAAAAATAAACATTTTGTATACAAAGCTTCCAGGGACAGCACAAGCCAGTGCAGCAGGGGCTGAGATGCACAGAATTGCAGTGTCATAGCTGCATTAATAAGGTAGGGCTTGCCCCTGCTGACTGGGCTAAAAGCCTTGGGAACTTCCCTCCCTGTATCTCCTATGGACAGGCAGGGGAGATGGATGTGCTTTTCAGACAGAAACTCCCCGTGCAGTGTGCTTTGAGGTAGATACTTGGCTCCACAGTGTTTGCTGAATCAGACATATTAAAATAGATCATTCACCATTTCTCTGATGTTTTGGGAACATTTCATACTGGGATTCCTAAACATTGCACACTAAATTCTGGCAAGACTTGGCATAGTAAATGCCAAGTAGTTTGACTTAGGGCTTCTGAGAAGTACTCCAAATTAGTGAAGCAGGGGGAATTGGTGTCCTGCCTGTTACCTGGGAAGACAGCCAGGCCATGGAGCAACCAGGCACTGGTGTCCATCTCCCCGTGTGCCCATCTCCCCGTGTGTCCATCTCCCCGAGTGTCCATCTCCCCGTGTGTCCATCTCCCCGTGTCCATCTCCCCGTGTGTCCATCTCCCCGAGTGTCCATCTCCCCGTGTGTCCATCTCCCCGTGTCCATCTCCCCGTGTGTCCATCTCCCCG
>VZRO01008588.1:3892904-3903271 GCA_013397915.1 Daphoenositta chrysoptera
GTGTGTCCTGCTCCCCGTGTGCCCATCTCCCCGTGTGCCCATCTCCCCGTATCCATCTCCCCATGTGTCCATCTCCCCATGTGTCCATCTCCCCGTGTGCCCATCTCCCCGTGTGTCCTGCTCCCCGTGTGTCCATCTCCCCATGTCCATCTCCCCGTGTCCATCTCCCCGAGTGTCCCTCTCCCCGAGTGTCCCTCTCCCTCCCGCAGCACACGAGCAGCACTCACACCTGCAGTTCCTGCCCCCCTTGCCTCCGCACAAGCAGTGGATGCTCACTCCGGTACTGGCCCTCTTGCCTGGCCGCAGTCTCTGATGGCTACAAGGTGAGGACTTCTTAGTGGTGAAAGATGAGCATCAATCTGTTCTGTAGGAAACCCTGAGGCCTGGAAGAGCAGATTCTTCTTCAGTTGGTTCTGGTCTCTAAGGCAACAGCAGCCCAAGCATGGGAAGTAACAGAGTTCATGCCTGTCAGCAGCAAAGGAAATGCCTCCTTGGGCAGCAGTGCTTCCTAACAACTGTTGTCCTTCTCAAATGATGTGTGGAACCAAAAACGCCACTGGAGACCAGGATGCCTTTGAGTCACCAGCTGGTTTTCACTGGGTGGGCAGAGGAGGTGGGGGCAGTCAGCGGAACCAGCCCCACGTGTTGCCTCCTTGTGCACACTGAATCCTGGAGGAATAGGTTTCCATTGGAATGATCAGTAAATGTCTACATTCAGAGGTTGCTGACTACTAAGACTATTCTAAGTAACTGATAGACAAAAGACTGATAAACCCATTTTCTTATCCAGAGTGGGCTCTGCCCCGTGGGTGGCAAAGCTCAGGGCCCTGGGAGCATTATGGGCAAAGCCCTCCCAAAGTAGAAGGAAGAGGTGTGTGAGAGTTGCAGTGGATGTGAGGTCTAGAGATGGTGAAGGTCTGCTTCAGGAAGTGAATCTTCTATGGCGCTGTGTCATGGATTTGTCCCAATGTCCCAAACCCGTGCAGTAAGCTCAGCTGTGGCAGAGTAAGAGAGGGGAAGGAAGTGATAAGGAGAAGACAGGCGGTAAAACTAGGGGGGCATCGTTCTCTGTGCTTCTTCAGGTAAAGCAGGCAAATACCTAAGGGTCTTCATTGAGCCCGTATGTTCTTTAGAAAGGAAAAATATGCTAGTTTAGAGCATTAATTGATTTCTTGTGTTTCAGAAGCAGGCAAAGTGGAGGGGGAAGATGACCCTGAAGTCAAATTTTTGAGTGTTTTCTATGAGAGCAAGATGTTGATAGGAGGAAGGGGCAGGACTGGGGAAGAAAAAGGAACATTCCAGTTTTTGTCCATAAAGAAGGACAATGTGCTGTGCAAAAGAGGGCTTTGAATCCTGAGATGAGGTGTTGGTGATACTTAGGTGTTAAAGCCCTGAGACTTGATACTGTAGTTAACAAAACTTCCACTTGACTGCCTCAGTAGTGTTGCTGAACCGATCTGTCAGTTTTGGGATTGTTCATAGAGCTGTGCTGGACGCAGTCTTTGCTGAGGGTTTTCTTTTCCCGAAATACATGTCTGAGGATCTGAAGAAGCACATTCAGGGTGTGTTTCCCCAGGGCTGTCCTTTCTCAGCCTGCTTTGCCCCACCAAGAGCTGCCCAGGTGGGGTCCTGTCTGTCCCACGCGTGTGCAAGGTGCCAGCTCAGAACGGCTGCAGACTGCTGATGGGGTTAGTGCACAGCTTAGCCTGGGACACCTGATGAACTGCATGCTTGATTAGAGTGTGCTGTCTGGGGACACATCTTCCAAAGGGATGCTAAAATTGGCAGCTTTATTATTAATTTGGCCTGATTTTCTTTTGTTGCTGATTGTGAAGACAGAAGCCACTACACAGTTAAAATCTGTTTCATTTTGGTTGGTTGGGTTTTATTTTGCGAAGAGGTGGGATAATTTTAGTTCTTCAGAACTAAAAATTAGATCAAAATCCTGGCAACTGTACAATATAAATGAGCAACCTTGCAATAAAGGGTTTTTTGTCACCTTGGAAACACAGTTTGAGTAAGCTACTTGGAGTAATTTTAGTTTCAGACTTCCCTCTGCCCTTGTCCCTCCCATGCAAATTCTGTTTTTACACTCAGTATATCCGGTTTAAATGTGTTTCTTTCATATATAGACAACAGGGGAATTTGCCAGACAAAAGTGGAAGAACACTGACAATGACCTTGCACATGATGTTTCAGAACAGGAACTGGTGAAACATACAATGTTAAACCCATCCAAAAATAGATTTTAAAATTTGTCATTTTAGATCTCACAGCTCCATGTAAAAAACCCAGAAGCTTAACTTTAAATAATTGTTTTTTACATACCAGTGAGTCTTGTTATTCTGGAGAAGAATATGGCATTTAGGAAACAAATTCTAGCACTAAGAAGGAAAGTTGAGGGGTTAAATAAGGAGAAATATACATTGAAAAATTGATGTAATCTATTAGATATACATGGTCTTTCAGAATCTCCAGTATTGTGATATCCATGTGAAATTTGTTGTATTAAAATGCTGTGGGTCTTTGTTGTGAACATGACATAGATTATGCTGTGGCATAGCTGGAAACTCAAGTAATTAGAGAAGAGATTAGGATAAAGTAGTGCTTCTATCCACTAAAGAATGTAAATGTTTTGAATATTTTCAATAGCTCACACTTCTCTAACAGATCTCACCTGAAGAGTGCCCTTACTGTGAGTGCCCACTAGTGAAAGCACACTAGGCCTTTGTAGCCTTTCCCAAATACTTGAAATCAGCTGAGACACGCTGACTTTCCACTCCCATGGAGACAATATTTCAGAGTGAAAAGTACATTGATTTTCAGTTATTTGAAAGAGTGAATTGTATTTGAATATGTATTTTATTGTCCAGGTAATATTCCTGGAAGCTCAGAGGAACCCATGCAGGACAGGCTGGTGGTCCCTGTGGCAGTGCCTGGTGTCACCTCTGCCTCCAGTCTGCCAGGCTGGGCAGGGAAAGGAGACACCCAGGGCCATGTGCCATGGTCTGAGCAGCCACAAAGACCAGCAGGACATTACACCAATACATCACATGAGACACAACGAGATGGAACAGCTGACTAACATTTGGGTTAAATATTTGGAAATGCTTCCTAACCACATGACCAGTGAGGTTGTTGGGATATTAACAGGACCATATAACTCGAGATATTTAAAAACAGATGGATTTGAATATGAGCAAATGGAGGACATCTGTGCTTAAGGGAGCACAAATGAGATTCTAAATCTAATTTTCACCTCCATTTTCTTGTATTCTGTTTTGTCTCCCAGGAGTGACTGAATGTTATGATGGACATTAATAATTAAAAGAAGCTTGACCATAGCACCTTCCCATGAGCTGCTGAGCCTTTGCCATTCCTTGTTATCACAGCAGTGAGCAAGTGCTGGGAGCAAGCTGTCAGCAGATGGTAGGCAGCAATTCTGGCAAGTTTGCAAATAAGGGACTTTCCCCACTGCATCCAGCTGGCTCAACTATTAATCTCCTTGCTGCACTGCTCTTTACAAGTCAAGAAAGCTCATCAGGTCAAAACATGTATTCCATACTGGCTGTCCAAAGCAGGAAAACCTCTTTCTCTGATGAAACACAGTTTTACTTGATAGGTGCACTCCAGGACATGCAAAAAACCCTCCATGGTGCCTTACCATTAACTTCTCTGATTGCTCCGTTCAATGCACACACAATGGTGAGAAAGAAGAGAATATTTCACATATGAAATTCCATCCATGATGTCTCAGCAGCCTGAGGTGATATGCTGTGTTTCTCTGGCTTCCCCCCCGCCCCCCCCCATTTATTTTGCCTTTGTAATATACGGGATAACTATAATGAAATTATCTTATATGCACACATTTGAAGTTTTTTGAGTAATAAAGTTATTTTGCTTACATAAAAGAGAAAAATAGACTAGGTCCTTTCAGCTTGTGAAAGTCTTTGACAGATTTTGCCTACAGAAACTTAAAATGTAGGATTATGAAAACACATCTTTAAGACATTCTTGTGATTATCTTAAGTACTTTGAGCACAGCACACTATATACAGTTCTTAAAAAGGATCAGTCTTTAAGGATTGATTTTCCACTTCTCTTTCTATATATTGCTTTTCCTGATACCACATGTAGAAGTTCTCTATACTTTGCTCTCATGTGAAACTCAGAGTTTGGAAGCTGATGATTTGAAAAATCACTATTTCTAATGCTAGAAGTAGAAGAAAGGGGAATCCACTTTTTCCAAGTTTCTAAGAAGATGCTCATTAACTGTATTCCCCCAATCTGGCATTTTGCTGGCTGATAGTAGGTAATTGGAACTCATTCAAGATATTCTTAGAGTGTTGTAAGTTTTGCAGGATTTTTAATAAATAAACTTTGCATATGCAGCAGGTCTTAAGGCCCTGTGCATAATGTGATTTATGATAGCTGTACCTTGCAACATTCCCTGGACTGTGTTGGGTTGCCTGGCAGAGCCAGCTGTGCTAAGGGTCTGCAGGTATTACAAGCTCCTCTTCAATATTAATAGGGGCTGCTAAAGGGGACAGCTCAAAAACCTTGTAGCTCCAGCTAGGTGGGGGATGAGATTCACAAATGTTACATTTAATCTAAATTTGGATTAATAGCCAAATTCTGTTAGAGCCTGAATGGTGGTGGAGACTTTGTGATGGCACAGGGCCAAGGAGAAAGATGGACCACAGGTGGACATGGGTCAGAGCTCTGCTGCTTCTCTGTCCTCCCGCAGCAGAAATGGCAGGACCACAAATACGATCCTGGCCTAAAGACATGGGACAAAATAGAGAAATGCTTATTTAGTGATTTCATTTCCTTCACAGAGAATCTCCTGATGCCAAACTTAAGCAAAAGTTTGAAGCTGTTTTTCTTTTGACCAAATATATTACACTGTTTGCTGGTGTTTACTTTCACTTCAAGCAAGGTTGAGTGCCACCAATATGCTGGTTTCGTCTCCATGTTAGGAGAAGGTAATTGTGGTGATGGTCATGATACCAACTTTTTTTACTGTATGGGTAATGCTTTGGCTTCTTTATATCCAAAATACTTTGGTATTTTTAGCATATCTTCAAGTGAGACTAATATCCTATCATAGCACTGGCGTGTTGTAAGATTGCAGGCAGAGGTGGTAATGACAGCCCTGAAGTTCAATGACATGTTTTGAAAAACTCATAGAGATGTTAACTTGCATTCTCTAAAAAGTCAAATACTAACTTAAAAAATATGTGTAAGATGCTAAAAAGAGCATGAATTACTGTCTTATTTCTGCTTAAGCAAAGCAGAGAAGGCAGAGCTGTGAACATTCCTGCTGCTTAAGTTAGCTGGTAACTACGAACAGAAGAATTTTCCATCACATTGCTCATTTGAATCTAGGTTTACCTTATATGGCTTTTAAAATCCTTTCCTATTTAATTTTAATTACAGTTTAACAGGACAGGTAGACCATGCCCCTGGAAGCAATGGGCTCACCACTTCACATAAAGGCAGGGTACCCATCCTGAATCTGTAGGTCACGTTGCAGGACCCCAGGTGGCCCACGCCTCTGGAGCCAGAGAAGAACGGATGGTGGCAGTGGCTTCTCAGAAGTGTGTTACCTCCTGCTGAGAAGGCACCCACGTTTTCTTGGACATGGCTGAGCAACAGCAATGCAGGTGTAGTGCACCAGGTGTAAGAACTCAACAGTGGTGCCTCTTAAAGCAGTTTTGGTTGAAGAAGGTGTCTGGCGAGGACGCTCTCTAGAGCCGGTGGTTTGAGCCAAACTGTTCTTGGAGTCTCTAAAATCTGCTTTTAAAAAGGGCAACTCCAACTGCAAATATTTCCAATGACCAGGGAGCAGATGGTGGACCCATTTTGGTAATGAACACCTTCAGCTTTGTCCAGCCTGTTGTCTATCAGCCTCCTCAGGTTTAGAATATAAATGTTTTATTCTCCAATTGGTTTGTCTTCTTAAGATAAGCAGCTGTATTCTGGGCCTCCGGGGTGCCTTGACTGGCTGGTTCAAAATAGGGTGGGGGGGAACAAAGGTATGGATGACTGTAGTGGTGTCTGCATCTGAGAGAAATCAGTCATTTGGCAGGCTGGAGATAAAACACACAGCCATTAGCTGCCCGATAGAGTTTCATGGGACTCCGATTTCAGTCCATTTTGATGTCAGGAAGGCAGACGCTTTCAATAAAAAGAGTGCTCATAGATTTTATTGGGGCATTCAAATGCTTCCAGTTCCCAGCTGTCATCAGCTCCACTTTAGTCATATAGTTGTCACTTTATCCCTCTGTCTGCGACAGGTCTTGAGAGAAGAAAGATACTTATTTGTTAAGCTTTAATGAAAAGGAGACTCATTCATGTTTCCAGACACTTTTAGTTTTATTCACACAAGTGAATCCCACCGAAGGAAAATAAAGTACATCTTTCCACAGGTACTTCCTAAATTAATAAGAAACTATTATTTCAGATATATCTGAGATCTTGTACGCTATGAGAGATGGAATTTTCTGAAATCAGACCAGAGTAGTTCAAAACCAGTCCCCAAGTGTGTACAGAAATGAAAGCCAGTGTGCTTAGGGAAGCACAACTTCTTCAACCTATCTGCTCTTGGGGCAGAGCTTATCTCTGACGCTGTCAGCAAGGCTGGAAACGTGATTTTTCAGTCTTTTATTAGGAAATACTTAGCTGCATAATTTCATTATTCATCTATATCAGTGCCCAAACATTGCTGCTTATGCATCAGCATCTTCACCAGGGATATCCTTCTGATCAGTGAATTTTTTTTCCAGCTGAAGTTGGACTTTTTGCCTGTTAAGTTATTTACAGTTCTCACATTATCAACTTGGCAAAAATTAAGTAACTGGCAAAATCTCAATCTGTTAAAGAAAAAAACTTTTAAAAACATTTCTCTTTGTACCATCAGAATACTGTTTTCTCTTTGTTAAAACTTACACTGTATAACTGGTCCTAAGTATCTGCCAGTCTCCTAACAAGAAGCCTCTTCAAGTCAATGCAAGCTCTAGTCCCATCCTCTTAAAGTTGCTTTTATTTTTTGTAGAAGGCCAAGTAAAAGGACTTACATTCATTCAGCACTGTGTGCTTTGCAGCTCCTGAACAAAACAGGCTGAGCTGAAAACAAAAGCTCAGCTTTGACTCTTACTCCACTGGCTCAAGTTAGTTCCAGCCAGAGCCTTAATGTTACTTTATCTGCAGGGTTTTTTTCGTGTGGTCAATGCCAACTCTGTTGGGCAAATACAGGATGCATAGGGATTTAAAAAAAATCCAGCTGCCAACAAGAAAAAGTGCTTTGTAACCACAGTTTGGAGTGGAAACAATTTTCTAAGATACAGATCAAACTGTGTTTATAGACTCAACTATTGGCAGCTTTTCACCAAGCTATTTCCTGTGTGCCTATTGCATAGAGAAATAATCTAAGTGCTTAAACTAACATTTAAAACCATACAGAACATGAAGGAAATACTGTGTGAAGCAGCATGGAAAACACAATGGTGTTGAATTTTCTTCTGTTTCCATAGCTAATACTCATGGGAGAAGGCAGTAAGTACTGCACACCAAATGCCAATACTCCAGTTCTTTCCAGGATTTGGTCCTTACTCTAGCCAGTACTTACTTTCTACTAATATTGTTTTAATTGCTGAAATATCCAAGTGACAAATATTTTCAAAAATGCCTCCTAAATTAGAGGAACTTGCTAAAAGTTACATACAGTTACTTTAAGTGCAGCAAGTTACTATTCCTTAGTAAAATAATTCAGACAATCAAAGGTACGCATAAACAGAACGAATCTGGTTTCCTATTAGAACAGGTAGAAAATGTGAAGGTCTGAAGATAAGAGTCAAGGTAGATATAAACTGGTTTGCTCAGTTTGAAATGGTTGCAACACATGTTTCTTGCAGAGAAAGCCCAGAATTCAGCTGCTAGCTGTTTTAAATCTTTTTGGTGTTTTTCAGTGGGGCAGATTTCCTCTCCCAGACTTCAAATGCATGCCCTTTCCTTCAGGCATGCATGTGCTGGTGGCACAGCTCACCTCCTGATAGCATCAGTAAGGTCAGGGCAGTCAAGCTGTGGTGCCCATGCAGAATTTTAACGGGGATTTTGTCGCTGGTGTTCTGCTTGGCTGGACTTCATCCCTCCTATCCAAGCCATGCCTCAGCTAGGGAGAATGGCAGCTCCAGTAGAAGAAAACTTTGTGGTTAGGAGAGTAATTTAGGTTGGATGGAACCTCTGGAGTTTGTCTGGTCAGCCCCAACACAGCAGGAGCCACGTAGGTGACTTTGGCCAGGGCCAGAAAAGTTTCCAATGTCTGCAGGATAGAATTCCCACAGCTTTTCTGTGCAACCAGTTTTGGCATCTAATTATGACATGCACAGGAACAAAAAACCCCATCAAATTTGTTTATACTTTTCTTCTCTGACTGTATCCTTACAGATCAGTTCTGGGAAGTATAGTAAAAGGCTTAGCTTTACATACTGATTCCAGCTGGAAATCAAACATTTTTGTTGGGAATGAAAACCACCTAAACAGGTGAGATCAATTCAGGTGAGGTGGCGCTGGGCTTTTCCTTTACCTGGGCCCTTGGGTAATGAAGAAAATGTAATTGTGAATGAATTTGCTGGAGACAGATGCATTCAATGTACACAGGAAGCATGCTGTCAGAAAAGCACTGATAGTTTTGGGTTTATGCATTTCCTGCATGCTAATTTGCCCGAGATGCAGTTCCAAACCCAGTCCATGGGTGCTGCAATGCAGCTGTCAGAGGGAGCAGGATCTGAGGCCGCAGGGACACAGGCCAGACAGATCCCTTGGGACTCACAGCTCCTCATCTGCACCATAGTGAGTATTGGGACCATCCAAACCACCACCATCTCTTCTGGGATTTTTCCCACCCAAAGGCATCCTGGAATGGTTTTACATCTTGCTCTGAAACCTGTACACAGATATTTCACAATATGTGTATTTAAAGGAATGCAAATGATTTCAAAAGACAGGATGGCAAAATAGCATTTCAAGTTGTTGCACTCTCACATATGGTAACTATTGTGAGATCTATTTTAGGTTAAGAGAAATCACAACTACTCTGTAATGAGTTGTTTTTACATTGTGGAAATACAGGTATTACTGGTACTACTGTTGGTGTCTCACATACAGACTCAAAATTTTAATCTAATTTTGTTCTTCAGGAAGATTTTGTTTCAGATGAGCAAACCTAGACCATCCTCAAAATTTGGTAAGAGAGGAAATCTGTGAACATGTGCGATGTTCATATGTGGCATGTTGCTGTCTCTAGGACCAAACGAGCACTTCCTTTGGCCCAGGATTTGAGGCAGTGCTGGGCATGCAGAATGCGTGGAATGCCTCTGGTCCTGGCTGCCTTCCACAGCAAAGTGACAGCCAACCTACAGCAAACAGCTAGGAGATGGCAGTGGATCCTCTGCTCTCACCCACAAGACAGGTGTACTGCAGATTGTTTCTAAGCTATGCCACACAAAAAGCTGCAAAATATAGTCCTGAAGCTGTTTATAATGAAATTAAATGTAGGAGACGTAGACCCAGGTACAAGTTAACCAACAAAACTGTCTCAGTACATATCTTGGTAAAAAATACCGTATCATCTCCTAAGATCAGTTTTGAAGGGATGTGCACTTGCTAATGGAATCAATGCAGGATGTAGCTGAGCAGCACGCACACCAAAACTAGATTTTTGCCCACTTGAGCAGCCTCAGCACATTATTTGCCCTGTCCTAATGCTGTTTGTCTTCTATCAGCGTGGCATTTGGGCTGGGATAGTAACAGCTGCTAACAGCGAGGCCAACTCCATCCCTGCACGCCAGGCCCGCAGAACCTGCACAGAACCTGCCGGGAAGCGAGAACTGCCACATGCACGGCCTGAGCCCAGGGGGCAGAAATACGTTTTCAGCCCACAGATTTGCTTCTTTGGGGGCGGGGGGAAGCAACATCAAGGGAAAAGAAGAATTTAAAATATGCTGCGACTCCTTTGGTCTTTGTCAAGAAACGCTACGCACATGCCTGCCGAAGGAGATGATGGCACTGGGGGCCACTGTGGGGAACAGAGTACTGAGGGGGAGACCGTGCCGCGCAGCGCCCGGGGCCGGGGGTGCAGCACTGCCGAGCTCCTCCGGCGGGCACGGCACGGCCCGGGCCCGGGCCCTGGCACGGCTCGGGGGGTGCAGCATTCCCGCCCTTCCAGCAGGCACGGCACGGCCCGGGCCCTGGCACGGCTCCGGGGGTGCAGCGCTGCCGGGCCCTGGCGCGGCTCCGGGGGTGCAGCACTGCCGGCCCCTCCGGCAGGCACTGCCGGGCCCTGGCGCGGCTCCGGGGGTGCAGCA
>VZRO01008588.1:3907540-3919873 GCA_013397915.1 Daphoenositta chrysoptera
GCGCTCGGCGGAGAGCGCGGGGAGCGGCGGCGCGGCCCAGCCCGGTGACGGCGGCCCGGCCGAGGGCGCGCAGCCCGGGGAGCCCGCTCAGCAGCACCGGCACAAGGCCGCCTGCAAGGCTCCCGCAGCGCCCGCAGCAGAGGACAATCCTGCCTTCAAGTGCCCTTCCACAGGTAAGAGTGCTCAGGAACAGGAGTGTTTGGACCTCTTTTGTCATTTAGAGGAATAACAAACCTTTGTTATGTCTCTCTTTTCTCTTTCTCCACCTCTTCCATTATCAAGCAAATTTTCAGTGGAAATGCATGTCAAGTGCATTGCAAATGACTCAGATTGTGAGAGTGATGCTCACTCAGTGCAGAGCTGCAGAGTTGTTTCTCAGTCAGTTTGTTCATGGCATGTCCAGGAGTGGTTGGCCTCTGTTTTTTTCGGCCCCCACCTCACTGAAGACGAAGGTTTTACAAAATGAGCTTGCTGAAGCCTGGTAATGTGAGGACACACTGGGTTTCCTTTGTCAGCTGGTGTCTAGCCCTGGCCTTGGATTCCTGCCTCAAAGCTACTTAATGTCTGCAGAAGTTTCTTTAACTTGCTGTCTGGGACTTTTTAATAAAGACTTTTTGGTAGACCATATAAATGCTATTCATCATGTCGCTTTCTGTAATTACAGTCTTGTTGACTGTCTCAGGCTAATCTAATAGACTGGAGAAGAGTGGTTTTCACTTTCAGAAGCCAGCCTCTTTGTTCCTTGTTATCTTTGGCTGAGTGTTTGATAGTCTCGTTTCCATAATTCCATTAGTGTGTGAATTCAGCATCGTATTAAGGATTTTTCCCAGTCTGTTAAAAAACCCCAAACAAATATAAAACCACACCAAACAAAAGTAAGTAGAAAAACCCCTCCCAACCCTTTCCAAAAAGGTATTACTTTTAATTACTTATGTGCCTTACATTATCTTGACCTTAACTCTAGTGTCTTGTTCAAAGTTAGAAACAGTGTAAAGTTCAGGAGACAGGGAATTCCAGGTTCCTTTCTTTGGAGAAAGGTTACACTTTCTTTACACTGACATTTAAGAGCCTGTGTTTCTGCCTGGCTCATCAGAAAGGACATGAAGCATTGGTGTGGGACCCCAGGTGTGCATTGTCTCCCAGAGGGGCTTCCTTTTGGGTTGTCCCCGTCCAGCCTCACCATCCTGGCAGCCTCTGGCCCCATGTCCCTGTGTGCCGGGAGCTGCTGTGCCTGGATTCCTGGTGTGGAGATTACCTCTGGGAAAAGGGTTTGTTTTCAAAGGCACCAGAGCAACTGCTGTCAACAGCAAAAGAAAAAACACTTGGTCTTTTGGGGGCTCACATTTTGTGCTTTTCGTGGAAATGCTGCCGATACAAGCATATTTGTAGTTGCAAAGTATGTTAAAGTTCTTGGGCATTTATTACAAATAGCTCACTTTATAGCTGCTTTAAATACTTAGACCAGTTTTATTTGCTTGCAACACAGATGAGATAATATGTTCTTTGGTAGATTTTTGTCATTGTTGGGACTCTAGATGTTTTGTAGAGGTCAGTAAGTGTGATTATTTAGGAAGGCCATGTGTGTCCTGCAAACCGTTTGACCCCTGTTTAATTGGTTAATCTCTTGATACAGGGGTGACTATTTTTTTTTAAAGAAATAAATCCCCTTTCTGTAAGAAGAAAAATGTCAAACTTGTTTTCATACTGAAGATGCATTTATTTCTGAAAGCAAAGTTGTCCATTTCAAGTGTCTCCTGAAACCGGGAGAGAAGTTAGAATTTTACCTGATCTGTTTGTTATGCATTGAGTTAATTAAGGTACTTCAAATGCAGCTCTCCTTCTACATGTGTTGGGTGGTGATCACATTGAATAGATTAATTGATGATGAAGTGGATCCCTGCTGCTCAGTAATTGGCTTTATTATGGAGAAGTGGCTTAGTTCTTCTTTTTAATCCAGTTAAATTATCTACAGTTATTTTCAGTCAAATTTAAAATGACAGTTCATCCATATAAAATTACTGCATGAAGGGCAACATGGCCAATTTAACTTTATTTGTGTTAGGACCTTGTTTGAATTATACAACTGGTATGAAATGGATGTCTCTGTTCATAGGGAGCTGGGTACATTAAGCAGTAACTCCTGTCAAATAAGCAGTTACAGCTTTGGGGAAAAGCCTGCTTACCTTTCTTACTGATATGACTTATTTATGTCAATATTGGTTAGCATTAGAGCTTGAATGTTAGATTTAGGGAAGCATAGACAGAAAAAAGTGGGGCAGTACAAAATCCAACAAAATCCATATGTTTGCTCATTTTGTCATTTGCTGTTTTCTTCTTTGGACAATGGGAACAATTTTATGTTTAAAACTTTAAACATGTTTGCCTTTCTTGGATTTCCAGCTTTGTAGGGAGAAAATAGTAATGGCGCTTTTTTTTGTTATTTTTTTGAGACTCTTTATTAGACAGAAGATTTTTTAAGGAAAGAATAAATGGTAGAATTCTGTTGTGAGTTTTTTCAAAGAGAGCAGCAAATAGGTATTTCCTGTAACTGTTACCAGTACAATGGATCATAGTTGTTGAGGTGTTAATATGTCCCATAGTCTTAATTTATACTGCTAGCTCCTGGTATTAATCTGGTTGCTTTCTACAGTAAATGCCATTTATGTTAATAGGATTTGTCAGGTAATTCCTTAGTGAATAATTCTAGGCTTGTTGGCTTTAAAAAAAACTGATTAGAAATAAGGTGCCCTTATAGCAGAGCCTGGGAAAATAATTAATGTATTTTATTTATAACATGTACCCAAAAGGTAAGAGTAGGAAGGTAACTTGGTTCCAAGGTAATAATGTAGAAACAGCCCAGCTTGGTCTCTTAGGTCTGTGGGAGAAGAGTTTAAATGGAAAGAACCCTGGAGGCTATTTTTAATTATGTCTCCTTGCACAGGCGAAATGGTTATGATTGAAAAATAGTATTTTTTTTTTTATAAATACAATGTGAGAAATTTTTTTTCACTGTAAAATGTTAAAATAAATTATAGCTCTTTAGGACTGAACTCTTAAATGCATGTTTTTATAGATGTGTGTATCACCTGCAAATTGTTGAAGAAAAACACCCCTTTGTAGTGTTTGCTCCTGAGACAGATTTACATCATAGAGCTCTGAATAGTGCCTTATGAAGAATTTGCAGTATTTTTGGTTTTGGGGAGGATGACTGTTGGGATTAGTGTCTACCTATTGAGTGGAATCATCTCATGTATCTGTATCTGAGAGACTTGCTGGTAGGATTTGTGCATTGGGGGTTGCCAGGATCTGGACTGTGCTTTTGCTACTAAAAATGTACTTGAGTTTGCTGTCTGAGTGGAAAATCCTGGTAAGAATCACTGTAAACAATTTCTTTCCAATGTTATGGCAAGTGAAGATTGATCCTGTATTCCCACTTAACCCTGATATGTGCCAACTGGAACTTGGCTTAATTCCTATTAAACTACAGGGCTCTTTCTCCACTTAGACTGTGACCATTATCCTGGTTTCCAAATACATGTTTTGGGGCCAATGCAGGCAAGTATTTTGCATGCTTGTGTGTTGCAGGCAAGCTTCCAGCAATATACATAGAGTATACTGGGCAGCAAATGCTAGCTACCCCTTTCCTTCCACATGTTGTCAATATTATTTTTGTAATTTAATGTTTTTTCCCAGATGGAAGATGCTTTGTGGTTTACCTGTTTTTCAAGTGCAAGGAGCTTTGGTTTCATGAGACAGAAGTTCATTGACGTGAAATACTTGCATGATGTTTGAGATACCAGAATGGTTAGGGGTTTGGCAGAAAGGTCCTTCTGCTCCATCTTTCTCCTGCAGAGGTGAAGCCAGTTTTCTGCTGGGTTTTTGGGGAGTTTGTACACATGCTTTTGAAGGTCAAGGGCTTATTCATGCATTTGTCTTGGATTCATGGGGTGACAATGCCATAAAGACCTGCTGGTGAAAGAGGCAACAGGATGTAGCAGCTGTGGAGTGGAAGGAGTTCAGTCAACACAGTTATTGCCTTTTTCAGTTTCTGTTTTGTCCTGAGTAACTATTTATATCCTCTGATGGGGAAGATAGGGGCAAAGCTGCTTTTCATGCCGTGGAAGACAGTGAGGAGAGGAGAGGAAGGGTTGGTGGGAGCAGGCTGGACAGACAGTGCTCGGCACGGCCGCGGTGCTGCGGCTCCAGCGGCTGGGCAGGACTGTGGCTGTGGCTGTGGATCACGAGCCCTTGCGGGTCATTCATGTTCTAAATATCTGCAACAAACCCATGCTCGTTTGGAGGTACTGAACTCTTTAAGTCTGGTCAGAGATCTAAAGTGCTGCTACACGTGCTCGCTCCTCTCTGCCATGAGGTACCCCATGGTTAATTCCCCCGAGGATCACGGCCAGGGTGAGGAGCAGGCACTGGGCACCCCCGTCACCTCCTGTGCCTGAGCCTTGCAGGGGTTATGCTGTAACCACCTCCCATTTTAATTAAGGCAATGTATTTTCTATCTTTTGCTCCTGTAAAAGTGATCCCTGGGTTGATGGGTTAGTCACAGTTTTATTAGTATCAGTGTGTATCCTAATCAAAAAAACCAAACTCTCTTTACAAAATTCTGAGGTATTTTTATTTTTTTTACCATTCTAATAATTTCTCCATTCCTTGACTCTGAAGCATTATGTGAGATAGAGACTGCATAGGTCAAAGTAGTAATTTACATAGAGGTAAAAAAGACTTTTTTTTTTACATTTTAAAAGCAGAGATTCTTCCATTTCTTTAAATAAGTAATTAGGATGTTACATAGAAATAATTGCTTTCTAACTCAATTTTTAAAAGTGCTTTTAGTTTTTAAATTTTTTCTTGACTAGTTGCTGATGTAGAGGTGATGCTTACCTTATGTCTTAATTGAAGTTGCTTGAATTTGATATAGCATGAGTTGTTGTATGTAAATGCCATTTACAGTTCTGCTCTGAAGTTTTAAATCAGAAAAGGTGTAGAACTGTGGCTGCACCTGAGGAACTTAACAGCCTTTGACATCAGTATCTCTTGTAGAATCTACCACGGAAAAACAGTCGCCGTTTTTCACCCGTTGTTTGCTACAAGAACAGTTTGGAGATATTTGGGCTCTTCTGTTTTGTTTTGCTGCTTTTTCACTTCTAATGTATTAACTCAGCATTTCCGTTAGGCGTGAGTGGCTGTTTGATACTTCAATAGCTTGGTATAATAAGCAACTGATAGCTTTCTGACCTACTCATTCACCTCGACTTGTTGTCCCAAAAATAAATTACAGGTTTTCTCAGGAACTTTAAAATAACTCAGAAACCCCATCTTGAGCAGTGAGGAATGTGACATGTATAATAGGGTAGTCAAATGTGCCTGTAAAGCAGCATGTGTTGCTGGCAGTGGGTGTGACAGTGATATATGTGCCCAAACACATATAAACAGCATTAAGCAGGGTCAGACAAGCATGTTTACTGTGCTAAATCACTGCACATGTCTGGCAGGGGCTGTGTTGTAAGTGCTCAAGACAGTCTGAGCCCTCTCTTCCCTCGGGGCAGTGTTGTGTAGGGTAGGTTTGCTGGGCTGAGGGGACACTGGTGACTGTCCTGTGGGCACCTGGATGGATGGGCTGGGAGAGGGGCCTGGTTTGTGAAGCACTGTGGGCTCTTGTGTTTCTCTGGTCATGGAAAGACTTTATGCTTTCACACAGGAACAGTGCTGAGCAAAGCAAAAGTGGCTTTATACTCCAGCTGAACGCACAGTTACTTAGGGTGCTAAGTCATTTTGGCTTGCATTGCATTGTCCTCCAAAAGCTTTTTCTTTCTGTTACTCACACTGCTGAATTGTCAGAAGGTGTAAGGTAAATGTGTTAAAGATAGTATCTAATAGAACATCCCGGGTTGGGAGGACATCAGATGATCATCTGGCCCACCCTTCAGTGGGACGGGGAGCCTAAATGAGAGTACCTAGCAGCCTTTGCAGTTGCAGCTTGGAAACCTGCAGTGGTGAGGACTCTACCACGTCCCTGCTTGTTCCAGGGATTGAGTGTTAAAACAGTAAAAGATAAATGTTGTATATGTACACACATACAAATGGTCAGCTGTGTGTATAAAACTGACCAGCCCCGTGCTGTCCTGGTACAGCAGGTGCTTCTTACATTTTGTCTTCTCCTACTGCTCTTCTGTAAGGATATTTTTAATGTCTAACTGCTGTTTGCAGCACAGTCTTGTAACTTGGTTGAGAAAAGAGGTGCGACTCAGTTTCACTGTCACCCTTGTAAGAAAGCTGTGTCAGACGGGTAGGCTGGGAAGTGAAGTGTTACTGGACTGTGCTACAACTCCTCCTGCAGCTTGTTCAGAGTTTCATGTACACTCTTTTAAAATTGCATGCATACCTCAGCACATTGCTGGCTTTAGTGGAACAACATGTGGCTCAGTGCTGATGGGAATACCATCCTGCATAATACTCGCCTGTTAAGTTTCTTCCAGCCACATATTTCACTTTAACTGTTTGGTGCTGAACGCAGCAGAAGTTGGACACATAAAAGTCATAGTGTTAGATTGACTCTTTGGTTTTAATGAGCTGGAGGGGCGGAAGTTTAATTTGCTGGCCTGCTTTTCCAAGCTTGTGCCAGAGCCTTTTGACAGAAAGGGAAGATTAATGTTAGAGGCTGCAGTGTGGCACTGATTGCTATAGAGCGCTCCACGCCAGCCCACCAGTGGGACTGTGTGGTGATTTGCAGTACAAGGGAAGGCTTTGTCTGCCTTTATCAAACACCACATTTCTAACTAGCTGCTTGCCAGAAAAGCACAGCAGGCGTGCTAGAAATAGCCCTTTCCCTGCAAGGGAACTACTTCCATGAGATGCAGGATTAAATGAATTTTCCTCTCTTCCTCTGGAAAACAGATTCTATGCATTATTCTTCGTAACTGAAACTTCCTTTTATAAAGATACTTTTTAAAGCAACTTGTCTGCAAAAGCTACTTAATCCAAACTTCTATTGAGACTAGAACTAGCCTTTGTAGGGTTTTTCTTGGAAGGAGGCGGGGGGACCAAAACCACAGCAAATGACTTTGGTCGAAGACCAGATTGCCTGATTTAGCTGTCTAAGCTTGGTGAAGTATAAAAAGTAAGTTACAGTCCAATGGTGAAAATTAATTTGAATGCACAAAACACTTGTAAGAATCACTTGCTGTGGACTTGAAGTGATTAGTTTGGAATTAAAGAAGTAAGTCCTTGGCAAATCTGAAGGAGAAACCTCTATAAAGTATGGTTTACTGAGTATCTTGTGAAAACAGCACTTCTTTCTTTCTTTTTATATGCTGTAAACAGTCTCCCTTTCCCTGGCTAGCAGGGGGGAATGACAGATGGATAAAGGTGTTTGAGTCTCTGTGAGCTGCCTGGGCTGATTGCATCACTCAGGTTTGGTGTGCTTAGGGGCTCTATAGCACCCCAGCTTGCAGAGTCAAGGCTACACAGTCTTCTTGGGAGCTGCTAACATTTGAAAAATGATAAGGGATTTGGATGGCTGTTGCTAGCAAGAGGCAGTCTTTGTTTCTCAAGGAGTGGAAAAATGACTCTAAATGGAAGTACTCATGTAATTTTATTCATATCTATCATTCTGGCCTCAGTTTCCCTCTTGCATGGTTCCTTAACTCAGGTAAATTGATAGATTTTCTTACAGTCATTACTGCCTCATGCTGGCAAAAGTGAGAATGTCTTGAGCAAAACTTGGTATTTGCATTTCCTTGAGTGTTAGAGCATGAGGTGAACCACAGGTTCCCGTCTGTGTGCAGTACTGGCTTATGTCTAATTGTGTTCCTTAGTTAGCTGTTCTTTACTGCTGAATTGAGGGAGTCTTTTTTTTTTTTCCTTGCCCTTTTTAGCATCAGTGCTTGCTGTTACAATTTTTTTTTTCTTTTTGGCACTTTGAAAAGGGGGTGATTTCCTTTGAGGATGTCACTTGGGAACTGTCTAACTTTAAACTCTCTTGTGGGATGGTAGTGCCAGGAAACATGGAAGGTTGCTGGCAGGCAGTGAAATGAGGCAGTGCAGGATGCAGCTTTTGGAAGGAATAAATCTTACATCCTGCTGCAGAAAGGAGAAGCTGAGAGAAATGAAAGAAAAGGTGTGAGACTGTCTGCATCTACACAGGAGAGATTTAGGGTTCTTTGAAGTAATATTGGGACACAAAGAGCCATATTCTTCACTAGAGACAAATGTCTTTGCTCTAGACCTGAGAGGAGTGGCAATGCTGATGTGTTGGCTGTGTAGCTAACTGCTCTGCAGACAAGGGTGCCTTTGCCCTATTTCCAGGATTTTTTCATTAAGTCTGCTTTCGTTGCACTTGTGCCCCAGGAATGCAGCCATGTGTGCTTGTATGGGGGATGCAGCACAAATGGGTCAAGCTGAATGCAGCGGGTGCTGTTGCTCATTTGTTTATATGTAGGTTCTGGCCCTTTCATCTCCATAAAGCAGAACAAATCTGGCTTTTGATGATGAATTGCCAAATTTGGCCGAACAAGTCAGCAGAGCACAGCTTTCTGAGCACTTGTGAACATCTGACTGAATGAGTGATGGTTGTCTGAATGAATTGTGCTTATCAAGTTATGACAAATCAACATGTTTTCCCCAAGTTCAAGATTTATTTTTTCATTGCCAAGAATTGCGGTTTGAAAATGATTATTCTTTGTCTTTTCTTCTAAAGGGTTTGGAGCTGCTCTTGCACACAAGCCTGATATACCCTCCACAGAGGTTTCTCCTCCAAGTCCCAGTCCTCTCAAAAAAAGCGGGTCAATCAACTGGCCTTTCCCTGATAGAATTAAATCTCCCAGGACCGTGAGGAAGCTTTCCATGAAAATGAAAAAGCTGCCAGAGCTGAGCAGGAAGCTGAGTGTGAAGGGAACTTCAAGCCATAGTAGTTCAGATAATCCTCCTTCCCTGCTGAAAGGTAGCTGCCGGGATCCAAGCCATACAGTGTCTTTGCCTTCTTCTGGCAACTCAACCACAGCTGCCAGCAGGAATGTGATAAGCCGCTACCATCTTGACAGCAGTGTGTCTTCACAGCACACCTACAAAAAGAAGAGCTCAAGGAGCTCCAAATCCTTCAACAAAGGTGGTTACCTTAGTGATGGTGACTCTCCTGAACTTATAACAAAATCAGGTAAACACAGGCATGAAACCAAGTGTGGGAAAGGAAAGGAGAGCCTTCCAAGTAACAGTGGTAAACCCGAAATAGATATCGATGCCTTCAGACACTACAACTTCTCTGATCAACCCAAGTGCTCTCAGTACATCTCTGGACTCATGAGCATCCACTTCTATGGTGCTGAAGACTTAAAGCCACCACGAATAGACTCAAAAGATGTCTTTTGTGCAATACAGGTTGACTCAGTAAATAAAGCAAGGACTGCCCTACTTACATGTAGGACAACATTTCTAGACATGGACCACACATTCAACATAGAAATTGAAAATGCTCAGCACTTAAAGCTGGTGGTGTTCAGCTGGGAACCCACCCCACGGAAAAACCGAGTGTGTTGTCATGGAACTGTGGCTCTTCCCACTCTCTTTCGGGTCACCAAAACACATCAGCTGGCTGTCAAACTGGAGCCCAGGGGGCTTATTTATGTCAAGCTGTCGCTCATGGAGCAGTGGGAGAACTCTCTCGATGGCCTTGACACAGACCGGGAGCCCGTGATGTTTGGGGTAGATGCTCGAAAAGTTGTAGAGAAGGAAAATGCAGGCTTGATGGTGCCACTTTTGCTGCAGAAATGCATTCTGGAGATTGAAAAGAGAGGCTGCCAGGTACTGTGCATATTTTAATCTCTTTTGTCAATATTTCTGTGTTGAGGTAGCTGTTGTTACAGTGTGAGCAGTGAGTGGAAATGGGGGAAATTAAAAACATCTTTACAAGTCAGTTTTTTTCCTTTGCTGCTTTTGTGTGGTGAACACTGGCCATTGTAATGTGGGAAGAATAACAGGGCTGTGTGCAGTGCTTCCAGCTTGGCCTTTGTAGAGGAGTACACTTGCTTGCAGGAGCTGCTCCCAGCAGAGTTTTAGGAGTGGGGATGGTGAAACAAACCTGCAGCTCCCAGTGTGTAGAGTCACCCTGAGAAATCAGAGATCAGTTGAGAACTTGAGAATGCTTGACTCCTGAGACATGGGTCACTCTGTAGGGACACATGTCTGAATGCAAAAATGATGTGGTTCACTGTTCTCTCCAACCCAAACCTGAGACACTGTGTGCAGTGACACAGTGATGAGGAGCACATCTTTTGAAGCCAGTGTGTCTGGGACCCATCTCTATCATCACTTTGTACACAAGGATGAGGATGAGTCCCTGAGGGGCTGAATTAGTTCTCTCCCCACACCACTGCTCCTTGTCTGTCTTCAGGTTGTTGTCAAAATTGGGACTGCTGCAAAGCAGAAGTGCCCATTGTCTTTTTTTTCATCCCAATATAGTTTTATTGGTTGATGTAGTGAACAAAAATATGTATGAGAAATTAGGTATGGAAACAAATCACCGGTTATGGATGCTATACAAGAGGTCTGTTAGGAAGGACTGTGCACAGTCCTAAGCTCAGATGTTCCCCTTGGCAATTAATTTGAAACTGGTGGGAGGACTCCTGTCTGCTGTTCCACTGCATATGTGAGCCCTCCATGTCTTTTGCACCTGTTCTCACTCAGGTGAAATTGAGAAGTAGTCACACCTACCACTGTTACTATTTTAAATTGCTGACAGGTTGGATGTGCTTCCAGGTGTGATGGGATTAGCTCTGCTGTTTATAACCCAGGTCATGAACTATAGAGGGAAATGGTGCTTCTCTGGGGCTCTTTTGCTGAAAGTCACTGCTGATAATAACTGTGTGATTTTTCTTGTGAATACTTCTCCTAATATCCAAATTACTGGAAAAGAGAAGTTTTATTCTTTCCAGTGTATGTGTCCTATGGTTTCAGCATTTTATTGTGGGCATATTAGCACCCAGTCATGCAAATGATATTGGGTAATCAAGGCAGCACTGGTAATGAAGCAATTGGGATCTGAGTTATCTGAATGTACCTGGTGCTTTTGAGCATGAAATCTATTTTTGTATTTGCACAGGGAGAACCAAAACTGCAAAATATACTGTTAACTTCTTTTAATCATGTGCCTTTCTGACGTTTTTGACTTTCCTATAGACTGCAGGCTACTGTCATGGTGCATAATCTCCACCTGAATTTCAGATGTGGCATTAGGAAACTTTAAAAGCTTAAAAGAGATTTTTGTAGTCATATATTAGACTGTATTCAGTCTTGAGAAAGGGGGAGTACAAATTCCATTGGGTAACTTTACATTTATTTAACAGGAATTAATATATGACCAGAAAAATACTCTTGCTTGCAGACCTGCATTCTCATGGTCTTAAGGCAGTACAGGTGGGATTTTTTTGTTTGGTTTGGTTTTGGGTATTTTTTTTTGTCTTGACTCTGTGGTAGTTTTGAATTAACCTTTTACAGCTCAGTACAGCTGCCTATAATGTTAATTAAAATTAATATTTTTAAGATTTAGTTTTCTAAGATCATAGGAGTGCTTTCTATAAATGGTGTTGATGTAAATGAAAAATGATAAAATGGAAAATTTCAATACATGAAAGCACATTATTTAACTGGTGATTGAATTCAAGAGTGGTGTGGGTTTCACTCCTATCACCTTAAGCATGTTAAATAACCCCTGTTTTGCAGAAAACTTTAAATATAATTTGAAATACATGGAAGTCAGCATCTTGTCGGCTTTAAAACAACATATTATAGGTGTAATAGAGCATTCATCATTTTCTTGAAACTCTGGTTAAGGGTATAAAATTAAAATTTAATTTTTTTCCTATATAATGTAATACTGTAGGAAAATGTTTATTGGGTTTGCGTTGGTTTTTTAATAGGTTTGTAACTTTTCTTATTTTTAGTATGGAGTCAATTGTATGACTTTTTTTTCTGCTAATGATTAATAACTGTATTTGTAATGTAATTTTGTCTACATAAAGCTCTAAACACTTCCCACTTCCTTCTGCTTAAGTTTGAATTCTATTTTGTATAATTAAACAATTATGCCAGGAAAGATAATGATGGCCTGAATGAGTAGGGTGAGAAGCAAATATATGTTTAACCTGTATTTCTTTCCTGAGTCTGCATAAAAGCAAAACATGAAACAATTCCAATTTAAAACTTGTGTTATGTCAGTAAAGCACTGCTCAGCACGTTTGCTGTTGTGAATCCCCGTTCAGCCGCTGCTGCCAGCCCCTGCCGTGTGTGCTGTGCAGTGTCTGATGCTGTGTGTGACCATGGTGAGCC
>VZRO01008589.1:0-15298 GCA_013397915.1 Daphoenositta chrysoptera
AAATTTTTTTTAGTTGGTATGTTAATATTACAAGGGAAAAGAAGTTCTGTCTTATTCTTTGACACTTAGATTTAAGAGGAAAAATCCAAAGGAAAACTTCCTGCTTTTTGCAGTAAGTGTTTTTTGTTTATTTTACATTTCTTGTTTAGCTTTGAAGGCCAACACAAGGGAGATCTGTTACCCTTTTCCTAAACAGAGAAGGTCACTTTTGAAACCCTGACATTATGAAAAATTGTTTTAATCCAGACACTTTGTTTCTGTAAAACGCAGTTTGGAGAACTGAAAACAGCATCTGTCTGTCCATGTCCTGTGTAAGGAAGGGGAAACAAGGAACAGCTCCATGTAGAGCAGTTGTTCAATGCTCGTCCAAAGGCTCTGCAAAAATTGTGCTTCAGACTCACAGCTGAACATGAAAAGATGACATTTAATAGCTCAATACAAGAATCTTTTTAAACATTTCACTCCAAGCCCCTGTACACGTGTCAGTACAGAGAGGTTGTCAAACTAAACAGGGAAGATCAGAACACAATTTCCTTATCATAAAACTTGTAATACTCACTGAAGTTCCACGTGATGCAACACACCTGAAACAAAATTAATTCCATTTATTCAGTCTGTGTCTACTGGAAGAGAAGTCTTAACAGCTATTTAGGCAAAGATGTCAGCACTAGAGATACAGTAAGTAGAATGAGACTAATCCCTTTTTTAATGCAATATGGTAGATAATTGCTGGGATTTGTATCTAAACTACAAATGCAATAATAATAATAGGGAAAAATCAATATAAATGATGATAGTGTTAGGGTAAATAGCTATTGATTCAGGTTATCCAACCATTTTGCTAGAACAGGAGAACTCTTTATAGCCTGCTTATTTGTTGGTTTGTTTTATTTTAAATTATACCAGTGGTACTTTTGTATCATCACTTAAGATACTAGCTCAGGATTTAATAACCTCCTTGTTATGATTCCTGATGGATGTTAGGATGGGTGAAAATGACAGAATATAGCTCTAGTCTGTAATAATCTGAATCTTATGCATACCCATGGATATCTACACAATGATTTTCACCATCTGCACTTTAGTTCTTCCTTTATTTCCACATTTTCTGGGTTTGATAGAGTTGTTGTGGGTTGGGGTTTGTTTTTTTACCTTTCTTCTTTGTTTGCTGTGCCCTTAAATAGTTACAGAAGAGCAGAGGTTGAACAGATACTATTTAAACAAGAATGATTTCATTGAAATTTTACTGCAGAGTGACTGATGATTTTGGGGTTTTGTGTGTGGCTTTTTTTGTGGGGTTTGTTTGTTTTTGTTTTGTGGTTGGTGGTGGTGGTTGGGTGGTTGGTTGGTTATATTTTTTGGGGAGGAGGGGGTTGTTGTGAGTTATTACCAAAAAAGGGAAGGAAGAGTGAGTGGTGACAGCATCCAAAATAATGAAATTACAGGTGTTTTACTTGATTTGTGCTAGTACAGGAGGTAGAAGTTTGTGGTCTAAAATGCAGACAGGAAAATCACTTATCGTTTACCATCACAGACAAAAAAGACCTGATACAAGAAAGACATAAAGCTATTAGAGAGTGTCCAAAGGGGGGTTGTGAAGATGGTGAAGGGTCTGGAGAAGTCTGGAGGAGAAGCAGCTGAGGTCACTTGGTCTGTTCAGCCTGGAGAAGAGGAGACTGAGGGGAGACCTCAATCGTGCTCTTCAACATCCTCGTGGTGGGAAGCAGAGGGGCAGACATGGATCTCCTCTCTGTGGTGACCAGTGACAGGAAAGGCCTGGAGTTGTGTCAGAGGAGGTTTAGGTTGCATATCAGGAGAAGGTTCTTCACCCAGAGGGTGTTTGGGCACTGCAGCAGGCTCCCCAGGGAAGTGGTCACAGCACCGGCCTGACAGAGCACACGTGTTTGGACAATGCTCTCAGGCACATGGTGGGATTGTTGGGGTGTCCTATACAAGGCCAGAAGTGAGACTTTGATGATTTTTGTGAGTCCTTCACAACTCAGGATATTCTATGATCCTATGAAAAGTAATTTAATTTATTGTCATTTAGAATAGAATCAAGTAGTGAGAAACAAAGGCAAAATTAAAATGCTTTCCCCCCTCCTCCCCCATCTCCCTCCCCCAGGTCAGACCCTTCCCAGGGCTGTGGCCCTTCAGGGATGGCTGCTCCTGGCAGAGTCTCCACGTGCCCAAATCCCACCATCCTGAGGACAATCAGCTCAAGTTGCTCATTTCCTACACAGTCACCATCTCCTCAGTGCCATTCCTGGGCTCTGTGTCTTGTACATTGTCCCCTGGCTGTACAGCTGTGCAAGGGCTCTAGGATGTGGCCACTTGCAGGACAGATAGAAGATCTCAAAAAAAACCCCACCCCAAATCTGTATTTTTTGTCAGCTGGGACACAGGAGGCGCTGGACTGAGAGGGAATCAGGGTGTCTGACTGATGCTGCATTTGAAGTAAACTTTCATGATGTATTCAATATTGGCTTAATAACTTCAGAGACTCAAATGAAAAAAAAATCCTTAATGAGAAGGGGATGATGGTAAAGAGAATCTGCTGGTTTGAGTGGGTTTGGGGGTAGGTTTTGTATGCTATTCTTTTGTATGAGAAAGGAGTTTCAAGCTTCCAGGAACATTTTGTGCCTCCATCTTTATTCCCATGTAGATTTTAAACTTCATATGTGGATTAAATAGTACTTTTCACATAAAATAACCTCCTATCACTTGCATGTGACTGCAAGCATAAGTTTAGGACAACATTATTTCTGTTACTATGTAACCCTAAATATTCTGTGAAGTTTAGTTAATCTTGTCCAGTTTGCACTTTTCTTGTGTCATTTCTGAAACCGTCTGACTTTGATGTCCAGTACTACACTCCACAGCAGGCTGGAATCAACCTGCAGCCTGGGGAGTTCTGCATAAAGAAGAATTTTTTATTTTTTTTTTTTTTTTTTTTATTTCCTATGTAAATTTGAGCTGTTTGGGCAAAATAGTCCTGAGACTTTGAGACGCCCGGAGGTTTCTTCTAGGGCTGCCCTTGGACACCTGTCATCTGACCAGTAGTCTGGTCTCTGATCTCAAAAGAATCCACCAAACTATCTTCTTTTTAGATTGAAAAGCAGCCTGCCTAATCACCATGGCCCATTACTGCATGGCACATTTCCTATAGCCTGTTGCATTGAGATTTCGTAGCTGTAATTCCTTTCTAACATTCTCTTTTTTTTGCTTTGAGACTCTTTTCTTCATTGATTTCTGTTTATTTCATTAATCTTTCAGGAATTTATTTTTGTCTTTTGTGTTTGTAACATCTTTTAGTTTGGGAAATCCTTCAAAATGTAATTTAAAGTCTTTTTGCTTTTTATCAGATCAAATAAGCTTCATTTCATCCAAAATAATGCTGTCTGATTTGACTAATAATATCTTCTGTGACACTCTGAGGACTCACATTAATTGCTAGTGCTTGCTGTAAGGATCATATTCTGCACACACTGGCATCCAGTTTGTGAAGATATTTGTGATCCTCCTTTAAATCTTTTATTACACTGCATCAGATCACTTCAAATTATCTGTGACAGAAATGAGATGTGCTATATTAGCAAAAAGGAAATAAATACTTTCAGTTAATATTAAGTTTCTCATCATATAGATTGATTTGGAATAGGTTGGAATCTTTATTTCCAAGAAGCTTACAGTGTACAGCTTGCTGTAAAGCTGTTCAATTCAAGCAAGATGCAATATGAAAATGAAATGTCATAAATAAAATGTCAGCATTGGGGAAAACCAGAAGAAAATTTCCACTCACTGTCTACACAGCTGTATTCTATTCAGAGAGAAAGGGGAGGAGAGGCAGAACATGAAAGTCAAGTGCGTTTTGAAACAAATGTTTCTGTTCTGTTTTCTGCAAATACCACTAATATTAACTGAAACATGCGGTAGTCTCTGTTTTATTTTATTTAATTTCTTCTACCTGTGATTCTAAGAGAACTCTAAGCTAGCTAATTTTTTCATTAGTGTAAATCTCATCCTGAATTTATAAATGCAAATATTTTCAGTTTCTACTTAAATATCTCATATTTCAAGCAACAGATGCATTCGGGGTCACAATCGACTCAGAGTTATTCAGTAAACACAAAAGAAATGACATATTCCTCCTAACACTTTTCTTTGTTACATTATTTGTTGTTTTATATTCAGAATGACACTTGAACTACTCTTACAGCCCCTTTAGGAGGTAGGTATTCTGACCAGAAGCCTTCCTGGTATGCACAAAGCCACCAGCTGTGCTGGAAATGGGCTGTCACCGTGCTTTGGAGAGCCTCCACAGCCATCAGGAGTCTTCATGCTTTATCATTCCCATATTCTCACCAAACAAACATGATAGGTAGCTACAGAGATTACCTGCTCAAGTGCCTTTCCTGTCACAAGTTGTGATACCAATTTGAATATATTTCCCCAGCAGGTCAATGTTTTTGCTGAGGGATTAGAAGGTAAATGCAGGCTTAGTGTGATAGTCGTGTATATGGGTATTAACCCGTGTGTTCTTGTTTGGAGGAAACTGGCAAATTTGAATTTCCAAGATTTCTGCCATTCATGGTAAGAGTCTTTAGCAATTTCCAGTGTCTGAGCTACTCTTGGTCATTTGCAGCTCTCTGTCATGTAGGGAAGCCAGGATTGTCTCATTTTGTCTTTTGATGTTGATATTCAGCTTCTCAGAAACAAAGGCCACGACATGCTTGCTTGCTCCTTAAAAAACCAAAACAAACAAACAAACAAGCACTTTCCAACCTATCAAACAAAACCTCCCTGAACAAACTGAAACAACCTTACCTGATGTGATAAAAACCACTTCACTTACTTTGTCAAGTCTGAGTTAAAGCACCTTTTAACCAAAGGCTTCTGTATCACCCTCTGAGCACAATTCCAAAAATCATACTATTTTCCACATGACGTGTCTGGAGAAAATGAGACAGGTGTCTGGAACCATTTCTTCCTAGTAAGCACAGAAAACAACATTAACATTCTATTTAGTGCACACATTATTCCATGTAATCAACATGATGATTTAAATGTTGGCTCTGAAAAGCTAAAGACTGGAGAGAAAAATAGTTTTACATTGAGAAGCCAAGGTTTTGGCCCTTATTTGTGTGAAAAAACTTTAAAATACTTTACAGTTCTTAGGAAAAAATATTGGATTTTCCCCATTAATTCTCCCAAAGGATCCCTAGATAAGTGGTCATAAGTTCTTTTTCATGCATTTATAATCAATGCATTTAGCATCATCTGTCTCTAAGAATTCTATTAGAAGTGGCTTCCTGATGGTGGAATTCATACTTATGGAAGGACAAGTTCAATCATGCCCTTTGAAACATTGCAGTAAAATAAGATTAATGCTGCTGAGTCAATGTTGATATTCTGGAACCACTTCATGTAAACAGAATATTGTCGTGCATTAATATACATCTGAAATGCATCTATACCACGTGCCCATGTACTTGTATGCCTATATTACATGTGCTTTTATATTACTGCTTTAGAAGAGAGAGAAAGGTAAAGTAGCAAAAAAATGCTTAGAACAAAAGGGCTAAAGATGTGAATCATGAAGGACCATGTTTCAGAGTCAAATTTTCATACCTTCAGTAGAGCTGGGAGAACAGCCAGTGTCTGAAAGCAGAACCCCTGCCCAGTGACCATAATTCTGCTCATGATTATTTCCATTACCCAAATACCAAATGGTTGCTAGCAAAATTGCTTCATTCTGTAGATAAGCAAATAAAACAAATATTGTTAAATGTAACTAAAAAGAAAAGGTTGACAGCATAATTTTTCTGGTCACTATTCAGATTTTGTTCTCAGGACTTCTGATTTTCAGTCTGCAAATCCATTTGATGGTGGAGATTGGCATCAAAGGGCTTGAGGAAAAATAGCTAAAGAAAACAGGCCTATTTTCAGTCACATCAAATCAGTTGACAGGGTCCTACTTCTTTAATGGATTGTTTTTTATGAGTCCAGAAGCACTGTCTTTTGCATGTTGGCTTTGCACCTTGTTCCAAATATTTTGGTATCTCCATATTCTTACTACACAGAGGGTGAATAAGATTAGGACCTCATGCAACCTGAGTCTCATTTGCTAAACCTGCCACAATACACTGATATGTATTTATTACTTGTGCCAATGGGAAGGTACAAGATGAGAGAATAGGCTTTATTTCTTATCTTGTCATAAAGCCACAACAGTCTTTCAACATCCTTTTGTTTTCAAGTCTTAGAACTTCTTTTCCCAGTATTATGAAACTGAAATTCCAAATCAGCCAAAGAAATGTTTTCTTCAGCCATTTTTCTTTAACAATAAACTTTGAAAGGTTTGAACATTATATTCAAGTACAATGTTGATCTTGCCCTCTAGAGTTATTAATAACAACAGAATGTTCTTTTACTTGGTTTTTCTGTGCAGAATTTTACCTTCTGCTGAAGATGCTGTTTATATAATGAGCTCAAACTCAATCAGGATCTTGTGAATAGTCTAAGGAACATTTTATTTGGTATGTTGACATTTCACATTTTCTTTATTACCCTTTGCAAAATCTCTTTATCACAACAGTGAAATATCTTTTGAATGTTAAAGAGTTCTTTTTTCTTTCAATATTTTTTATGTTGAAGAGGCAATGTCTTCTGTTTCTAGGCAGGCTACTTATTTTTTGAGATGGCATGACATGAACTATTAATTATATCTATATTTACAGCACTCTGAAATGGTCTCCAAGACCTTTGTGTAGCTCTGTGTTCATATGTCACCACAATATTAATCCTTCAAATAGATGACTGCCAACAGACATTTATCTAACCCATTTTTTATAACCTCTTAGTGAAGCATATTCCACAAATTTAATCCCTATATTTCATCTGTCTGAGAGTAAAAAAAAAATTCTAATAAGTATTATGTCTCTTGCTAAAATAATTTTCCAAATAGAGGGCTTAGAGCAAGGCTGGAGAGGGACTTTTCACAAGGGCATGTAGGGATAAGACAAGTAGGAATGGCTTTAAACTGAAGGTGGGTAGATTTAAATTGGATATTAGGAAGAAATTCTTTACTGTGAGGGTGGTGAGGCACAGGTTGCCCAAGAAGTTGTGGATGCCCCATCCCTGGAAGGGTTCAAGGCAAGGTTGGATGGGCCTTTGAGCAACCTGGTCTAGTGGAAGGTGTCCCTGCCCATGGCAGTGGGGTTGGAACTGGATGTTTTTAAGGTCCCTTCCAACCCAAATCTATCTGTGATTCTATGATTCTATGAAATATTTATTTTCTTCCTCTCCTGAATACATAGAATAATTTATCACTGTCCTCCTTATACTAGAAGTTGGCTGATACTTCTGCTTCTTCAAGCCCCAGATTTCCTGTTAACTTTTTAATTAAACTGAAGTATGTCATGAGGATGAAAGGCAGAAAGAAAGCAAGGTTAGGTCTGGTTACTAAAACTTGGAGAAAGGTTTTGAAATAGGATGTTTTGATATGAAGTACTGTAGATATGTGTGGACATGAAAAATTCACAGGTTAATAAGAGAAAATAGTTCTTTGATTGACAGACTAGAAACCAAGGAAAAAATTGAGACATTCACTTTATTGACAGTCACTCATCCAAGCCAAAACTGTGTCAGATTTCCAAATCTTTACCCATTTGGGGAGGCACATTTCTATGTTCTGGTTACGTTTTTGCATATTCAGAAGTATAGAATAGAAACCTAGTGGGTTAGAACTGCTGAAAATGTCTGAGTGATTAAGAAAGAAAGAGAATATTGTGGCTGTCACGGGAAATCTTGTACAGGACATCAAACTGAAATCTAAGTGGATCAAACTCTTTAAAAGAAACTGGTGAAGTTCTCCAGAAAATAGGGCTTTAAATGATTAAACCCATCAAACTGTCACTTACTCAGGGACTTTTGGAATAAGAAGTCTGTCCATCCAATCCTTGGAATACACTGAGAACTTCTGTATTTGGTGAGGGTTTTTTGTTGTTTTGGTTTGTTTGGTTTGTTTGTTTGGTTTGTCTTGCTTTGAGTAGTGAAATTTAAAATAGCAAATATCTAAAGGTTTTATGAGAGCTTTTTCTAATAAAGAAGGAATAATGATTGGAGAATGAAAAATTTAGTACGGCCAGTGAAATGACAGGTTTTTCAACCCTGAGACTATAAAGCAAGAACAATAAAAAGAGATAAAACAGTAGAGTGCAAGACAGTGCACTTCAATCTAGTCAGAGAATTAACAGATTAGGGTTTATGGGAGGCCAATGCACACAGAAAGTGTTAAAGGGAACTGGCAGTTCTTTAAAAGAGATTTATTAAGGAGGATAATCAGGGTTGGGCAATGTGCTTAGGGAAGTTGAACAGAACTCAAAGAAGGAAATTCAAAGGAACGATCAGAGATTTTTAAAAAGCCTACAAGAGAGGAGAAAAAAATGGGGTTTAACCTAAAAGTAAGCAGGCTGAGGAAAAATGCAGTGTTAAAAAAAATGTGGAGAGCTTCAATAAATGTCTTGGGAAAACAGTGGAATCCTCATCAATTTAACCTTTAAGAAACAAAAGGGTAGATGCATTCTGCCTTTGGGAAAGGAAGGTGGGTGGCTTCAGCTCTGCAGCTCTGCATCACTTTTCCCTTTCCTGAAAAACAGGCCCAGGTCTCTAAACCTTCCCTCAAAAAACATACCTCTCTTCCCTTTTCTCCACTGAGGCTTCCCAGTACTACAGCTGGGACCTCATAAACATCTAGTCAAGCAGAATATTTACCCCTTGTCTTTCTTTACGTGCAGCACAGCTGTTTATGTCACACCACATGCACTCAGCCTTTCTGCACCAGTCTGACTTCCCTGGCTCACGTCAAATTTGCAAACGAAGGTGTTGTGCAGGGTTTAACTTCATTCCACTGGGAGGCCATCCTAATATTCCATCATTATGTGCTTGATTCCAGCACTTATTAATTGAAATGCCACAAAGAGAAACAAACAGGGTACCATACGTCCCAGTAAAATACTCTACAAGTGCTTTTTACCAATCACTTTGATTTTATCTAGAAAATGTTTCCCATGCTGTTTTACAGGAGTATAAAGGGAGACAGTGTCAAACCCTTAAAGAATCAAGTTTATAAGTTATCTGCAATGCAAATTAAATAGGCTATCTGCACCTCCTTTGTCTTCCTCCCACAACAACAGATTAGAATGGTTTGATTTGACTTGTTTTGAAAACTCTATTCTGGCTGTTTATTCCACATTATTGTGATAATAGTTTATGTAATAACAATGTGTTAAAGTCTCATTCCAACAGCCCGAGTGAGGCTGAGCCACCTGAATTTCTCTGTGAGATCCTTCTTCCCTTTTAGAGATGGTCAGATGTTTGTCCCTCCTCAGCTCTCACTACCACCCATGCCTTATGTGGTACCAAAGATACCAACAGAGGATGAGGTGACTTAGCCAGCTACTCTTGTAAGCACCTCGGAGTGAATTGCAGATGAACTTCTGAGCTGTTTATTCCTTAAATAATCCTTAAAGCTTTTGTTCTGTTTCTTCACTTTGTCTTTATTGAACCTCATTCTGACTGTGGGTCATATGCCACTTTTGTAATAAGGCCTTTCAGAGAAGGCAAACTCCACTGTAGATTACTGTGTGTCACTAGCTGTTTGCCAGGATTTTCTTTCCCATCTGGTAATGAATTTCTGTTTTCCTTGCTGTTTTTGTTTTTGTTTCTTTTATCTTGCTTCAGAAGTATTTATACAGATTTTTTGTTCCTTTGCTAAGAATAACTTTGTATATTTTTCTGGTTGGTTTTTTTTCCTCTTCTCACAATATGTTATCCATTTATGTTAATTCTTAGTCACTTGTACAATTTTTTAGTACTGTTGTTTTCAAACCTTTTAAGGTCTGTTAATTCAGCCACAACCTGAAGCAGCTTTGCTTCCTACCTGTCCTTTGTATTTGGGGAGTTTACTGTTATATATGTGATACAATCCCTACCAGATCACCTGCCTGCTTTTAATTGGACTGTGATCCCCAGACATCCTACCTATCTCTTTGCATACCAAGCAAACAAGATCCTTCCCAGCCTTACTCTACAGACCCTTTTCACACATTCCTTAAAGTAGTGAATGCTGTTCTTCATAGCCATTTTCTCAAAAATTACCACTTACCTTTGGATCCTCAGTCAGTTCCTCCGAATTAGCTGGAAAGAAAGCTGAAACAGTCACTCTTATAGTTGATTCTCCAGCTGTCTCTGTGATATTCAGGTTCATGGTGGTTTTTTGTACAACAATTCTCTCTGTAGCCTGGCAGAGGGGTACCTGGCTCACAGCATTTACCACAGGCCACTGTTGAGATTTTAGGGCTCTGTGCAACTTTGGGAGGAGACAGAGGCTGGGTACCAGCCTGGGAAAGAAGTCTTGGGTCTCCCCTCTGTCAAGAACTTGTGAATATTATGCAGTAAAGAGTTGTTGAAGATAAAACAAACCAAAAAAAAAACCACTGCTAATTATCTTATTGCTAACAGCCCAGGATTTATCTTATCGGTTAATATTCCCTGCCGGGGCATCTCAACAGTTCAGGGCTTGTTTTAACTACCCTCTTATTGTATCCTGAGAAAACCTGAGTCATTCCTGGAACTGCAAAGGGATCCAATGTTCTCAAGTGCTACTGAGAATCCCACTGGTTACCTTAGACCAAATTTGTAGCCCCTAGCTATGATACCTTCATTTTTCATTGGAGCTACTCCAGCATTCACATTATATTCAATTTTGTCAGGTTTCTTAGCTGCCTGAGATATTATTCAGAGCTTGTGTCAGTGCATGTGAGAGAAAGGAGGGGAAAAATGAGATGATTTCCTATTTTAGTGGTGTTGTTACTGATCTCTCAGGCTCTTTTACTTGCATCCAGTGCCACATATTCATCTGGGATTAAACAGTTCTCCTAATTTCAGATCTAACATCTGCTCTTCTTTGACTGAAGACCTGCTCAGTGACTAGACAACAGTTTTATTGCCTTGTGAGACAGAAGATGAGATAAGGCTGTCCTTTACTTACACTACAGGGAAGCTTTTTCACCCTGCTTCTTTCAGCAATTATATTTGGGACAGATTGGACTCTTCTGTGTTAAAAAGCAAAACCTTTTCCTTTTCCAAGCCAAAGAGTATGGAAGTGACATTCATATTATTCACATGTTTTGAACAGTCTCATTATTCTAGATATTGCCTCAGAAGATTAAAAAAACCCCAGAATGCTGGTTTAAAGATTAAATCAGGAAGCAATTTTAGAGTCCCTCTAAGGTCATGCTTTGAATTTTAATTCCTACAGAAGGAAAATGAATCAGACCTGAGACTTTTTAGTCTTGTGACTGGAAGGGAACATATTTAAAAAGAATAAAGGTAAAGCATTTCTGAATAGCTGTGATTCAGGCATGGTAAAGAAATGCCACTAATTTGATAGTATTTATGATGTTTCATATGACATTAGTAAATCTGGCTGAAGGATTTTTATTTTTTCGCAGGAACAGTAATGGTTGTAAGCAATTCAGGTTTATAGTACAGCAATGTGTTTTAGAGATATAGGAAAGAGACTGTAAATTGCTGTGTGTGACTGTCGGTGCATTTGGATTAGGAAGCATGAATGAGCAGTCTGGACTTCACAGTGAGATGCCAAGCCATCCCTTTAAGCAATCGTTCCTATACTCCTTGCTTTAGATGGCTGACACAACATGAGAACGGCCTCGGAACTGTCAGTTTTATAAAATGCTGTTCATTCACATCCTGGACTCCTGCACCCCAACTTTCAACATGGTCATGTAAAGGAAGGAATTTAGGGGAAAAAAAAAAAAAGAAAGTGGAGAGTTAATGGCAGAGACCATATTTGAATGAGTGAGAACTCTTGTTTTGACAGTGAAAAAACATTAATAATTCATTTCAGTGCAGAAGATGGTGAGAAGGGACTGAGTTATAGCCTTGGTTACAACATTAGTTCTGTGAAAGCAGTGAGGGGTCAGATGGTTGTGGAGAAAATAGCAAGTTGTTCAAACTCAAGTTACAGGTAAGGGAAAGGAAAGGAATAACTGTGACTAGGCCAGATGACTCTTTTAAGATGTTGTTGAGTGGAGCAGCAGTGCTGTTTAATCTCCTTCCCAGAGCAGGAACAAGGTCCTTGTGGAATTCTGTTCCACTCACCATTGCTACCCCTGGTTGGATCAGAAAACAGCAGTACTGGTGTTTGTAGATAGGATCATAGTCATGGAATGGTTTAGGTTGGAAGAGACCTTAAAAACCATACAGCTCCAACCCTCCTGCCATGGGCAGAGACACCTTCCATGGGACCAGGTTGCTCAGAGCCCCTTCCAGCTCGGTCTTGAACACTTCCAGGGATGGGGCATCCGCAACTTCTCTGGGCAACCTGTTCCAGTAAAGCAGTAACAAATATCAAAGAAATTCTCATAGTAAAGAATTCCTTCCTAATATCTAATCTAAACCTACCCTCCTTCACGTCAAAGCCATTCTCCCTTGTTCTATCACTGCATGCCCTTGTGAAAAGCCCCTCTTTATCATTCTTGCAGCTCCCTTTGCAACATGGGCTCCCTGAAGTCTTCTCCAGGCCGAGCAGCCGGGCTGTGGTATCTGGATGTGTGCATGAACAAACTGAGCCTGAGCCAGAAGCGAGGGAGGGTTCCCTCCTCCAGCACCCCCAGGGAGCAGCCGAGCCCTGAGCTGCCCCTCAGCCCCTGCCAGGCCAAGCCCCCGGCTGCTTCTCCCTTTCTCCACACCAGCTCTGGGCCTCCGTGGGCCCCAGGGCCTGTCGGTGCCTGGGCTGGGCGGGCACTCAGGAGCAGCTCCCAGGGCCCAGTGAGATCTGCCCTGTTGGATGGGGATGCTCTCCATCCCACCCACCTCCACCCAGACCAAGCATTTCCAAAAACACGTGGCTGTCTGCAGCACCTAACTGGAGTTCCGGTTTAACGCAACTTGAACAGGCCTCACCCTCAAGGGTCTAATTTTCCTGAAAAATTAAAATTTCCCGTAGTTATTTTTCTTGAACATGCAGTGCTCGGTAAATAAGGCATCCAAAATAATTTACAATAATTGTTGGAAATATGTACTGTAGGCTTGTGAATTCTTAAGCATGTTTTACCTTTTCAGTGATGGAGGTGCTGTCTTGTACTTCTCTCTGTCACCATGTTAGTGTTGTTTAGCTGAATTATATTCAGTACAAACATGAATGACAGCCTTTAGCTATGTGAAAACAGACTGTCATCCAGAAAGAAAGTTCTCTTTGCTCTGAGCCAGATTTTAAAACTACTTACAGAGTTTATTTTCTGATTCACTTGAGTGGCTACACAGTTGTACCCTTGGTGAGACTTAATTTTCACAAACATCTCCATGAATAGTAAATTATTCATTATCAAGACCTTTTCATTAGACAGCTGACATATTATCAGCTCCTCTCTCAACTCTGATGAGAGATAAATAGAAGTTTATTACACCAGGAATGAGAAAGGATGGTTGTTTGGAACCTAAATTCCACTTAATTCTATAAATACTAGGCATCATTCATAATCCATTATTAGAAACCTGACTTCGAGACTCAGGGCTATACATTCAGCTCAAGTGATTTACAGTTTCCTTCCCAGCTTTAGTCACGATAGCAACTGTTAATTCTACCTAAATGAACAGTGTTAAAACAAACCAAAACAAATCATATCAAAACATGACTTTTCCTTCTCTATGAACTATTTTAGATCAGGAAGAATTAGCTAAAAGCACCAGAAACGCCATCATATGAATTAGTCCTCATCGATTCCAGGTATTACCTTCCTCAAAAAGGGTAATCAAGGTGGAAGTGTGTAACATTCAGCAGTACAGAACATGATATTCATTAGTAAGATGTTGATTTGTCAGGTGAATTTCAGAAGCTGAGAAAATAATCTAGTCTACAAACAAACTTAATTCCTTTAAAATTAAATAATCTTGCTTCTCCTCGTTTAAACAAAAATAACCCCCAAGAAATCAGTTTTGAACAAATTTAAAAGCTATCTTAATTTTTAAGCTTTTTAAAATATACTTCTAAAAATAAAACCAAGCTGTCTTTTAAAAATACATGCTATTTCAAAATAAAAAGTCAAACTGTTTCCAGCACAGTATGGAGGAATAAATTTTAAAAAAAAGAAATACCTTTTTTGATTAAAAAAAACCTGCCCAATTTGAATGGAATTCATATTTATTCTCTGTTGTTCTGAAACTGCCTTTTTCAGCAAATATGCTATTCCTGACAAAAAAATCCCTCAAACTTTGTTTCTGTTCCCCTGCTTCATATTTCTGTCAAAATTAATGATCATATCCTACATTCTGGTGCTCTCCCTGGATTATGGGCCTTTCCTAATGAGCTGATATGATTTATACTGGGTTGATGATCAACAGCTTGGGGCAGAACATACCAGAAATCCCTTGGGAGTTTGCAAATTGTCAGAGAGATGAAGAAGACTGCTTGTAAGTTATGTTTATGACTCCTATATTATTTTTAGGAACTGCCACTGACAAAGCCTCAAAGTCATTATGTCTCTTCCACGTTTATCTTTACACAGATATGTAAGTAATTACTGACTTACAAAGGTGTATCTGCTATAGCATCTCATATTAAAACATTGTTTATACATTTTCAGTACTCATCTCTTTGCACCCTCATTATTCTGTCTTTCAGCAAGAACTGGTTTCCCCTGAAGGGAATATCCACTGTGTGGGGTAAAAAACAGAAAAGCTATTTTCTGTAGATTATGGACCCATTTAATTAAAAAATAGTTGTGTAAACCAGCCAAATGTTCCAAAACACTGACAAACTTTGGAGCCTCTAAGAATGGAGAGAAAGACTAACCATCCAAATCTTCCTTTACATACTATATTTTTAAAATAATCTTTTGTGGTGGGTTAGATTCAATAACCAGGCAGAAACACCAATTAGTGTTGTGGTTTAGTGCACTTATTTGTTTTTGTGAGATATGAATTAGGAGAAACATACAAAGCAGGCTAAGAAGCTTTAAACAGTATAAAGATAGTTTATTATTACTAGAATTAAAGAAAGAAAGACTAAGAAAATAAGAAATAAACATTCCCCTCATTTTCCAGCACTTCCTCCTGCACCTAGCTTGCACAAAGGATATCAATGATGGAATTTTTGTTCAGTATTAGAGTACTTAACAAGGTCTTTCCAAACTCAGGGGAAAGAAAGAGGTCTTCTCTTTGCTCTACTGTGGTTTCGAAACTGCTACTTGCAAAAGTCCTGCCCGCCAGGAAA
>VZRO01008589.1:16064-49864 GCA_013397915.1 Daphoenositta chrysoptera
AAAAAAAAAAAAAAACCAAAAACCCAAAACAAACATCAATAAACAAAACGAAATCTGCCAAAATAACAAAGTAGGAATCTTATATACAGGTTAATCCAGAAGTTTTAGCTTCATTAACTTCATTTGATGATTTCAATGTGAATGAGCCCCCTGAACAACTTTGCTGAGCAAGGCTTCCTCATTGAAGTCCCAAAGATTTTGAGCTTTTAAGGGACAGACATTCAAATACAGCAAAGGGTGGAGAAGAGACATCCAAATTCAATTCCAGAAGTGGGAACTGGTGAGATACTTCTGATCTCATAAAATGGATTGAGGTAAAGGCCTCTGAGAATCTAATCTTCACTCTAAACTTCTTTTTCAAAAATCACTTATCTTCTTGCCAAACTTTCAACATCAAAAACTAGTAACAGAATTAAAAATCATTCTCCTAAACAAAAGTCATTTGAAAATCACTTGACACATGCAGTTTCCATCTCATGGTTAGTAGAGATTCTAACAGCAATTTCCGTGGATTCTGGAAAACACACAAAGAGTATTTCAAAGCCCATGGCTCAATTAGTGCCCTCACCAGGCTATCCAAGCAAGAACACATACTGATGGTATCTTGTCTTTGAACCAGATCTCAAATACCTGCTTATATCAGCCAAAAGAAGAAAATAATTTCAGACTAAGAAATGGAAGTTTAACATCTCCTTTCAGTGACAAGAAAATACTACAGTGATCACACTCAGTTGATGTTCTCTACGTGCACAGAAAAAGAGGAGATTTGAAGCATCCAGTCTGTACTAAATAAGAAATGACATTCAGTACTGATAAGTCTTAATGTGTCATCTTGGTCCCATTCATTGATTTGCCATTGCCAATATGAAGAGACAATTCAGTGAATATGCACTGGGGATGGATATCACCATGGCTGGATTTTGTCTAAATTCTATTCTGACCCTCTGGATTTTTTGAGGGGTTTTCTTGTTTGTTTTTTTTTGTTGTTGTTGGTTTTGTTGATTTGTTTTGTTTGTTTTTGTGGGTTTTTTTGTTTTGGTTTTGGGGGTTTTTTGTGTGTGTGTGTGCATGTGTGTTTGTTTCATTTTGGGGTTGTTTCTGGACTTGTTATGTTGTTGTATTGGAAGGTTAGAGACGTTTTTTGTAGTTCACTATCATTAGTTAGATGTAGCTCTTTAAAAACAGTTGGCTACAGTAAGGACTGATATCCTCCTGGAAGGTATTTGTTTTAAAGTGTTTGGCAATTCTCAAAATAGACTGGCAGTAATTCAGTTCCAAAAGGTTTATAATACCTTGAAATTCAGTTTAGTCAAGGAGACTTCCAAATACACGTTCATTAGAACTGCAGCGAGAGTACAGCTTACTAAATGAAGTAAACACAAGAGCTAATGAGGGCTCTCAAATTTTGGTGAAATGTTCAAATTTTTATGGGTTCATCAAATTTTTAATATTACTGGCAGAACAGCTTTCTTCTTCTGAAGTTTAAAGAATGACTACAATAAAATTTTCAGTATCTTGTAGGCTGACAAAACTCTGCAAATAATTTCTGCTGATTAAGTCTATTTTCTCTGACACTTGTACCAGAAATCTTTTATGTACTCAAGAGGCTCTCAAAATGTTATTTCTAGTTGGAAATTGAGATTAAAAATGTCACTCAACAGCAGCAACAACAGAAGCTATTGCATCATCTGGATGGTAGAGATTATTGTTAATGGAATACAGCAGGCAAACTTTCACAGTATGATCAGTGCATTTTATGTGGTGGAAATGAAAAACAACACTGCTCTTGTTCAAGAGCTATTCTTTTGGAAAGACTTGTCTGTTTATGAAGCGGAAAATCACCAAGTAGAAATACCAGCAACAGTGAGCAGATAACTTTAAAAGTTTTATTCCACGCATTTTTACAGTCTCATCAGACTCAAAAGTGTCCTTTTACACAGAGGAGAAACATAATTGTCTTCAATGCTGAAATTACTGCTCTTTGCTGAACAGCAAGGGAGCAGGTATGGTCATTGGTCACTCAACTGGCAACATGACAGTTGGACAACACAAATGCCACTTTCCAGCCCTTCCATCAAGAAGATCCAGATGGCCCATGATCTTTTTCTCTGTGTGTGTTTTTCCCAGTGATAGCAATGATTAGAGAGATAGTCGCGTTTCTAAGGTTGACTGGACATTAATCTATTGCCACTACAATATAATAGAGCAAGCATGAAACTAATGCTGTGTAGGACTGTCTTTTCTCACCAAACAGAGTGTATGGAAAAAGGGGAGAATGAAAAGAGACAGATTAAAAACCACATTGCTCAAAAGGTTCAAAACTCACTCTAGACCTTACTCTAAAAAATGTTTCAAAGTCACTATCAGACAATTAATATTTTTGCCCATTTTGTTGACCTTGTGCTAGTTTGTACAGCTGCTGGAAATCCTCCAGCAGTAACTCAAAGTGCGTTTTTGACATGATTATGCTCTCTGATGCTTGAACACACAGGAATGATCCTCACCTTCATCCTTGTGTTTTCAGATGCTGAGGTGCAGCTTTGTTATTCCTTCCTTGCTAATACTTTTTTTGCTGAAGCACAGGAAGCTCCTCACTGAGAGCCCAAGCATTAACATCCCATGTGCAAGGAAGAGGAGCCTCTGGGGCCAGGGAAGTGCTTTCCCTACCATTTTGCTCCATAGTGGGATTCAGTTCCCAAAATATTTTAGTCCCTTGTGTTCCTGCCTGTCTAAACACCTGGTGGTGTGATCCACCATTACTGTGGATGCTCTAAAGTATCTGAGACACGGACAGGGCTGGCAGCTGTGATGCCAAATGCATGGGAGACCAGTGCCTTTCTGGGGATGTGGTAGGAAAGCAAATGGGAGAACACAGGGCTTCTACAATGAAAGCAGAATCCACTATTTTAGCTCTTAAGTCACTCTCTGGTTTTCTATATCTGAACTGTTCATCCTGAACTCTTTTTCATTCCCATTTCCTCCATTTACCAGTATGAATTTAGATGTGTTAACTTTAGTACAGCTAAAGGTCCAGAGGGTTGTAGCATGCCAGATATCATCAGTCAGAGTTGTTAATATTCAAAATCATTGATGTTGTGTTAGTCTGTAACTTCTTTTGGGATCCTTAAGTCTCTTTTTTCTTCTCAGTAAGTATTCGCCCCAGAGGAAATTGTGGAGAAGACTACTTAGTTCTGCTCAAAATAATTTAAGTTAATATCTTAAGTCTTCAGCACAATTTAGATGCTATTTTTGTCCCAACAGAGGTAAACAGTGTTATCTTAGCTCAGCTGGTTAGAGCACAGGGCTAGCAATGCTAAAATTGCAGGTTCAATCCCAGTATGGGCCATTTGCTTAAAAGTTAGACTTGATGATCCTGGTGGGGCCCTTCCAATTTAGAATGATCTCTCTTCCTACGTGAAAGTGCCACAGGGACATTTTTATATCTTCCTAGCTGAAGAGGAATTATATTCCTCTCATTATATCACTGTCATTGTGGTTTCTTTGCTCTTTGACTTTGCTTTTAATATGTGAACTTTCCATGTTTCTTATCTTTTAATATTTCGTTATATTTTGGTTCCAGCTGCTTGTGATTAACATCAAAAGAAGAGAAGATGACAGAGAATTTCAAAGTGAGTATAACAGATTTCTAAACTATAGCAAAGTTCTGGTTCCAGTTTTTTTTAATGAATAAAAAAATAAAAAAATGAAAAATATATTTTTTTTTCTTTCTGCATATTTAACCTTTAAAATTTAAAATACATTATGAAGGAAGCAGAATAATAATCCCAAAACTACCAGAAACAGCCAGATTCCAATACTTGTCACACCCTTGCATCAAATGAGTTTTTTGACTGATTGGTTGCACTCTCTGAAACCTACCTACACCCTGCTAAGACCAGCATCACACAGGCTGCAAACACTACGGATTAACAGTATCAGCAGAAACAGAATGTAGAAAATGTCTTAATTGGTGTCAACTAAATTGTTGCATCCTCTGAATAAAACCACTCCTTCCTTACAGTGGCAGGAAAATAAGATCGGATCCTCAAAGACCTCAGAAAGAAACTTTCTGTTGGTTTGCAGGAGGCCTGAGAGAGTTGTGTTTCCATAGTAACTACAAATGTTTTCTGTGGGTTTTAAGCTGTTCCTCCCTTGCCTCATGACTCTCTCATATCTGCTCACATACGCCCAGGTACCAGGGTACAGCATCCCAAGCTCTAGAGAGAAAAGTACAGCATTCAGGCAAACTGAGATCATTCTCCTCTTGCTCCTAACAAATGTGCAAGCCACCAACGGCCTCAGAAGCCTGGCAGTCACAGAGCCTGACCCTTGCAGGATGCTCACAACAGAGATAATGGACATCATAAATAAATAATTGTCAAATAATTGTCAAATAATAATTGTCAAATCAGCCACAGAGGCTGGATGAGGCACTGAAATGACTGAGGGCTTTTCCCGTCATGGATAGGGAGTATGAAAGTCAACCCCTCGCAGATTAAATAATAAAAATCAAATCATTGGCACAGAAGAAAACTTGGAAAACAAAATTTCAGATTGCACTATCAAGAAAGGCAGGATTTGGTCTTTGGGATATTTTCTATTTATGTACTTGCTTTAAAAAGCACATAGCCTGTAAAGGTGTTAATTCAATATAACACATTCTGTCTCATGAGATTTATTTAAGTGAAAATGTCATGCTGGTTACATTCAAAATAAGATTTAATTATAACTTCTATTTTTTTAAAAAATTGTTAGATCACTTTGATGTTGTCTCAACTACAGGCCTCTGTAAAATATGTTGTTAGATTTCTGTATTTTGGATTGTCACAGGCCATTAGGGCCTACGTATATGTGCAAACCTTCCTCCTTATAATTGAACTGAGAAAAGATGTGTAAAGTAAAGCTAAAGAGGGAATCCAACCATGACCCAGGGATGTTTTGAATTTCAAAATAAAGTGTATTTGTGCTCTGACACAAAAGGAAGGGTAAGATTATGATTATGAAAAAAACCTGTGGTGTCTCCTTCTCATACCTGACCCACCAGAAACCCAAAAGAATATGGTATTTTTCCTGAAAAATTTATACTAATTAGGTAGCAGAAGCAGGGAGCTGGTGAAGATTTACAGCCAATAGCTCAGACTTTGGGCATTCAATGAGAAACTTCTCCATTCAGGAATTATCACCTTTCTCTCCCCACACAATTGGTAGAAAGTAGATGGCAATTTATCCATCATAAAATATATGTCCCAGTACGCCTATTTTAAGCTGAAAATACATCAAAACTTTTTTTTTATCTTGCTGTGACTGGCATGGACTTTGCGATAAATCATAGGAGAGAAAGGACTCTGCATATTTGTCATGCATCCTGTTTTTCTTTAATTTAATTTTATATACTTAGGATGTAAGAGTAAACTGAAGTTATTTGTTCCCTATCATGGTCAGTGGAAAAGAGAGATGAACCCAAATATTGTTCTTGTACAAGAGACTTAATGTTTTATATTGTCAACCAGCTGGAAAAGCAGAATGATATCCTCTTCCCTCACTATTTGCCTGCTCTTATTAGATCCATCAAAGAGATGATAATGATTTTTTAATGACAAGGCGAAAAAACTTTACCTGTGATTTCAGAAGGAAATATTGTGAAAGAGGAATAAAGAAAAAATGTAATAAACCAAAAACAACAATGACCAAAACACCCACAAATCCATCATCTTTCCTTGTCAGGAGATCAAGAAGCTCCTACCTTTTGTCCTGTATGTGTCTGATCAATGTCCCACTTTCCTGCAATGTAAGATGCCGTGTAGGGTGGGCTTTTTTCTGTCCAAAATGAACTCGTGCAGGTGAATATCTTTAGTCCACCGATCTGGGTGAGACTGTCAAGGACCTTGAGACCCATCCACACGGCTACAAGTCACCTAAGGTTTAACCAAGGACACGTCAGTGAGACAGCACTAACATGGGAAAGCTTCTGGCTGTCACTGGTGCACCAAACTATTCTGCCCAGGGGACTTTTCCCAGTGGCAGCTAATCCCTGACCCTTCAGAAGAAAACCAATTTTCTCTGTCTCCCAAAAGCAAGGTTAAACAACAAGCAAGAAAATAATATTTCTTTCCACTGCCTACAGGCAACAGTAAAGCTGGGAAGTATTCCGTGAACTAATTAAATACTGCTATGAACAGAGCATAACAAACTCACCATGTTTTGTCTCCTTTCATCCCCCTTTATAGGAAGCCAAACAAATTATCTTATCCTGATAATGTATGGTTTAATTTCAAGCTCCTGTCTCATCCTTTTCCTATCTTGCAATCTCCCCTTGAACAAATCACTCTCCAACTTACCATGATTTAATCTCTTCTAGTGAAATAATTCAACTTCATAATCTCTATGACTATCTGAGACCTTCTTACAGAACTTCCCTTCCTGTTCAAGTCTTTCTAGGTATCAGTTTAGAGAGTTTCATTCCTAGAACATAGTTTTCTGACTTTACTTCTTCGTAGTGTTAATGACCAAATTCAAGCATCTCCCTCTCTATCATCATTTTTCCAGGTTCCCAAAACTGTCCTCTTTTAATCCATTTTAAAATAGATTCCTGATTTCCATAACTATTTGTCCCTGTTCAATTTGTTATTCTCTTTTTTTTATAGGTGAGAAGAAGTGCAGCTTTAAAAGTGACAGATAAGCTTTAGACAACCCTACCATATGGAATTAATTGAACCCGGGAGGAGACACATGATGCCAGAATAAATGAAAGTCTTGATGGGTGCACTCAGATTTAAACTTTGGGATATTATGGTCTGTGCTCTCTGTAAACCCTGCAGAAAAGAATTATTTCAGCAAGGCTCATCTGAAGATTTTCTGCTAGGAAACACATTCTAGAGGGACAGAAATATTGATGGATTCTAACAGTAAGTTCTAGTGACACCCCACAGGGCCACGTGGCTGTGCCAGGTGTCACCAGCCTTCAGACATCCTCTCACTTGGCCTCTGTGGGTTACTGAGTAAGAGCTGAAGCTGCTGACGTTCATCACTTATGGTTACTTTTGCCATTAAGCTTCTGATTCTTTTGTTAGCCCCTTAAAAAGAAGAGGGAATTAACTATAGCAGTTGTAGCTGCCCTTGTGCATCTTTACATTTGAAGCTTTTGAACATGTTCTACAATTTCCAGCCCAACATGTTTGCTGTTTTGAGACAGCATAGCTGAAAGGAGTGTTAAGAGCTGATGCTTTGACACCTTGTTGCAACAGATTGCAAAGATAGCTGCTGTCAGCTCAACAGGGAAATTATTACAACTTAATATTAGTTAGATGAGAGGGAAGTTTGGCATTGCAAATACAAATTATTCTTTTCAACCGGAACATATGAAAAAACAGTGTCAGGTCTCTTACTAACTTCACAAATAAAAACCCAGAAGTTTATTTGCCACAGAAAATCACCAGTGATGTCTAAAATGCTGCATGTTATAGTGTCTCTGTTCGTTCTGTACTGAGAGGTAATACAGTCAGGAGCACATGCCCAGTGAATCTTCAGGCTTCAGGAGGACAGAAGAGGAGCTCTCCACAAGCACTCTTCTGCTGTGTTTAGAAATCGTCTTCTCCATTTTGTGTAACTTTGCATTTACCCCCCAGAATTTAATAGATAGTTTGTAGTGACATCCAGCATTTATAAAAGCTTTGTCAAACATTTTTATTTCACCAGAATAACGTTCTGCTCCCTATCTCATTCATGGCCAGTGGTGACAAAAATTATTACAGAGAAGAGAGGTTAAAGGTGAACAGGGTTTCTATTTAGGTCAAAGCAACAAAAGATATCTCTAAGGCAGTGCTAGTACTTCCTACTTCCAGGATCTTGTGTTTTGCTTCTGGCTGCTAATGGCCAGACTTGAGGATGGTGCATGGCAGTAAGTAAGGCATTTTAAAGAAAAATGCCCATCTCCCTACTTTTGCCCTTGAGTTGCTGATGAAAGTTCAGATGACTAAAATACTTCTAACACTTTCCAAGTAACACTCCAATTTCTCTGTCTTTGTAATGAAATTGGTGCATATGACAGCAATATGGTGTACCTTTGCTGCTCAGGAAGATGGTCTGACCTATCTTGGCTCAAGGAAGTTAAAGTTTCTCCTAAAGAAACCTATTTTAATAGAAACAGCCTTGCACAGTGGTTTCACACTGTTTTTTACCAAATTGTTCCTTCTCCCACAGGTTATTATTTGGTTCCACCTGTGCAGAATAGAAAGTGCTGCTCTACCCATTACTGAAGAAAAGGCCATGGGGTGGGTAACAACTCCCTCTGGAAGCCTGAAGGCTGACAGCAAACAAAGCCAGTTTCCTGTTGTTTCCAGAAATGCCACAAACCCAGAGGGTTACCATTCACAATGGAAGAGCAAAACTGACTAACTGAAATAAAAGAAATAACAGAGATTTCTTCAACAGAAACTGCAGGGGAATATTCTGTATGTCAAAAATTAGTTGAAATAAGGGTGATTGTCCACTTGCAGTGTAGCACTAATGATAGGTAGCATTCCTGGAGCATCTTTCATTGCAAATTACTGAGCAGAGCTATTATGCAAGCAAGAGTTAAATGCTGCAGAAATGTGTATTTGTGATCTGCTATGTTTTCTATCTAGGGAAAGCTTTTTTTAATGAAAAAAATCTGAATGTTGCAGGTGGTAGTTGGGGGCTGCTTCCTGTTGTCAAGAAACACATTTCTATTATGAAAGCTTACAGGGATTTTTTTTATATTAAATCAGACGAGGAAAGAAACATGGCATTTGATGATAGGCTAAAAGCTGATACTCCAAATAGCTCAATGGATTTGCCTGAATAAAAATAAAGTTAAAAAAAAAAAAGCTCCATACTTGGCCCCACATTTACACCCTCACTTTATCATATGCTTTTTGTGTGCTTCATTAGAAAGGTGGTTTTGGTTTACTTAGTCATTGATCTTACTTTAACTGCTTCTTCGCATTATGGTGGATCTCTGCCCAGCAGCTACTCTAAAACACTGCAAATCAAGCAGCAGTTTGTTATTTGTGTGCATTAAGATGGGTCATGCTCAATCTGGGATGCAATGGAGGAGTAACCAGTGATAAATGTGTAATGCAAAGGAGTCTGGCATCGATGGCGGGGGAGAGAAGGAGAGAAACAGAGAGCAGGCTCCTTTCACAGTGGGCTAGAGCCATAATCCATGGTGCTAGACAATATTTTGGCTATTCCATCTCATCTGAATGTAGGTAATTTTCTCAGATGACAGGGACATGAAGTGTTTTATAATTAGTTAGGCGTCATGACTTAAAATAGCCCCATTCCTCAGTTGTGTGGTAAATGAAGTTAATTACTGTCCTTCCATTTGTACCCAGTTGAGGGTGGCAGCAATGATTTCAGCCCAAGACCTGATTGTGAGACTCTCACACTGAGGGTACCTGACTGATGTGGTCTTTACAGGAACGACAGGTTTTGCAAATAACACGAAAGATATTGTAGGTATCTGTCCTTTTCACAGTTTTTATCAACAGTAAATGGTCAAATATTACAGCTGTATTCAGATTCCTATTAATAAATTGTCAGGTAAGTGTGTCTCCACAGGCCTGATGGAAAGAATACTGAAAGGAAAAAGAGTTTTCCACTCAGGCCAATAGTTCTTTAGGTCAAGAACTTTTGTTTTACAGATCCTCAAAACTACCTTTAAAAAAACAAACGAACAAACAGCCCCCCCCAAAAAAACCCCACAAAACCTTGAAAAACTTAAGCAGTTTTTCACATGGAGAGAAGCCATTTGGGAGATATGTTACTGTTAATCCATTTTAAAGCAAGTTCAGAGATTAATTTTGTCATTGGGATTTAAGTGGAATTTAGATTATCATGTAAACTTTTACTTGTAGTGTCTGCAACGGATGCAGCTTTGAATCCCCACCTGAGCCTCCACATGCCTTTTTTGTGACCCTTACATGGACACAGGTGGGAGACAGGCTCCCAGGGGCACAGGGAAGTAGTGAAGTTGTGTCCTTGGTGTTTTTTGGTGGCTAACCCTTGCTGCCTCTGTGTGTTGAAAGTATTGGGGCAATCACAGCAGCAGTGCTCAGTGACATCCCTGTGCCTACCAACAGGCAGCATGGGCAGCTGGCCCTGCTCTGCAGGGGTGGACATGGATTCAGATCCTTAGGAGTGTGGCAGAAAGTGGCTTCAGAATTTAAAACAAAAACATTATAGGAAAAAGGCTCTGTGACATAATAACACTGCCTCCCAACGTGTTTCTTTCTCATTCATCCTGAGAAAGAAACACCAAAGTCCTTCAGATATTTTCAGAGGAAGAACTGCTTTCTGAAGCCTGGAGAGAAAAAGAATTTAGATGCAAGACTTGTGGTGGTTGCCTAGGCCTGAGGAATATTTTTCTGTTGTTTGTGAGTGAATATTTGCAGTGAATAGTGCCCTTGCCTCATCCTCCTGTTCTCTACCAGTTTGTTGCTATTGCCTGAATCACAGTCAACAAATCCTTGTAGGAGTTTCACCCTCAGAGAATATTGTAAGGTGAAATTCCTTTATGTTTCTGAAGGACTTTGAAATAACTAAAATGAAAGTCCCAGTGAAGAACAACATTGCCTTCTCCTCGGGGCAAGGTAAAAATTGGGGTCATCTGCAGCTGAGGAAGAATCCCACAGCTTTGAAATGGAGAAGAAATACCAGCACCAAGGAAAGAGTACGTACTCAGGTCTGCAAAGTTGTCATTCAGCTCCTGCGGTTCCTGATTTTTGTTAAGTGGAACAGGTCCACGTGATCAAGTTCATTCTGGGCCAGCATCTTCCTGAGGTTTTACATTTGGCATTGCAATAGTTCCTTGTTGAAAAGGAGAGATGCTTGGAAATGTATGCCCTAAGAATTTCTCCCTGGAAAGCAGGGATGCTATGGGCTGCTTGGAAACGAGTTGTGCAACCTGGGTAAATTATGGAAGTGCAGTATAAATTGAGACTTTGGGCTCTTTGCTTTTTCAAGATACCAGATTTCTTTCAAAGATGTAGCCTGGATCCTCTGCAGCTATTTATCCTCACTCGTTAGCACTTTCACAGAGAAGTGGCCTAATGGAATACACTAGAAGCATGTTCCACTATATCTTTATATATTAAAAATAACCTGGAAACCCTCACATGCCATTAAATGCTTCTGCAGCTTCTGGAAGTGTTCAGGCTCTCTGGTGGAAGCAGGTTGATCTGTTTCTACTGCTTCCATGTGAGGAATATGAGCCCTGTGCAAAAGGGAGCTCAGATCATCTAATTGCTCGTTCTGGACCTGCCTGTTCTCCATCTCTGTGCTACTGTCCTAGCAGCACCAGTTAGTTACGACTTCTTTAAATTATGTCATATTCAGAAAAGAAAAAAAAAAAGTCTTGCTTATGGGAGTTCTTATGAGTAGTTCTGGAAAGCATCAATTCAATTATGTCTCTGTGGTTTAGACTCAAGTTCCCCTTGCAGTATAATTGATGTAATTTTGCTTTAGGACTCTATTGTTAACTTTATGATTCACTTTTAAAGTCTGGGCTGCAATAGAAAATTTAATTATATACGCGTTATAAAATGCTTTAAACAGTGAGAAAAAAGAACACATTATCTTTCTTAGACCATCTCTTTTTAAACTACAAGATCCCTGTTTCTCATTTACACTAAAGCCCTTTTATATCCCTCCAGCTGTGTCAACAACACATGAATTGTGTATGAATGACATTTATATCATTTTTAGTACAAATAAATACAAATACCCAAATTTTTCTCCTTCCCTAGGCTTTAAGTTAGAGACATTCATGCATATATTGGTCCCATTTTTTGTTTATAGAGAGGAATAAAGATAGCCAGACCCCATAACTTATCTGCTTTTTGTAAAAAAAGCTCGCCAGCACTCACAGTCATTAAAATACAGTACATTGTGATATGCCCAGCACATTGCTAACTGATAAAATGTCAATGATTTCGTTTCCACAAGAGCAATGAGCACCATATGTTTTCTTCTCATTGTCTGTATAACTGTGCTGAAAAATAACAATATTTCCTTTATGTTTAGGCATATAAACATAAAGCTGCATTTTTCTAGTTTGAACTTCCAGACCCAGTCCCACCCAGAAGTGAACAGATACATACAAATGAATGGGCTCTGTAACAAATCTCAGGCAGAGTTCCTTCCTGTTACAAAAGGGAGGGAAAGCAGATACATATTGATTATATATTATCTTTCCATTTCAGTAGTTTTCTAAGTGTTGCAACTTCAGAAGTTCTTGTCAGCTTGCAGGGGTGGGTATATATGAAATAGTGAACTGTACTATTTACCATGTGTATTTCTTATTTTGATGAAGGAAGATGGACCACTTAGAGAGAAGGGGCCTGTTACCTTACAAAATGAAGAAAATTGCATGGACTGATAAGTCCTTCAACAGGTTCACCTTGCTCATTTTAGAGCTAAGGGGAAATGTCTGACCTGCTGGTGGGGACTGTCACCACAGAGCCACTTCATTGGGCTCTAGATGGAAAATACTCTGTTAATTCAGACTCAGTAGTTAAGATATGTAACAGAAAGTTGAGTTCCCCCAATAATAATCAGCTCATTTTCCTAGAAATGGACTATTTACACATGGTCCACTGCTAATATATTGCACTGATACTTTTGGAGAAGTCCAAGAGATGAAGAGAAAGTTCATCTATTAAAATTTCGTGTGCTATGTTCATTGGAGGTGAGGAAAGAAGGGTAAAGCTGCAGGCAGCTGCAGTGTCCAAGACTGCAAGAGAAAACCAAGAGGAGAGACTCGTTTGTTTGGATACTGACAAATCTAGGTGTCCCACTAAATGTGGAATCAGATACAGAGAGAGGATTTTTTAAAAAATAAGGGTATTTTATAATTTTCATTATCAATAGGAGTACTTTCAAGAATAGAGCGACTGCAGTTAAGAAATTTCCCAAGCGTCTCTGTATGTTTTAATTCTTCCCCATGTTTTTGTTTAGGCAGCTCCACTGAGGACCTCACTGGCCCTTTGAAGAAGCACATACAAGAGACCAAGGAGAAGGGTTATGAGCTCAGGGTTGGTTGAGGTGAATTTGAAGGTTGATACTCCAGTGACAGCTGCCAGAAAGTTGATCTAAGCTTACACACAATTTCTAGTGTCACTGGTGTCAGAGGCAGCTTGGAGGTACATGAAATCCAGAGAACTGGCTCCATTCACAATAATGCAGTGGGCACAGGGTGGTGCTTGGCCAGACTGTGACACACACACTGAGACGTTCTTGGGGCAGGATCAAGGACACTGGTAACTGGAAAAAATAATTGAAGCCTTTAGTCAGTTGATTAAATATTAAATAGACTGAATACTTTGTTGTTTTGTGTGTTCCAATTCCAATGAACACATTTTAACAATTTTGGAATGAAGCATTGTTTTGCTCATGGAGCACAATAATTTTGGAGAAAAGTAGTTGAATACACGCCTACCATTTTGGACTACTGATCCTTGCTTTTGTTACTCTTTTCCTACTCAGTAAGTACTTACTGTACAGAATCTCTCTCGAGATCACTGGGAAAAAGGACAACTATTGCATCTGTGTAAGCAGATTAGAGTTTCAGTGAAACTTTTTAAGTGAAAAAAGCATTAAGCTTTTATCTATTGTTTCCATTCTTAAGCATTATCCAAGTTACTTATGTTCTTTAACTGTACTTTTCAGGAAAATTGTGCTTACGGTCGAATAAGACTTATTATTTTCGATAAGGAAGAATCCCTATTAATAATGTAAAGTGTAATCATGTAGTCCTGAATTCAAGTGCAGTTTCTTAAGGAAATTTTTTCACAAGCAGGTTTTATGTCCTTTTGGTGTAGTTGACATTTTAGAAGTGTTTCATAAAGCAAGATTTGCATGCAGTCAGTGATTGGCATATTGCCACAACTATTTTCTTGTGTGCTAATTTCTAGCCAAGTACTTGGGCATCTTTACAAAGCATGGTAAAATAAATGACAAATTATTTAATGAGGAATTTAATGAGTTCTGGCTGCTAGGCGGCATTTTGAAATAATAGTGAATTGACTCTAGGAGACATACTGAATCTTGAAATTACCTAAATGACAAAGCTTACCTATTTTTGTTTCCAATAAGTGCTTCCCCTTTTAGCTGTTTTCCTCAGTGTTATATTTACTGCAATTCTATTCTTGGACCAATGTAATGTTATTTGCATTGTTTTAATTTCATAAAAGGCATTTATATATGCAAATTAAACACAGAATTTTGTAAAAAGGAAGTTCAGGTCTCTTTCATATTCAAACAATAGCATCTAAACATTAATCATCTCTCTGTGTTTTTATTACCAAACCCAACTACATGATACTGAATTACATAGGCCTGAAAAGAAATTTAGATAGCTTTCAATGAGCACGCTCTGTAACGGTAAGATGTTATCATTAGTATTTAAAATCTTAGTATGGTAGATGTTGTTGTACAGCTATACCCAATTTACCAAAAGTTTCCCTGTTTATGAAATAGAAAAATTAAATGGGAGCAACACCATAAGGGCTGGCACAAGGAATTGTCTTTTTTCAAAACTGCTATTAAAAATACTTGGGCTTTAATAAGGCATATTTTTTGGGGTTATTTAATGCTAACAAGTCAGGAAGTAGGTGGGCAGCTCTGCTGTGAAATTTTAAATTATTAAGAAAAAAAAGGTAACAGTTTATGATGACGGGTCATTTAGTTTAGGAGCTGGCAAAAAGTCTCTTGGCTACATTCAAATGACAAAAAACCAGACGAAACCTAGACTTACATTGTGTGTGCCATCTTCTGAGGGTCAGATCCCGAGGCCAATGAAGATAATGGGAGCATATTTGCTGATTTAGATAGAATACACATTATCAGATCCACAGATTTCCTCAGAATTTCAGGTCTCATTCTACTTCCAAATAAACTCCCTTAAAGTAAAACTAGCCTCCTCAAGGAGATTACCTTCATGTCACCATAAATAAAATTATATTATACTTCTAAAACCAGAATTAAGCTGAGTGAATGAACCTTTAATTAAAAGTAGGATGTAAGAAATAGAGTTAGGTAAGAAGAATACTTACCCCAAACTTTTCTTATCAGAATTCTTAGAATCAGCTTCACTTCCCACATCCAGTAAGTCAGAGTTATTTAACAACCTCCTGGACTAAGAGTTGCATATTCTGTGTCCTCTATGAACAACCCAAAAAGATAAATATCACTGTATGTACTGGAACTTATAAGTCCATATGAAATATGTCTCCTGGCTCATTTCAGTGTCCCTTTGAAGTTTTCTTGGTAGGTGTAACATTTATAAGGCCTTTTTTTTCCCCCGTGCTAAGTCTCTGGAGTCTAATATTGATGCAGGACTTCCCTCAGTTAAATCACTTAACAGAGGTCTGTGTTCAGCCTGGTGACCTATTTTCATAAAAGTCACAAGAATTTCTTTAACCTTTCTATGTCTCTATTAACATTATTAAAGTTGCCTAAGTTCAAATGTTATTTGGGGATAACTGAGGGGCATTCACATATGCATAGACACTCCTAGTTAATTTTTTTGGAAAAAAGCCAAGAAAATAGAATAAAAGTGATCCCCAAGTACTTAAAATTCAATAGAGAAGAAAAATTTCATCTTGAATAAAGTTTTAGTGCTGAAGTTATGAAGTTGGATTTTGTTTTGATTTGGGTTTTTTTTGTAGGATATTTTTGCATCAAATGTCTTCAGCTTCCATGCACTAATGGCTTGCAGTGTGTAAAATCATTCCTTGCTGATTGGCTTAACTTTAAGGAACTGTAAGCAAAGCTTTTTGCAGTTCTGCTCTGTGTACACACTCGTGGGTCAGTCGGACTCTTCAATAACTTTTCAACTCACTGATTTCACAGTTTCTTCCAAATTTCCGTAGGTGACAGGTATCTCAGGGGCAGTACCCAATGGTGGTTCCCATGACCCAGCTACCCTCTGGACATCTCCATTCCAAAGTGTGGCATTACCTTTGGAAGAGTAATTCTTTTTTAGCTTCATCAGTAATCTGTGCTTTTCATAAGTGAGCTGAAATAGATCCCACTAGAGGACAAATGATTTTCCCTATTCTCAAAACTTCTAAGAACTTCTCATAGTAACCTGGTACTTCCTGGTAACCCCCTGGATATATTAATCCCAGCCTACCCACCATCCAGAGGAAATCAGACAGGAGGCAAAATATCCATTTCAGTGATTTTACTCTATTATATTTAACTGCTCTGAGGACATGAGTTAGCAGAAGACATAAAAAGGAAGTACAATACTGGAGGAACAATTGCAATAGAACACGTAGTTCAGTCTCTCCCTTCTTTGTTTCATATCTGTGAGCGGTGGCTTTTGATTTCTGAGTCCATGGTTTATTTCTCCTGTTCTTATCTCCTTGTTGTCCTACATCCTTGGCTCACTTGGGGTCTTCAAAACCTGACAAATTGCCAGTTCATATCAGATTAAAGTCTTCATTGATTTCACACTCCAGCAAGAAAGCATTTAGTGTCTTTTCATCCCTGGATGAAACCCAGTTTTATTTATAGGATTTGTAAGTGTGTAGCCATTACAACCAACCAGAGCAAAGGCACTTAGCAAAATGCCTTGCTCAGCTGCATATATTTTCTATATTATTTAGGTAGTAAGAAGTAAGAAAAATGCCCACACAGACCAAAAAGGAACCAACTTCTGCTATTGCTAACAAACTAATTTTAATGTCATGTTGTGTTTCTAACAAAGAATCCGAAGTCCTACAGGACAGTTACAAAATTCAGCTCTACAGCAAGATTTGGCATGATATAAAACAGGTGTAGACCCTAAGACTATTTCAGGAGAAAATAGGGTGCCTTGTTCTTGTGCTTACATAATTTTGGCCAACCTGTTTACTTTCAATGGTTGTGAAGAGTACCATTTCTTCTTCTACATCTCTATCTAGGGAAGTGACCTTGGCACCAGAGTCAGGCCAAAAATGGCCTTGATGGGTTCATCAGTGCTCCTAGACTGGAGGGTGGCAAGGAAGGCAGCAGCTGCTGTGACAACAGCAAATGCTCACAGGGAACTGTGCTCATGTTCCTCGAGAAATACCAGAAAAAGCCGTGCCAGTGTGACACTGACCTGGAGCCCTCAGACCAGAGAGGCAGAAAATACCACATATAATATCTACAGCACCAGGGCACTCCAGAATAAGGTAAAAGTTCCCTTGAACTGTTTCTAGTTAACAAAACTGTTTCTAAGTTAATAAAAAGCTAAATGGCAGCATGAGGAACTTATCACACCCACCTATTTGGCAGTTACCAAGATTCAGTCATAGCATCTGACCACTCTCAGAAATCTAAAGTCAGTGAAAAGGTATCAGCACTTATCCTGCAGCCAACAGCTAAAATGGGTTAGATGTGCCCTAAGAATGCTAATTTCTTCTTTTGACTCTAAAGTGGTCCCTGTGTGATGAGCTCAGACGGACCTGCATTACAAACAGTAGCAATCAGGTAAAATGAATCTGACATCAAACTTCTCACTGCAAGAATCTATAATAATCACAGATGATACTTTCTGTAATTACAAAAATCCCTCGAGCTTTTTGGGTAATATCTTAGGTGCACCTCAAAAGGAGGAACAAAGTCGCAGCTGGAGAGAGGTCTTGTACTAACAGCCCACATTAATGCCCTATGGTTGTCATTTCTCAAGACAATCAACTTTTTGCTGAGGCAATCTATCAGGTGAACTGCCACACAGTCATGTAGAAGTTAGGACATAAAGTAAAGCAAGCATCACTCAAATTAGGCTGAATTAGAAAAAGAATATTCTCATTCTCATGTCTGGAAACAAAAAAAAAAAAAANATAAACAAGGTATTTGTGGTTTGTTTTCCAAAGAATCTTGCTTCCTTCCTTCTGGACAAGTTTATGATAAGTAGAAATAGATTCCATATGGCAGATTTTCTTCTGTAACAATACAGTGAGCTCCTTTTTGAAGGGTCTGAAGGTCAAACCATACCTCTGCTTTATGCAACGCTATGTTTTTTTTTTTCTTTGATTTTTCTATGCTTTGTTCTGCATAAAATATTTTCTGACATGGAGGAGGTCTCTGGCACTTTCTATTTGCAACAAATCAACCTCATGTGGTGGCTTGGCTGTCACCTTACGTAAGGGGTTTTCTTCACATGTACTGGCTACCTGAGGCACTGGCAGTGCAGGGGACTGTGGAACTGCTGATCTTCTGCAAGTTCCTGATTTATGAGAAAAAGACAGAATTATTTCACCTATAAATAGTGGTGTTAAATAAACTAAGATAAATATATCTGGAATTTGTCTTTAGGAAGAACCAATAGAAGAGAGGAGTGTATAAATACTTTTGAAAGCATTACACTGGTAGTTATTACCTGAGATATGGAAATAATGCCTTTTGGAGTAATTCAAGCAATTCAGTCCATAATGTACTTGAAGAGATGATTAAGAGGTGACCTGATCACTGTGCATAGGTACTTCAGAGTGAAGAGATTTCTGGTGCTGCACAACTCTGGCATTCAAAAATGGCAAGAGGAAATCCCAAGGCTGGAAGCCAAAGTGAGATAAAATGAGGCAAGAAATCAGGCATACTGGGGTTTTTTTTGGGTGTATGTGTGTTTAGTCAATTGGGTTTTGTAATTAACCTTTGGAAATATTTGCTCAGGAAAGGGGTGAGCTCTCTATCATTCTGCATTTCTTTCAATCAGGATTGGAAATCTGCCTACAAGAAAGACCAAATTGTAACACAACTTGACAGACATGTTATTTAAAGAACTTCTCGTGTCTGTATTATACAGGAAGTTAGACTAAAATATATTAGTAAGAATGGGTACAAAAAAGCACCCTGCAACACCAAAAAAACCTTTTAGTTTTTAACTTGCTTGTGAATGAAATTCTACAACTCAATTAACTGCAACATTGGACAACAAATGGATCCCACTCTGGATGGGGGACGGGTTACTAGAGTTTGATGATGTTATTTCCAGTGCTGTGTTCTTATGAATATATAATCTTATCTGCTTCCAGAAGTAAAACATCCATGAAACTGGAAACATTGTTTTCTCTTGGATCGTTCAAAGACTGTTAATAGCAAACACCCATGAACAAGTTAAGCAGATGTTGAAAAGCAAATGGGATTTTCCATCCATCCTTATCCTTGATCATAACCCACTTCCCAAGGTCCAGTTAAATATTTCAAAAAGCTGGTTTTGCTCTCACTCCTGTCTTCCGAAGCTGGGAAACCCAAACCCTTTCCAGGCTTCCTGCAAGTGTTTTATAGTGTTGGAGGACTTTACATGACCTATGATTTTGGTCAATTCTACAATTGCTCTGTGAATGATTCTTGTTAATCCATTTCCCTATTCATTCTCCCACAGATGTTTTGCAAGGAAGCAGTACATAGTAAAGGTGCAAGGTAGTCAACTCCAGAATTATCACTTGCATGTCCTCACCATGTAACAGCAGTTTTAAGACTGTTTCTTACTGGTTTTGCAGTATAGAAAATATGCACCTGGATTTGAATGCTCTTGTCACAACTGTTAGCATGGCCACAAAAGAAACTTGCTAAAAGACAAAAGAAAGAAAGCAAGAACTCCTTGTCAAGTCTTTTACTCATTGCAGGTAAATTGGCCAGACTTTGAACAGTGCTCAAATTAGCTGGTTTTTTTTCATGTGGGGTCTGACACCAGAGTCTTTGGGCAGAGCCGTGGTGCAGCACTGGAGCATTCTGGAACCACTTTGCAACTCCTGTTTGTGCCATGATCTTTTGGAGGAACTGAAACATCTCATTATCCAGGTCTCCCTGTCTGTTAGTGGGAAGAATATTCCTCCTGAAGACAGGCATTATGAAATCAAATTAATTGAGGTGCGTGGCGTACTTGTATATCAATATGTGTTGAATAGACATTGTGTAGAAACTCTTAAGGCAACAGCTCTGAGCGAGATCTTTAAGTTCCTTAAAATAAAAAGTTGATCCTCTTGCTCACTGCTGTGGATACCACCACAGTACCTTCTGCTTTGTGACTATCAAGATTAAGATCACAGTAATACATTAACTCGATGAAACACTGAAGAATGTTTTATGGTAGCTCAGATGGATTTCATACAGGTGGACCAGCATTAGCCAAAGGTATCCCAGGAAACAGACTACACCAGTCCCAAGAAATTGCTTCCTGAAACAAACTGAACATTCAAGAACGTTCAGTTCCAAAATTCAATTTGTTCTGACACACGTTTTTATTTAGGTGACTCTGACAGTTATCATCACCCAGTTTTAACTTGTTAAGCTTTTCTTGATTTGAATAATGAAGGTTAAACCCGACAGGATGGATATCATTGTATCACAGACCAGGCTGAGCCAAATGCAAATTTTACACTGACATGTCCATGTGGTTTGAAGCAGACAGCAGGAAAAAGAACCTTAAAGGAAAGTAGGAAAATAAGCAACTGAGAGGGAATCACCCACTTTCTGAAGCAGAATTGGCACTAACCTCACTCATGCTGATTTGGGTTTCTTGAACCCTTTCTGGGACAGTTTGCTTGGTCTTGACCAGAAAATAATTTAAAAAACCCAGAAAAAATGTTAAGCACTTGAAAATTCTTCTTTGAAATGGGAGGATTTTTCCAGTGCTTTCCAGTTTCAAATCTGGTTTAAAAATTACTCCCTTAAAAATACCCTCAGACATTTTCCCCCCCAAGCCTCCTCTCCCCAATGTTTCATCATGGGGTTAAATTCTTTCCTCTGATCTGAGCACCTGACTCTACCTGACATTTAAGTGAGATGCACACCCACATCTAAAGGCAGGCTTTGGCTCTTTGAATCCAGATTTGTCTTTGTTTTATTTACAGAGAACAGTGTGCAGGAAACATAAAATAATTCAAAGGAAGGGTTTATAGACTACTCTCATCTGTTTTCTGCTAACAAAACCAGCAATTTTTTGTTTGACACAGGTAAAATTTACATAAGATGAAATTTACTTACATAAAATAGTTCACACATACCTGCTTTAATGAGAACAATCATTTTTTGTTTGTTTGTTTCGTATTTCTTATTTATTTATTTCGTTTTGGAAACCATCTTAATTTTGTTCTTTTAAACAGTTAACAGTTCCATTAAGTTTTGTGTTCAGTGTGTTATGATAAATTTCTTTAAATGTATTAGTTTAAATTGAGATATTATCATGGGTTTTATAGAGATTATGTTTTATGTAGTGTAAAACTGGTCTTTTAAATGAACCAGGCTATTTATAAGGTACCTAACTGATAGATTCACAGGTGTAACTGGGAGGCTACTCTTTGCATTGCTTTTTCACTTAAAACTCCTGTTTTGTTGTTGTAATCTAATTTTTGGACTTACATTCAGGTAACAATATACTACACCATTCTCACTGCAACAGTCTCCCACTAAGCTCACTGGATATAGTGATTTAGTAATAGCATAGTTTGAACTCTTACTTTCTGCATTTATTTCTGAAATATGTGGACCCATTCTCCTCTATTTTCCTTGAAGGAGTCCCAACATTTCTTCTTATGACATAAATATTTATAATAGGTGCACTGAAATAGTCTCCAGAAAATACAAAGCCAGACGTTAATAGAAAAATTTTACACGGATGACAGAAAAATTTGCTCTTTTATTTTACGTGCAGAAGAATAAATTCTTATGCTTTATTCATAAATGGAATTTTTGAGAACTCCTTGTTTAACCCTCCTCCTATTCCCAGATAAACTGTAGGACTGGGGGCCAATACCACAAACTGCTAAGCACAGCCTGCAGGAAGCTGAGAGCTCTGAACTCAGGTTGACTTAGTGGAAATAAGTTTTAGAAGTGGAAGGAGTTCATTTCTGCCCTCAGATGGATGCTCCAAGAGCCCTTTGAAATCACTGCAGTCAGGCAGACTCCAGACACTAGCACTGCATGAACTCCCTTCCTTCAAAAGAAACTTTGCATAACATGAAATTAATCAAGAGACCAAAGACTGATGTCTAAGCAAAATGTGTGCTTTGAGGAAAGGTGCACTTGGGGATGACTGTCTTGAGCTGCTAATCACATAATGCCCTTAATTTTTGTGAACCTCAGTGCCATGAAAGGGAAACATAGAAAGAAGTACAGCAAGGTTAGGGGATCAGCCCGTGCTGTGAAAAGTTATAACTTAGAAACCCTTCTCTCCACAAAAAAAAGCTACACGAAACAACATCACCAGCCTCTCTCAGCTCAGTCCATGCCTCAGAGGCAGAGGAATCAGTGCCTGTTTCAAGCACAGGAATGACCACTGCACCTCGTTGTTAAGCTATAAAAAAGCAGGGAAAGTCCTACTTCTTCCCTCACCTGCAGCCTGGGAGTAACAACTTCCCACATCTACTTCATCATTATAACTCAAGAACAGTGGTCTACAGGCCATTTCCTGCAGTCTGACATTGAACAAAGCTATTACCAGCAGAAAAAACCATAGTGCAAGTTGCAGTGAAGTCACATTACTTTCTGGTAACTGTGAAGGCAGCTGTGGGCATCCCTGTCACAATCTATCACTTTCTACTTGGCTTGCCCACCAGTCACCTGTGTTTTCCTGAGATTCCTTTGTAACTGTTCTACTCCCATTCCTGTGGCTGGTTGTGAAATGCTTTTGAAAGCAGTCATGGCTGAGTGCCTTCATTTCTGAAAATTGCAACCAGAAAAATTGCATAAATGAACATATTTTTTCTTATATCTGTTGGATTTTTTTCTATCTGTAACTCTGCAAGAGCTAAACCTCTATCACCAAAAAATATCTACACCCTTGCTGCTGGTTTGCTCCCTTGTACACGTTGCTGACACAGTGGTCCAGCCTGTCCTCTTTCTAGTAATGTTGCATTTTTACTTTTTTAAAATGTGCTGCTTGTTGTGTTCATTTCAAGCTATGCTGGTAAAGGGGTCAGGCAAACAAATAGCTTGTTTTTGCTATGTTCTAAGTATATAAAGGTATTTTAACATCTGACAGATTTGTCATATGTAATCTTAGCCTTATTTATATAAAATATAACTAAATATCAATACAGAAAAGATGAATAAAGATCATATGTAAATTATATATAATTGTATGCCAAGTATATGTGTGCATGTATTTGTAGATATACACAAAAATCTATCTGTATACTTATGTCTAGAGCAATTGCTTCTCATGGCCTGGGCAAGTTTCCCTTTTGTTATAGCAGTGCTGAATTCACAAAGGCAGAACTCCCTCTGAGAGGCAGAACAGCCAACACAACAAACCAGGAGCATTTTTTACGAGGTCAAAAAAGCCATTAAACAATGCACTATAATTTCTGAGAAGGTCATTTCTACCAAGGAAATTGTATCCTAAAGAGGAAAAGCCAACTAAGAAGCCTGAAGAGAACAAAAGGCAGTAAATTATAGAGCTCCAGACCCTACCTAAATGCTGTGTCTTCTCCTGGGTAGCCTGTCCCAGTCTCAAAACCCAAAATGACAAAACCAGAGGATTTCATTTTAGCTTAGGATTCAAATATCAAGGCAGAAGCTCAGTTAACAACATATCACAGGTCTACAATCAAAGTCATCTTTGCAAAAATGCTAAATATCTATGGCAGCCTATCCATGTTGGCTTCAAAACATCCATTTCCCATGATGTCATTGTGTACACTGGGCAAAAAAAAGACAGCAAAACAAAACCAGGCTATTAACCTCTGCCCTGAGATTGGCTGACTCTATGGTTTCCTCGTGGACTTACACCATCCTCCTTCCCTGTCCTAACGAGGCTGCAGAATTCCTGAAGGGGCATAGGGGTCTTGCCTCTGCCTATGCAATGATTCAACCGAATGGGCTGACCACTTGTGCAGTGAAAATTTGGGAAAAAAAGACCACCAAACCTCAGTAGGAGGAGCAACCTTTAAAAATAGATGTTTTATCCTTGGCAGTTCAGTTATCTGCTGTGCTGGCATTCTGCATTGTCACCAGTTATCAGACGTGAATACTCATAAACCTTTCAACATAGAAAATCCCTTTTCCATCAGATCTGTGCCCAGCTCATATTACTGGGGAGAGGAGGTGCTGTCACTCTGCCTTGCAGCTTCTAAAGGTCAGTGGGCTTGCAGCTCCTTTTGAGGTTCAGTGAACAGATGCTTTTTTGGGAAGTTGTGACTGAATCACTGCCTTCATTTCAGTTGAGATGAGGGCTAAATGGAGGGAATCCAAATTGCGTGGAGAGCACTACATGAGAAAATAGCTGAACACAGAGTGGTCATTTCTCCTGGTGTTCAGCAGAATTTGACTAGCATCACAAAAGTGGTGTTACTGAAAAGGGAAGCACTTGTATATGGACTGCAGCTTTAGTACTTTAAAGGAGTACAAAGAGTCCCTGAATAAAGCACTGGGGAAATTTACATTTAAAGATGAATTTGATAAACAGGGCTGAATCAAAAACAGCCTCTGCCATATTCTAAGGAACATTACCCGTCTCTGCTTCTGTATTTCTAATACTTCAGGTTTCAGTTGTCATCTGTGCTTTTAGAGGCAGTTAAAGGTGCCTCTATCCCATTTCATGCAGGTCTTTCATGTAGTCTATGCAGAAAGAGGTGAACGCTAGACTTTGTCATGAGTTTGGGGTTTGGGTATTAAAAAGCTAATTTGGGAATTTGGGATAATTTTGACATAAAGAAGACTAATCCCTTCACTGAGAAGCTCATAGTATAGGGCCAGCACAGACTTGTTTTGTGGCAATCCTGAGAAGGAGATGGAGCAGTCTTTTTACCGCAGGATTAAAAATAGGAGATTCCAAATCTACTGGGAAAAATTACCAGGCTGGTATGGGTGTGCAGCTCAACAGCAGATCGTGGTGAAGTGGGCTGGTCTCAGCCTGATGATTACCCTGGTCAGCTACCATGGAGCTCCTGATTTTCAGTTAAAATTGTCCTCCATAAAAAAAAAAAAAAAAAAAAAAAAAAAAAAAAAATTATAAACCCCTTTTACACNAAATGTTATAGTCCCTTTGCATCACTCCTGGTTTACTCTGTGTACTCAAGAGAAAAATTTCTGAGATGTAGTCTTGAGCCTATAAACTAAACTTAAATTGCAGCTTTCCCAATGGAACTTCCACAGTTTATTTCCACTGGACACATGCCCATGCTATCCAAGCACAGCCACTCAGGTGCTAAATCACTGACAGCTCAGCTTTCACTGCAGCTCCTGGAGATGTCTTTTCATTTGTTAGCTCTTGGCTTTCAATACTGCTGCGCTCAATTTCTTTTTTGTGCAAGCATCACTTATCCCCATCTGTTACCTACCTCCCCTCTCTTCACAGCATGCTTAATATGATAGACATTGTCCAAACATGTATGAATACCTCGATTTTGTCCTTTAGAGCTTCATCAAACAAAATGCCAAACAGTAATACAGTCAAATTTTGGAGAATAAGCAGTCTTTTCACCCATTTTAAAGCTGCTGCCTCCCACGCTTAGAGGTTTGATACAGAGCACTTCAGCAGTGGGCAGAGATGAACAGCCTGATAAACATATTCCTTTGTATGGAAACATCTTCTGTATGGAGGTTTCTTTCTTGAAGGACCCCAACATTCCAAAGCAATACCACAGGCAGAGTTTTGATAATGCTGCAGCGTTGCCACCTTTGAAGTCAAATCAGCAGCCACACACAGATGTGAAGGAAAACCTTCTGCTCAAATGCCAAACTCAGGAAGAGTTTAGAGACAGACTGTAGTTTCCAAGGTGGCTCTGAGTCACGATTGTAAGGTTTAAGCTCACATTTTAGGAGAAGGTAGGTTCAGAGCTGACATGCAGAGAAACAGAGGATCTAATCCTTTACACCAAGGTGCAGTCCACACTCACATTTACCTTCACTCCTGGTGATCAGGGAACTCTACATCTTTATGCCTCTGGCAATGAGATTCCCGTAGGAGTATGACAATTATTTGGTGGTGGAATTATTCATCTGTGTGTTTAACCCTCTTATTACCCCAGCCTCCTTTTCTCTCTCTCTCTTGGACAGGGACTTTGGGAAGGTTTCTGCATTCCCAACAAATTGGCAGCATGTCCCTGGCCTGCCTTGTGCCTTTGCAGGTCTCATTATCCTTTGGAAACAGCTCGCTCTCAATTTGCTTTTTTTCAGTGCAATCAGTGCAGCCAGATGGAAACAGCTTTGAAATTTACCTTTTCAAATCCCAGCTTCATATTTCTCCTTTGATGTTTCTTGTCAGGTTTTCCAGTTGTCCTCGCCTCTCTCGCCTCACCACAGCTTCCTCTCTCCAGGCTGTGCTTTCCCCAGGCTTACCACTCCCTGAGCATTCTAACTTGCAAAGGCATTTCAGTCACAGGGTGGCTGTCACTGGAGCTCTAATTCACACTGCTGCCAAAAACAGTGTGTGTCATCCTCAGTGGCTGTGTCAGGGTTGGAAAACCACTGGAAAAAAAACCACAGAAATGTTCTGACGAAGAAACTTTGGAGGCTGTAGGAAGTTATAGTTTCTTCAACACTCAAGCAAGGCTGAAGAACATGCAATGAACAGTGTCCACAAAGAGCTGTGAGAGCCTGGACTTTAGATCTGCAAATTCCTGCAATGTTCAGGTAGATCTGAAAGTCTCATTGGGCTCCAGGTGTGGCCAAATTTGACAACAGATCATGGTTCAAGCTCTTTGCTTTCTCATTGTATTTGGAATGCACTGGTTAGAGAAAGAGCCCTCAAAGGAGCAGCTCTTTTTGTTACTTCTTCACTAAATTGGATTCACAATCAGAGGATTTCACACAGAGACTTGAAGGAAATCCTTCCTCCAACGTTTGTAGCTCATCAGTGCAAGAAAAAAATGGATGGTTCTTCTACCTGTTTCTAAGACCTCAGGCAAGGGGCTCTGATACCCTCTCTCTTATTCAGAGTTGCTGACTAGAGTGTTACATAAAGGATATGTAAGACTTTTTCCCAGATATATATATATTTATATATTTATATTATATATTTATATAATATACTTGTTAAGGAGATTTTTTCTACAGCCTGGTATGTGATTCTTGCTTTATCCTCTCTTTTTCTGCACACTCAGCTAACATTTCATGTTTAAAAGGAAGCTCTCCAGGACTCAGGAAGGCAAGCGAGATGTCTCCAGAATATTACCTTAATCAAGCTCACAGAATGTTCTTGGACAACTAAATAAATTATTAACCTTGCTGTTACAAGTCAGTTCACATACATTAAAAGCTGCTCCAGAACCCGTTGCATAGTGTAACAAATATGTTAATATATAAGCAGTCCAAGTAAAACAAAGCAAATCCTTATTAAAAATAAAATAATCTGAATCTTAATCTACAGAAGTGGCTTAGCTGGCTTCCACAACAGTGAAAAATTAAAATCTTCCAAAATTTTCTGATCCTTCACCTATACACACATAGTATCACCACAGAGAGAACTTGCTGAAACAGGTTCCCGTGATGCTGAACTCACCCTAGTAAAGTGCTGAAAGCACAAACAACAGAAAATTCCCATTTGTCAAAGTCAGTATTTCCTCTCTTGCATGGTCTTGGTGGCAGATTTTTTTCCCTCTCTTGGACATGTCATTTTGTGCTACAACCTCCAAAGAAAAAAGTACATTTGGAACACAAATCTGGGTTGTCTAAAGGAAGGCATGAAGAAGGGAAGCTATTTTCTCCTTGCCTCCCTGCTCAGAATTTTCTCCCCGTGCTGAATACAGTCTCTGGAATTTGAAACTGGGACTGAGTGTGTGGGCTGAGAATGGGAATACCTGAAGTGATTTATGTGCTTCCAGTTCTTTATTAATTCTTAGACCCAACTGGTTTCCCATTGAGGCAGTAGCAGTAGTGCCAGCAGAGTTGTCAAATACTTCCAATCTCTTTTTTTCTTTTTGTTTCTGTGCTTCCCTGTGAAGGCCCTGGTGAAAAAAATGGGCTATCATTTGATAAAGCAACTTTCTGGAAAACATAACACTCTCCAGAGTGTTTGCTAGGGTTTGGCTATGAATGGGATCACCACACTGGAGTACATTGAAGAGACTCAGCTGAAGTCTTTGAAACCTGGTGACACGAAGCACTAATTGAAATGCCTGCAAAGTAGGACCAGACAGGCTTCTAATATTTTTTGACCTTCTTCACTGTCAAGTGTTCCTTGAGGGAAACTCTAGGTTTGCTAAACATAACCTTCTCCTGGTGAAGATGATAGAAATCTCTATGTTCTCCAGGGATTCTTTTTCATCAAAGAAAATATTTGGATTTCAGGTTTTTGCCTTTGTAGCTTAATAAAAGGTAAAGGTTTTAGCTTTCCCCAGTTTCATCCACCTCATCCTAACCTTAGTAGAAATCATATGAAACTGCAAAATACCCCAAACAATTTAAAAAGTTGCTGTGGGAGAGGAAGTGGTTCATAAACTTTAAATAGAAGCGGATCAAAAGGACAAGAAGGAAGAACTATGACCTTTCCTAGTTCTGATTTCTGTTGCATGTATTAAATGCATTGAAAATTTTAAGTGAAGCCCAGGGATCTGAAACAAACTGTGGCCCAAAGTGATACAGTGCAGACAGAAAGATATCTCTACCCTGTATAATCCAGTATCAGGTAACCAATATGAGAATATTTCATACTGCCACTTAGGGGATAGAAATCCTTGACTGTGTTAAAATAATTGCTGAGTTTGTTCCTGCTGGCCCATTTCAGTTCCCCTAAAGTAACCTCTGCTTAAACATACTTGAGGCAGAGATTATACAGTAAGCTTTTTCCTTCTAGAATCTACACTGTAAATAACACAGTCCACTCTAATTAGCTTTTGTAAACATGCATCCAGCAGGCAAGGAAGCAAGACAAATAACCAGGGAGCAATGTAGCTATCCACTGCTTCAGGCACAATATTTGGAATTATTTGCCCGAATGATGGCATTATCCTGCACAGGATAAACTGCATTTGCCCCTTTCCCCAGTACTTTAAGTAATGACAAATCCTCCAGGTGACTCACTGGCAGCAGGATGCACACTCATGCACAAGTCTGCTTTTGGATAGAGACACTCAGAGTGTGGACTTTCCAGCATGACATATCAAGCTGTGAAAATATTTCCAAGCAAATATTTGGATTTCTTTGCTGATGATCAGCCAGTGTTTCTCAGGCAGAAACAAAATTCTTCTTTCCATTTTTCCCACTAGGAATTTCAGTCCTAAATGTTGGCCCAAAACTGCTTTTATATCAATCCTCTTAGCTTTGGTTTTCCCAGTGAGGTAGGTAGCCATCAAACTGGGGCTTTAAGCAGGGGAAATTCTCTTGCCCAAGTTTTTGAGTATTTGATCTTGAGAGGAAAAACTGCAGGTCCCTCCTCATTTATTAGCTCATAAACTCATTTCCACAATGCAAAATTTCTAGAATTATTTTAGACCCAGTAAGCAATGAGAAATCAACTTTTCCAGTATCAAACTACCTCTAAAAAGAATACCCTTCAGTTTGGGGAGATACATGAAGGTCTGATGTAATATTTTCCCCCTTCTAAAGTTAACTCCTTTTTTATGTACAAATTTAACATGGTTATTTTACAACTTCAAAGGTTTTAATGATCTCCTTATTTCACAGCATTTTATTTTATTTTATTTATTTATTTATTTCATTTATTTCATTTTAATGATCTCCTTATTTCACAACATCTTCAAGGCAGAACTGATGCCCACAGCACCTTGTTGGAGGAGAATCATCCTGGCCAAAACCCAAAAAGGACTTGCAGTTTGTCTCTGGTTTGGTGACATTGGAAATTCTCCATATAGCCAAGACAGTTGGAGCCTGTCCCAAACAAACTGAACTGAGGGAAGAAGGACAGGGAGACAAAATCCAGGCGGTCAGTGAAAGAAGATATATGTAAGAAGGAAACACATTCATTTTGTATGCTTTTAAAGAAAATAAATAATATTTTAATTGCTGTTTGGGTCTTTCTTGGAGACCTTCCCTTTCAGGGCACAGAAAAAGGAAAAAAATCTCATCTTGTTCATTAGTAAAACTGTCTTTGTTTCCTAAAGGAGATCCTTGATCCTGGTTTTCTAATAACTGGAAATACTGGTTTTTCTTAATTTTAAGATATGTTAAAAATTTATTAAGGTTCTTATTCCAGTTTCTAAGGTAACTGCACTTCCATTTCCCTTCTGATATCCCAGCTTGTCAGCTCTCTTGAGGCAGGAACCCACAGTGTTGCCTCTCTTAACTGGCCCTTAACTAAACCCCCTCCAGCTCTTTGCAAGTCTCACTCTGAGAAGCTGCTCTGACACTTTTCTCCACCCTCTTCAGCTCTCCCAAGGTTATGAACTATTTACCAAGAGCAAAATAATTTAATAGGAAATGTGCCTCAAAACAACAACTCCCAGATGCACCTACTTGGTGGTCACCCATCTTCCAACACTTTTAGGGCTATGAAGTGTTTGTCCTTGTTAGTCACAGTGAGTTTTTAGAAGACAGCTCTTTCCCCAGTCAGGACTGTTATTTTTATAAATGGTTGAAGCTTCTTTTGGTTTGCCTTTGGACCATAGCAGTTTGTGTGGTAGCTCCCTTGGAACTTCGAATATCTTCCACTTGAAGCTATCACAAAGTTGAAAACACTATTAATTACCTTCCTACATCCCTTTCATCTTGAAGGAAACATCTCATGTCTTATTTATCTGGGAACACAGCTACTGACAAAAACTTGAGTTTCGTTAGGAAACATTTCTAACATTTCTAAAGTTAATGCAATTTCTTTAAATACTTCATAGCTTGAAAGCATCTGTCACAAGTCTTTTTTGGCTTCCTTCATCTTTTTAGCATCAACAGAGTCTGCCACACCCCCAAAGCCATCTGTGTATCTCATGTAAAACTTCTGCAAGGGCTTTTGTTTCTCTTGACCACCTACACCCCACAAATGGAAAGCATCACTTTTATTTTTCTCTCTTAAATCCCCACAGTGTCACCCCCAGTATGTGGGAAGAAAGTCCACAAACCCATTTGGTCCCAGCCTGCAGAGCATGTTGCCCTCCCAGCACCCCTGTGTGTGGAAATGGGGAGGGTGGGCAGCTCAAAGGCATTGCTGGACTTGCATTAAAATAAGTGCACAGCAGGCAGGAGAAGGGGGCTCATGACACTGTCCAGGACCAGAGCCACAACCAAATCCCTCAGGATGCCATTCCATGTTGCTCTTGTGGTATTTTAGCATTAAACTGAAGTAACCCTTCAAAAAGTAAAAGCTATCATTGAAAAGTAAAACACCTTCAGATGGTAGTTTACTTTCTCTCAACATATGATCAAGAGTGATTCATTTGTTTTTGCTGAATCTCAGTTTTGTTCTACTGCATTTTTTAATACAGAAAATAATTCTGATCTGCATTGTTGCTCAGAATTTGAACCATAATTTTTCTCTAGGATATTTAAAGGTTGAAAATCCAATTTCATTATAAATTTCTGTGGATTATTTCTGTATTTCAAGGACATACTCAGCAGCAAATCTATAATTCTAAAATGCATTAAACACTCTTTCCCTGGGAAGACCCCATACAAATTTGCAAACTCATGAAATTCAGTGACAGAGAGAACTAAAAGTATATTTGGCCCCATGGTTCCAAACCTACTGAAGTCAGTCAGGCCTTTCTAACTAACCTCAATAGCTCTTTCCATTGCAATTTTTAGATAAAGCTGAGTCAAATAATAAAATGGATTTGTTAGCCATGTTTTAGTCAGCTTCATCATTACTGACTCCAGATTTCAAATTGGAGGCATTATAGTCAGGAAGAGGAGAGCCGAAATTATTTTAAAATTTTGTATGACTGTCAACAAAACATTTATTTTCTGGTTCTTTGAGTTGAGAGATAAAACACGGTTTAGGAATGACTAGAACCAAGTCAGAATGACCCTCCAGTTTTTCGTTTTGTGCTCTGCCTGCAAAGCCTTGCAGCACGACTGCAGCTCCAGAGCTGGTCCCCCCTGGAGCACGGCAGCTGCTCGGCAGAGGAGCAGCCACTAGAGAGCACGACGAGACCAACTAAGCTCCCTGGGAGTCATCTGGATCAGGGCTGGAACCAGCTCTCCTGGGGTACAAGGCTGGTGCTCTGAAGCATCTTCGTGACTGAGCCCTGCAAGCAAAGACAAAAAGCCAACACAACTGCAAGTCTTCAAAGGAAACATAAAAGAGCGTTGGCCTCAAGCTCAGTGTATTAAATGAAAGCAAGCATGAAACTGTCTCATCTGTTTTGTGCCTTTCATATGAAAATTACACATAAAAATGTCTGCATTATACATGTATTTTGACTCAATGGAAAGTCTTCAGTGTGGAGTGCATATAAATATTTATGTGTTGCTGGTAAACCTCTGAATATCATTGATTTATGGTTATGTCTTCTGTGTAAAGCAGCCTGCAAGGCTACAAGAAAAAGAGATATAAATGGAAGAAGTAAGACATCTTTAGTATATTTGGAGAGCAAAAGCAAAGGTAAATAATGAGTAAGTTATGCAAAAAAAAATATTTAAATCATTCTACAGATGCTTACAATGGTAAAAGGAGAAAGAGGAGGTCTTTGGAATGGCATAAAGAACTCTTGAGATTTTATCTTTAGCTCTGTGATCATCTATCAATCAGTACTGGGAAACTAGCTGAAGTGAGTTGGGGTTTGCAATTTACTTCCTACTGGGGCAGTGATTCCTACTATGGAACAGGAGAAATTGTACATTTGGCGCATTATTCAAGGATGGAACAGAGTAGGAAGAAGGGAAAGAAATTTCCTTCACACTGTGAGAAGAGCTGTCTTTTCCAGCAGTGAGGATACAGACTGCATGATGTTGATATGCTGAGGTTTTCCATGGGCTAGAAACTTGGCAGCTTTTATTCAGGGAAAAAATAACTTGAAGGATGTCTCTGTTCTGAGCTTGGCACCAGGGAACACCCACCAGTGGGCAACAGAATGGCCCCAAGTCTGTCTCATCAAAGCTGGTGCCTCCACACTGTGTCAGTATTTCATGGCACTGTTCCAACAAACAGCCTCAAGCAGAATATGCAGTTTGCAAAATGCAGAAATAAACAAAAATACTCAACCCGAAAACCCAAACCCTGCCTTTCCCCCACTGCCCCACTAAAAATGGGCAAAACTGAACCCATGTTAAAATCCATAGTTCATGGTAGAGAAAAGGGTGGATTTCCAAAGGAGTGAAAACTGTCAGTCTGTTCAGCCTGGCTAATAGACACCTTTTGCCTTCTTGGAAAAAAAAACAGTGGAGAATATTTCAGTAATCTTGCCTAGCAACTAATTTTCCCTCTGAACTCTTATCTATTCCAAATACCCATGTACTGTTTCTGTCAATTACTAATTGTAAAACCTGTTTTATCTTTTTTATAATGCCTCCTACTTCATTCCATAAGTTGGGGACCAGGACACAGGGATATGTTTTGTAAACTTTGTTATTTCCTTTACATGGCTCAGCTTCTTCACTGAAGGAGCTTTTAGGTTATTCCCTAAATCACCAACGCTCTTCAGCATCCAGTTTAAAGACAGAGAAATCAACTGGTTTGTGTGTATTTGTATTGAGTGAAAGAGGTTGGAATTTGATCTACTTAAAGAATAATGAGACAGGAGACAAGATTCTTATTGACAGGTACAATGAACTTTATTTCTGTTGACCACAATAAATTATAATGCAGAACAAAACACTTTTAACGATTAACCACAGTGCCAAGAGCAGGACCTCCATAGGCAATTAAACAAAAGGCAAAACTTAAGTACTCCCATGGCCTCATGCCACATGATGCTCTAAAAATCACTTCTGAAAATTTCACAAGGATCTGAATTTATAAAGTGATTTTTTTTTTT
>VZRO01008589.1:49900-79866 GCA_013397915.1 Daphoenositta chrysoptera
ATATAGTGTGTTATCTGCTGAGCCAGGCAAATACTGGCAGCCTGGAAGAAGAAGGGGAAGGACACTCTCTGAAACAAGGGAAGGACAGACCTGTGCCTAGCAGAAGTAAATGTGCATCCCAGGGAAGAAAAAATGTACTGAATTGTTGGTGCCATCCCACTTGCACCTAGAATGATAGAATGGTTTGGGTTGTGAGAGACTTTGCAGATCATCAGGTTCCAACCCCACTGCCATGGGCAGGGAAACTTCAACTAGATCAGGTTTCTCAGACCCCCATCCAACCTGACCTTGAACACTTCCACAGATGAAGCATCTACCACCTCTCTGGAATACCTGTGCCAGTGTTTCTTCATCTTCTTCAAACCAAAATTTTTTCCCTTATACCTAGTATATATATACTCTCTTCTAATTTAAAGCCATTATCCTTTGTCCTGTCACTACAGCCCTGCTAAAAACTTTCTTCCAGTCTTTAACACAGGCCCTCTTCATGTACTGAAAGGATGCCCTAAGCTCTCCCTGGAGCCTTCTCTTCTCCAGGCTGAACAAACCCAGCCCTCTCAGCCTGTCTTCACAGGAGAGGTGATCCAGCCCTCTGACCATCTTTGGGGCCTTCCTCTGAACATGGTCCATGTCCTTCCTGTGCCCAGGCCCCAGAGCTGGACACAGCACTGCAGGTGGAGTCTCACCAGAGCACAGCAGAGGGGCAGAATCCCCTCCCTCCTCTGCAGCCCAGGCTGTTTTGGATGGAGCCGAGGATATGTTTGGCTTTCTGGGATGCAAATGCACATTGTTGTGTCATGTCCAGTCTCTAATCCACCAGCACCCCTAAGTCTTTCTTCTCAGGGCTCTTCTCAACCCCTGCATCCTCTTCCTTTCCTGGCTAGAAACCTTTGTTATTCTTTGCATCCCTTGCCAAGTTCAGCTCCAGCACCTTGGCCTTCCTGACCCCAACCCTACACAGTCAGACAACATCCCTAAACTCTTCCCAGGATACATGTCCCTTCTTCCACTGCCTGTTCTTCCTTCTTGCCCTTTAGTTTGACCAGCAGGTCTCGACTCAGCCATGATCTCTTGCCTTCCTTGCCCTGTTTCTTACAACCTGCGCTTTTCCAACCAGACTGCAGTTCTGGGGTTGGAGCCCACCGTGAGAGATGGCACTGTCCTGCCGAGCTGGGTGCTGCAGCAGGGCCAGCAGATGTGAATGACACAGCTGTAGGTGTTGTGGGCTTGCTCATTGCATCAGTCAGCATCTGCTATAAATCCCATGAGCAGAGTTGCCATAGTGAGAGTGCAATGTGGTGCTTTGGATGGTGGAGATGGCAGTCATCCTGAGCAGCAGGCTGGCACTGCCATGTGAGGAGACAATGCATTAAAACCTCACTGTCATGAACATTTAGGAGAGCCCAGATGTGTCATATGAGAACAGCAATTTGAGCTTTGCTTATTGAAGTAAGATTTGCAAGACCAGAAGGGGTGTGTCATTTTCTGCCACCCCATCAGTGAGAGCCTTGGTGGGCACATTGTGAGCCAGGTATTCCTAAGATGCAGACCAGAATGTTTGCAGGAGCATCCCAGGGACCAGACAGGGAGGTCTGGATAGTGATCTTGTTTGCTTTCTTGGAATTGTAGATGTAATAGAGTTTGGTTTTGAATGAATTGGTGTACTTCATGTTCATTTGACATGGGCAAACATAAACAAAACAGGGGAAGAGACCTCAAAAAAAAAAAAAAAGGGAAAAGAACCAAAAAAAAAAAAAAAAAAAAAAAAGAAAAAAAAAAAAGAGAAAAGGAAATCCTGACATCCCAAGAAGTCTGCATTGGAGGCATGAAGAGGTGCAAAAAAGCACAAGAATGCTTTATAAGGCATCCCATTTGGATTGTGTTCAACCTTGTGAAACCAAGTTTGAAGGAAAAGAGCAAGCAGTTACAGCTTTATAACTCCTTTATTCTTCCAGTGGGAATGGCACAATTACCACAACAATAATCTTCTCCAGTAAAGAATGAAGAAGAGATGTGAGCTGCATGTTTTTCTCCACTTCAGTTGTTCCCAGAGAGATCATCTTTTACCTTACGGAATTTAGCTGTCATTATAAGAAAGAGATCAAGGAAAAGTAAAGAAAGTAAAGAAGCTTTACTCTGTAGAGGATTGTGTGTGTGAACCTGTACTTGAAAGAGAGGGTGAGACTGGAGAGTGCACAAGAGGTTCTTCAAATGCAAAGGTGGGAGTATAAGTGTGTGTGAATGTGTGTGTCATTGAGAGAGAGTGAGGATGCTAGAAAAGCAGGAAAAGATCAGGAAAATATATAAACATTCACAGTTACAAATTTAAAACTGCTACCCTTGCAAGATTGGTTCAAGGTTTGAAAAACTCACCGAGTCCAACTGATTGCTGCCTTTTTCTGCCAGCTGTCCAGATGCCATGGAACTGAACAGCTAAAAAAGCAACATTTGAGAAACTGTATTTGCAAAAAGTGATGCTGGGGAATTTTGTGGAGATTATTTGGTTATTTTTGAGAGAAAATGTTGCCTACTCACTAGCAATGTGAATTTTGGCATGTTTGTCCTGTCTTAATTTTGGGTTGTGTCAACCTGAATTGGCACATTTGGCTCATCACAGTGAGCTGAAATATTCTGTGTCAACTCAGTATTAATCTGCAGCCCTCTGGACATCCACCTTCATGCAAGTTGAAGGTCACTGCCTCTCATCCTGGATTTGTACTGTAGGTCAGAGTCTTGGCCTGAAAGAAATTCAGAGTACACTAAAGTACACTGACCTGTTTTGTTCAAACCCTGGGGCAGTAAGATTATAGCACATCCTGGAACAGTTGTCCATCTGGAAAATCAAATATACAGGAGAGATTAGGGGCCTGAAGCATTCAAACTGAAACTCCTGCGAAGCTCTCCAGCTGTCAAGGAAGCTGATCAATGTTGGACCATGCTGGAACAACATGTTTTGACATTTCCAAAGCATATTTTAATGGCATGTTCTTTAATACACACACACAAACGAATATATTAATTACTGCTGGCTCAATTAAAGCTGAAAACAAATGTGTAATAATTTAAATATATCTTTTATCCCCTTCTAGTTGTGTTGGATGACATTTAATGTGCTGTAACTGTATTGTTTACACTGCTTGTGTATAACTTCTGATAATTTCCAGAAAGACCTAGATTAGCTGAAAGAGTGGGTTAACAGGAACATGTGAAGTTCAACAAAGACAAACGCAAGGTCTTGCTCTTAGGAAAACGTAATCCAGCTTTGCAGCATGAGCTGGAATCTGCCTGGATGGGGAGCAGTTTTGTGGAAAAGGACCTGGAGGTCCTGATGGACAACAAGTTCAGAATGAGTGACCAGTGGGCAGCTGGGGCAGAGGAAGCCAGCAGGAGGCTGGGCTGCATCAACCAAGGCATCCCCAGCAGAGATCAGGAACTCATCATCCCACTCTGCTCAGCCAGGAGAATGGAATACTAGGGAATGGCCCTAGTACACAATATTATGAATGCCAGGGCTGGAATAACATGTTCAGGTTTGGTCCCAGCTATACAAAAAGATGTGGACTGGCTGGACAGAGTCCAAAGAGAGACCACAAAGATGAGAAAAGGAGGGGAAAGCCTGGCATATGGGGAAAGGCTGAGGGAACTGGGTGTGTTCAGCCTTGAGAAAAGGCCTGGGATAGACAGCCTCACCATGTTCCAGTATTGAAAGGATGACAACAAAGATCAAACCCCTTTTTTATACAAGGAGTCATATGGAAAAGATGAGGGGTGATGGGTACAAGTAACTCTTGGGGAGATTCTGATTGGACATAAGATAAAAAATTTTTGGAATGAGAATAATCTCTCCAGGGAAGTGGTGGATTCCCTGACATTGGACACCTTTAGAATTCATCCATACAGGGTGCTGGACCAGCTTGTTTAGACTGTGCCAAGAAAGACTGGACCAGATGACCCTTGATGACCCTTCCAGCCTGGTATTCTATGAGTCTGTTATTATATGAACTGTGGCTATCAAAAGTATCAAATAAGTGTGTGCAGGAGTTCTGACAACACTGGTGAGCATTATTTGTTTATCAGAGCAATTCAGGAGAAAACCTCTGCCTTCTGCTCACCCTCTGGCTAGGACTTTGCAAAAAGTTGTACTTACAAAGAAGATGGAAAAGAAAATGGCATTAACTAGAAGTTCAATACAGCCCTTTAAAGTAGTTTTTGTTTCACTACATTTTTCATTGCTATGAACCTTTACCAGCCAGGCAAAATCTTCCATAATTTTTTAATTAATCTTTAATTAATGCTGAGTAAGTAGGCTTAGATGCTTCTGAGTAGTTTCTAAACAAACTAGAATATTACAATCTACTTGTTTAGAAGTCCCATGAAGATATCTCATATTGATCTATCTACATATTCATTAATTCAGCATTAATTCCTGCATCTTCCACCATTAGCGTTGCTTCACTTCTTAACCCTGTTGCATTGTGATGTTTCAAACATGGCAGTGTGATTAGGAAGTAGGAGTAGATACACGTTGTAGCCGAAGTTTTTCTAAAGCTCTCCTTTCATTTAGTCGCTGCCTTAATTAAATTGTAAACCTGACTCAAAAGCTTCCCAAATATATCTTCTACAGAAGATGTTTCTGTGTGACAGTTTTACTGTTCCTTTTATTTCACTTGTTCCAAGCACAGATATCACCTGTGCAGGTATTTTGTCTTTATAAGGGACATTGGCTCTGATCATCCAGAGAAAGTTCATGTGCAATGCAAGCCAAGGTCCAATGAAAAGGTGATCATAAACTAGGCTTCATCTCCCTTATGCCATGGTATGAAATAAATTTGATGGTAACTGATTTTGGCTTATGGCACATGCTTGTTGCTGAGAAAACAAGATAATGGAATGAAATCAAGCTCTAGCTTGGCCTGGCCTGACCTGCATCCATTTGTCACATCCCCTGGCTTCTCCTGGCAAACTGAGGCATCAGACTCCCTTTAGCAGACCTGGCTATATCAGAGTTTGCTGTTGGGGCTTTTATTGTAGCTAATGAAGATGGAGTCAACATTGTCAATGGAATTAAGGAATAAATTCATCTGATCCCTTGTTAATATCTACTTTAAGATTAGATTAATGCATTTTTAGACACTTTTTTTTTTTTTTTTTTTTTACTGCAAACAGGCTGCTCATTGACTGTAAAGGGTGACTAGAGTGAGGACCTGCTCAGAGGGTCATGCTGGTATTTTTTGACAGATTTTACAAGATAAATCCCACCCCAGATACAGAAGACTTCAATGAAGCACAGCTAGCAATGGAAGCCATTGAGTAATAGTCAATGCCCCCTCACTCTCCTCCACATGACCACTTTTATTAACCAACCACCAAAACACAATATTTCCTAACTGGCCAATTACTCAAACTCCAAGAATCAGTTGCCATGGTCAGCTATTGGCCAGCTTAACTCTCCCCTCGGGGATTTCTTTCTGGAAACCAGAATGAGCTATCAAAGATGGAACAGGAATCAATAGCAAACAGCATGGTTGCACTTAACCTTCTCTCTTAGCAACACACAGAGACATTCACAAATAAATATTCCCTCACTAATTCTCTTTGTAATGACAACAACAACAACAACAAATCTATGATAAAGCATACCTCCTGCCTTTTTCAATAACACATCAAATCATCCAGTTTTACTGATATTTCAGTGATGTCAAGACAAAGTAGAATGCTTGGCTGGTAACAAGAAAATTGAACAGCACATCAAGCAGAATTATAATACTCCACACACTTTCTCTCATTGCAGTCAATACAGCATACACTGTGAATGTATTAAGAAAGCCAGATGCATTGATTATTGTCAGTCTGACAAAGAAACCTCTTACTGTTGACATTAAAGTAAATAACAGATACTCTAAAATAGATCGTAATTATTAGGAAAGTAATTTTGGACTTCCTGTTCCAAAATATTGCTAACTACATCTTATTGTGTTCTGCTTTGCATTATTATTTAAACAGTGACCAGAGGTGAAATATCAAGCTAAAGGATTTGGTGCATTTTGTTTACAGACTTAAAATAGCAAACCTTCCTCTTTGGTAAACAAATGGTAAACAACCACTTTTTATTTAACCTTTTGAAGTTAATTTATGATGATAACAAAATGCAATAGAACCTGGTAGATGCACACAGGCATCACAATTACGCATTGGTGGAGACCAAGATTTGTAAATCATCCTAAAACTTCCCACATCCTTGTGGTGTTTTGATCAAGCCATCGTCTGGAATTCCTGGGTTCCTCTTCAGTAAACTATTGCCCATGCTGGCACAGGACAGAGCAGAGTCAAGCTTTGTTTGCTGAGATGCACAAATACCTGTTAGATAGTCTCAAGTGATCAGATTATCTGTGGTTGATGGCTGACTAGGGCAGGGAGGGAGAAAATGGGGGAGCAGTACTGATCCATCCTGATTTTTTCTCACTGTTGTCAGCCCCAAAGAAATGATGATAGAATAATCATGAGCTCATGGAATACCAGGTTGGAAGGGAACCTCAGCACATGACAGGAAAAGAGGAAACAGCCTCAGCTTGTGCCATGGAAGGTTTAGATTGGATATTAGGAGCAATTCCTTCACGGGAAGGGTTGTCAAGCATTGGAACAGCCTGCCTAGGGAAGGGGTTGTATCACCATTCCTAGAGGTGTTTAAAAAATGTGTAGATGTGGCACTTGGGGAAATGATTTAGTGGTGGATTGGCAGTGGTGGGTTAATGGTTGGACTTGATGATCTTTTCCAATGTCTTTTCCAATCTAAAAAAATCTATGATTTAAAACAGAATAAAAAAAAAACCAGACAAAGAACTTTAATTTCATAAAGTTGTCTCCCAGAACTGTGGATCCATCTCCAGAAAAAATGTGAGTTTATTGCCCAAATATTTGCCCACAGCCGTTGCCTCACCAATTTTAAGGGAAAGAAAATCAGAAAGGAAAAAGTAGAAATGTCAGCATATCTCAGAACCTACTAGAAAGATGAAAGATAATACCATCCCTTTCAGAAAGACTTAGAGGATATGAAAATCGAGGATAGCATCTAGGAAAAATTTATTCCAATTTAATCTGAATTCCTTGTTCTTGTCTCCTATTAGATGCATATTAATGACTCCTGTGAAAAGAGTGGTTTGCTCACCTGTAGCCAGGGAACAAGTTTCTGCAATGTACTGTGCCACCCCTCTCATATCAGAGAATTGCAGAATCACAGGAGAGTTGAGGCTCAAGGGGACCTCCGGAGGTCATCTGGTCCAATACCCCTGCTCAAGCATGGCCTTGTAAGACTGATTGTCCAGGACCATGTCTAGATGGCTTTGGAACATCTCCCAGGTTTGACAGCCCACAACACCCCTGGGCAGTCTGTGCCAGTGCCCAGCCAGCCTCAAAATGAAAGGGTGTAGTCAGAGGAAACCTCCTGTGTTCCATTTTGTGCCCGTTTTGTGCCTCTGGTTCTGCCACTGAGAACCACTGAAAAGAGCCTGCCTCTGTCTCCTTTACATCCTCCCTTTAGATACTTATGTGAATTCATTACATATTATCTACATTTATATTAATGCTATATTATTCGCATCATGTTAGATACATTATATAGGTTTATTGCATATTTATGTCCCTTTGAGCCTTCTCTTCTGTGGGCTGAACCATCCCAACTCTACCAGGCTTTCCTCGTAAGAGAGATGCTCCAGTCTCTCCATCATTCTCCCTGGAGACTGAACTCCCTTTGTTATGCTCATGTCCCTCCTGAGAAGTGCACAGTACTCCGGGTGTCCTCTCACCAGTGCTAAATAGAGGGGAGGGATCATCTCCCTTGACCTGGTGGCTTTGCCTAAGGCAGCTGAGGATTCTATAGAGCTGCAAGGACACACTGCTGGCTCATGTTCACCTTGGTGCCCACCAGGGTCCCCAGGTCCTTTTCTGCACAGCTGCTTTATATCTGGGTCATCCCCAGCATATATTGGTGCACGAGGTTCCTCCCCAGATGCAGGATTTATGTTTTCCTTTGTTAAACTTCATGAGGTTCCTGTCTGCCCATTTCTCCAGCTTGTATATTTGCATATCCATATATATATGAATCCATACCTTTTGCAGACAACACCCTTAGGAGTATACAACAAGCTGCAAGTTTTAATCAAAGCATCTCTCTTTCACTCATATTTCAAACACTCAGTTGTTTTATAACATGGGAATGACTGGTCATATTCATAGATGAGCTCTGAATGGCAGTAGGCAAATTATGAATGGGGAACTGCTCAGACAACGTGGCCATTGACACTGTTTGTGTTAAGGTAGTGTTGGTTCTCTTAGTGAATCTCGTGGAAGAACACAAATATTTAATATGAAAATCAAAGCCTGACAAGTTAAGGGTTTTGTAAACGCACCAAGTTTTCTGCTAATTTGTTTTTGATTCAAAATGTGCTTTCTACGTGTATGGAGAAGGTCATAATTGTGGGGATTTTTTCCTTACATTAAAGCAGATTTTCCCATACTGTACCTCATGCCCATTGCTTCCTTTTCTTTTCAAATCCACAAAAATTAAGGTTATGTTAGTTTATATATATAAAGTAACCCAGCCAACTTTGTTGGATATTACCTATCTGAAGAAATCTAGTGAAAAATAACATTTTTCACCACTCAAATGATAATCTTACATAAAACTGGGATATAAATATATATTCAGATGTTTTGCATTTTTCTCTTCTATATATATCCTATATAGCCACTTTTTAATAGAAGTTAAAACAATTTCTTCAATCTAAATCAATGACTTGCCTTGAAGAATTCTTCGTTCATAATTAAAAGCAACTGCTAATCTTAATGAATGTATCCAACATATCCAAAAAATTAGTAACTTATTGAATTTCTTCGTGGGCCTGACCAATCCCATGACTCTGCACAGCAATTTCATTGAAATTAATAAAGGCAGAATGGCAGATTATGATTTATTGCTCTGTCATTTATTTAGGTCTCTCAATTTTGTAGACATATTTTCTGGATCATAAAAATATAACTCTGCTACAGCACTTTAAAAATTCACTTAGCCTTCTAGTTTTTATATTTTATTTACCAAATCTGATCCACCACTTTTTTCTCTTCTCAGGATGTTTTGTATTCAAATCTCTACTTGTTCAGTTACAGACAAGGGGTTTAAATGAAGCAGGACCAACTGTGTTAGACAGATGGCCATTTAAGAGGCATTTTGAAAACTTCTTTTGAAAAAATGCACAGTGGCCTATATAAATCATTTTCCTCTCTGAAACATATTTAACATTAAAGAATAAATCTCAACTGCATTGAAGATCTCATGAAAGGAGTGAAAGAAATATTAGAAGCTATAGACTTACAACATGAGGTAACAGAAAATAAACAAGGAGACAAGAAAATTAACTACAGTTTCTGAAAAGGAAAAGTAGAAGCAACACTGTGTGGAGCAACACAGGCCAGTGGTCCTTACGTAGCTGCTGGTAGCTGGAAGCAATTTGGCAAATTATGCAATCTCTCTGTAAATTGTTTTCCTTCATGTTTTCATTTTGCATTTTCCATAAACTGGTCACGTACTTTTGCTACCTTCATCTGATGTGTTTATCTTTCTTCCTTTGTTCATTTGAAGATGCAACAATGGATTCATAAGGAGATATTGACTGAAGGTCTGTGACAGGAATGCTCATGTCTGTGAACCAGGGAATAGTCAAGTGACTAACCAAGAAAATAAATTCCCCCACCAGCATTTCTGTGCAGCACAAGTTATTTGATGTATTTTTCTGACATACACATTTTTTTATTTGTGTATGGATGCACACATTCCTATCCCACAGAACCCAGCCATATTTATACAATGAGTGGAAAAGACAGATCAACAATACCAACTTTTTTTTTTTTTTGTCATTTACAGCTTTATCTTCATTTAACAAAGCTGTAAATTTTCACATGTAAAGCAAGTCTCATAGTTCCATAATTCATCTGTCTATAAATTTTATAAAAAGTCCTCTTTTAGGATTTCCTTTGTCTAAGGTAGACTTACTTTTAAAAGAAAAAAGGAGGTGAGGCTGGGAGAAGTAGGTCTCTGAAAGCAGGATTTTCCTTGATCTCCTAGAAAAGTCATGAGTAACTGTTTTCATGAACTTGAGATTTTTAAGTGACATATTTTTATATAGTGCCATTACCATCTCAAATGGATTCCTAATTTTTCTCGTTAAGCATTCTTATTAGGCAAAAACTTCCTCAAAGAAGAACTGCTGTGTTCTAACCTCTTTTGTCACACTTATTTCCGAGGACAAATGGGCACTTAGCCATCCACTGGCTGTGAAAAACACTTAATGGAAAGACACCAAACTAATTTTCTTTCACAGAGAGCACTTCCTGCAGCCAATTTATTTTATTTTGCTGCCCATAATAATATTTATTCATTTCTTAAACAATCTCCTTTTTAACAAGACCATTTGAGTGAGAAATGTTACACTGAATTGTAACACTGCAGAAATAGATATCATGCTATAAAATAAAGATGGAAAACATCAGATAATCCCAAAATACACACAACCATAATAAGACTACATACTATATAGCTGAGAAAAGGTAATTGAAATGTAACATCCATGCTTTTTATTAATTACGCAAAATAACTTTGAGTACCGACATCACTAAGAATATACACAGGATCACATTAGCTATGGACATCATACCTCCTGGTTCAAGGCTTTAACAGATATTTCATTTTCACCATTAGTTACAGAAAACTAACAAGTCATTATTATTGCCTGTTCTTTCAGATTAAATGTCTCTTCTTATATTAAAAGTCTTTCTCACCTAGAGTGGAGTGCTAGGATCCCCAGTTGTCAGGGCAGTGGAGCCAGGGAGGTACTGCAGTGTCACAGGATATTCTAAAGGACTCTTGTTTCATACATATATGCAGGCCAGCCCCTCTTCCCACAAACCTCAGTAAGATGCAGACATCTTGTTGCCACCAAAGGAAATTTATCTTTCACGACTTTGAACCTGAATCCAAAAGAGAAGGAAATCTCTGATCCTTCTCCTAAAACTTCTATACCAAGGATGATTGAACTGAGACTTGGAGAACCACGGTCAATCAGCTATGAAGAAATCCAGTGAGTGGGTTCTGGTCCACAGGCTGTACAATTTGGAAACTGATTGCTGAACACTGTGTTCAATTCCCATTTAATATACAAGTTTATTATTCAAATATTTATCTGTAATAATAAAAAATTGATAATAAGCATAAAACCTCTGCTTTTCTTCAGCACTTTGAATGCATACACTGGTTAATGAACTCAGCAGCATCTGCTACAGTAGGTGTTATTTTGTACATTTTATAGAGGGGAATCAAAACGTGTCATGGTCTTCATCCTGAATTTTGTGTTGCTCTGGCAACACAATGGGACTCCATTCTATTTAACCACCTGACTCAGTCAGGCTTGTCCTTCATGGATAGGATGCAAGACACCAGTGAAATTTCCTCACCAGAGTGCAGGGGCTGAATCAGTCTCAAAACTGGAAATTTTTCTTTACTCTCCTGGGCTCAAGATTTCACGATTAGGCCTCAAACCACATCCACCTCACTGTTTTTACCTCCTGTAGATTTTAACCTTATAGGGCAGTGGTAAGCTTTTGTAAAGTAGCACTCAGCACCAACCAGGACTTGATGTTTCCAGTCTACTTTCCCCATCCACAAGAAGTGTATGAAAATCCTAACATGAATGTGTGATGCAGCAGCTGGGCACTGAGCAAAGCTCGGAGCAGGGGATGGACTGTCTGTTCTGGAAGAGCAAACTCTCACAAATGAAACTCTCTTCTGTCTTCTTCCTGATAAAATAAAAAAAAAACATAAAAAAACCATGCTAACATATATAACACTCACCAGTCTGAGTTTGTTTGCAAAAGCTTAGTGTCATCTTCCAAGAAACATCTGTGTTAATGAATTTCTGTGAGATGTTAAAGTTTGGTTCTACACCATATTATTGTTACATGTGTAGGCATAATTTAAGCCCTAATAACAGTGGTGAAACTCATATTTTAAAGCTTGAATGTAGTGAAAAGATCATAAAACAATTTCACTTGACTGGTTCAATTGGTAAACACTTTGCTGCTCACCATATTTCTAGTGCCAGGTATTCGAATTCTGAAGCGGTCATCATATGACAGCCGTGCCTACTAGGTCCCATATTTTCAAATATATCACCAAGCTGCTGCTCCACCAAAAGCTAGTAAGAACTCCTGTTCCGAGCCACTAATAAATGGTAAAATATTCCAACCAGATTTTGGTTGCTTGTGGTCCCCATTGGTCTAGGTCTGCTCATCCACACTTCTATGTACGTTATGCATTCCTTAAGAATGATGTATTTGTGATCTGTGCCTGAGAGATGGGTTGTTTAAGGGACTCCAGAGCAAAACATAGTCTTCTAGGCTTTCTGATTGTACAATTAACATTTTTAAGGCAGAGCCAAGACATGTTTCCACTCCTTCAGAATCCTTTCAGGTGGACATCACCTCTTGCGCTTTGCCTGCCTGCCATGGGGCCCATTTGATGTGCAGGCACAGTTAGAGAACAGCCACCACTCAAATCATGACTGGCACAGGACATTAATTTTTTTTTTCCCTTCTTTGTGTGGACTATGGACATTACCAAAGGAATAGGGCTTTTACAGTTACCTCTCTTCTGAAATCACTGTGACCACCTTTGCATGTGTCATGGTTTAACCCCAGCCAGGAGCTAAGCCCCAGGCACCCACTCATTCACTCCCCCACCAGCGACATCAGGGAGAAAATCAGAAAGAAAAAAGCCAGAAAACTTGTGGGTTGAGATAAAACCAGTTTAATAAGGAAAGCAAATGCTGCTCACACAAGCAAATCAAAACAAGGAATGAATTCCCTGCTTCCCATGGGCAAGCCAGTGTTGCCCTCTCCAGGACAGCAGGGCTCCATCACGTGTGACTTGGGAAGACAAACGTCATGACCCCAAATGTACCCCCCACTTCTCCATTCTTCCCCTCACTTTTTATCCTGAGCATGATGTCCTATGGCACTGAACATCCCTTTGGTCAGTTTGGGTCACCTGTGCTGGCTGTGTCTCCTCCCAGCAAGTCAAGCCCTTCCAGTCTCCTCCCCAGCATGGCAGCATGAACAGCAGAAAAGGCCTTGGCTCTGTGTAAACCCTGCTCTATAATCATCACTGTGTTCAGCACAAACCCAAAACATAGTTCCACACCAGCCACTGTGAAGAAAATTGACTCTACACTGGCCAAAAGCAGCACAGCATGCTATCACCACAGCTAGTTCTTAACGTCTGAATGCCTTGATTTCCCAAAATATCCACCCACCTAGTAATCTGAATGTAAAGCTTAACCTGTCACAAAAAAGTAGAAGTTTGACACAATATTTTCAGCTTTTGAACTGTTTCAAATTAGTTAATACAAATTTGAGGCAGAGTGGAATAAGAAACTCCTTCCATGGAGATATCCCAGGTTTGGTTTTCCTGCTCTCATTCTGTGTTGAAAGAACCACAGAAAAAGCAATTGAAAGTCTCTTTCTGAAGGGCACTTTATTGTGGAAAAGAAACAGGGAAATTATTGCAATTAGTATTTCAAATCAGCATGCCAAAGTGAGTAGTCACAGAAATGAATACAGAGACAGAAAGCCACTTAGTCATCTACTCATATGTCAGTTTTACAAAAATTTTAGAGGAAACACAGCTTCCTAATAAAATTGGGCTGAGTATTTATTATTATTTTAAAAAAATCCTACTGGATGGGGAATAATTTGCTCTAAGTGCTATTACTGTTAATGAGAGAAAGAAGACAGTTAATTTCATGCATATTTTATTTGAAATTCACTCCATCCATGAAATAATTTCACATAACAGTAGGTGGAACACAAGCAAGCTAAACTGACATTATGTGCATGGTGAAGAAGACCAATAACCAGAAGGTTTGTAAAAATAACACTTTGACAGTGTAATAGAACTCTTCCTGTTCCAATTCAAGTGGAAACACATGTAATCTAAAGAGTTTTAGTGAATCTAAAAGCCTAGTCCTCGAGATAAATATACACAGCAGCTTGGGCTCTGCAGTCCTTTCTATTAATTTTGTAATGTAATGACATTAAAACCAAGGAAACAGCTCTGCCCTCAGTGCTTGTGTGCAGTAAACCCTGCCTGTGTGTCGAAAAAGACGTAACCACAGCAGAACAAGGTTTATGCTTCCACATCAGGCAGCTGTAGTAACCCACCAGTCTATTTCAGGAGTACCTGACTCAGTTCTGAGCTGTAGTAACCCATCTGCCTGTGTAAGGAGTACCTGACTCTGCTCTCTGTAATAAGCAGGTTCAGTAAGAAGAAAAGACCCACTTATTATCTGTGCCAGAAAGGCATTCTTGCAGATCCCATGTGAGAATGGTTAAGGCAATATCTCTGCAAAACCTGCAGCATGAAATATTTTGGGTTGTCAGCCATGAAAGTCATATTCTGAATTGATCATGGAGATCAGCTGTGGGAGAAAAGCTCATCCAAGCTTGAGGCTTGCAGTTCTAAAGAAGGCAGTGAATTATAACTCTGAGTTCAGAAATCTTAAAGACAGATGATAGTGTAGTTTGTCACCTGGCTGTTTATCTGTTTCACCTTTTTCAAGTTGCCTCTGCAGGGATGTGTATGTAAAACATTTATAAATATTTTGACATTCCTGATAACCCTGCTCTGACACTATCCTATTTTTTAATATCAATGTCCTTGCCTCTAAAAATTATTGCCTGAAGCTATGTGACTCAAAATGCTGCATACCAGTTCCAGCAAGCCTATACTGCAAACAATGTGTATGTTCACAGCTATCACCAAGCAGAACCTTCATTTCTTTAGGATTTATTTTTTGCTCTGCAAAGGGAGATCAGACAGACACAACAGACATGTTCAAGGTGCTTTCTAGTCCTTGTGTCATTGCTATGAACTCTCTATTCCATCATAGCCATTTCTTCAGATCAGTAACACTCCCTTCTTTCCACTAGGCCATAATGGATTGATTGCACTATAGTTCATATAAACTGGAAATATAATCCAAATCCAGCATTTTATATGTCTTATCCCCAGAAAGTGTTTCAGTACTTAATAATGAACTTATAATAATGCACTTATTTCTGTGTCCAGCTAAAACATATCAGCCTAATGGCATAAGCAAGTTAAAAGGAAGACTCTGAAGACAGAGAAAACCAGCAGACGGGTGCATGAAAAGTCTGACAGAGCAGCAGGCATGCTACACAGCCATAGAGACTCAGTTTGTTGGGAAATTTTGTTAAAAGGGTACTTGGCTGCACAAGAAAAGAGACTATAAAGGTTTGTCCAAGAAACAGAGATAAAGGGAATAAGGGGGAGAGCAATAACATACAGTGACAAACTGAAGGAAAAGAGATATTGAAGCTGATGGTGCTTTCAGAGACGGTAAGCCTGAATGATGGTGGAGAACTTCTGAGAAGTTGCAAAAGGAGGAGAATGAATACATGCATGCTGATTTGTTTTTTATTTGGCACTTGAGAGTTGTGCAGAGAGAAGAGTCAGGAAAGGGGCAGGCATGAGAACGTGGGTGACAGATGAATGACAAAGGTGTAAGGATTTTTCAAAAAATTCAAACAACAGACTTAAGTTGGTTTATATCAGAGTACCCAATAATGTGAGTTTCAGGATGGAACCACTAATTCTCATCTTGACATCTTCACTAGTAACCTGGAACAGCCAGCTGGGTGAGTGAGAATACATCTCTGCACAGTAAAAAGGAAAAATAACAAGTAGTGGAGGAAAAAGAGGCTGAGAACAGAAGTGATGATTGTCCCAAGGTGTGGTTTAGGATGGAGAAATAATTTGAGTAATGCCAAAGAATTCAAATAGGAAGATGAAAGTTAAAAATAAAATTGTATTCCTCATTAAATAGGTATTTCAAAAGTTTAGGAATGAAGAGTTTTACATCTTAATTCTGCTCTTTGCTTTACACAGTTGAGTGATCACACAGTACTGGTTCAAAACCAGGTGTCCTCTCTATTCACAAAATAAAGACACCACATATGGCAACCTGATTCATTTAGTTCTGTACAATTAAAATAAAGGCATCAAAGACACTCAGACTTGCACCATCTGACCAAATTATCAGAATAGTTTCTGATACTTGGAAGACTGGAATTTCTTTTGTTGTTTTGTTGTTGGTTGGTTGGTTAGTTTTTAATTTTTAACTACTACACTCCTAGATCTGGGAGCTTGTGTTAGGCTGGTTTCACTATGGTTGTCCTAAAACAAATAATACAGGTTTTACATTTTCCACTAATACTTAAAAATCTTAAAATCAGGTGTTGGCTGATAAAAAGTCCTTCCACTTAAATTTGAGATGTAAATGAGTGGAATTTTAAAATGCCAGCTCCATTTATGTCTAATTAAATTATTACTTCAACATGTAAATCTCATATGGGATGGAAACTTAGGTTACTTTGTCTACAGCTTTCCCAAACTTAATTATACTTGTGTGATTAGTAGAAAGGATGAAAAGAAACAGTAAATGGTGGAAAGAAAAAAGAAAATCAGAATAACATTTATTTAATTGATGAGAAACTCTTCATCATTGTTGCTACATCCAGAAGCAGCTTAATTTGGAAAGCAACTATTTCAGAACAGTCTTCTCTGCACAGCAGATTATGTTTTGCAGGACCTCAAAGGAATTATGGTATTATCTCAGTATTCTGCTTACAAGAAGTTGTTCAGCATAGAAATGATCAATGTATTGAAAAGAACAACAGAAGAACACGTGTCTGCTTTCCAATTAGTTACTGTAGAAGCTTATTAAGAAGAAAAAGCCTGAGGGCATAAATGAGTTGCCCATGTCTTTATGAACCCATGGTGCTGATTGTGAAAAAAAGGAAACACCTTACAATGCTGTGGAACACCAGAATCAATATTTCTGTCTGACTTTAAGAAAAATAATAATAATGGCAAGTGAATTTATGAGTAAAGTGAGAGAATTTCATTATAAAATTTTTAAAGGGCATGGAACTCCATAGTATATTTTATATATTTTTTTTAATATAATCGTATTGTTCAAGAAAATGTGCGTATTTCTGTCCAGACAAGTACAATTCAGAAGTGGGGATTTATCAATATTTACTCCAACTTTTCCTCTTCCAGTATACAGATAGCACCCAGGGATTGAAAAAAACACTACTCATATTACTTCCTAATTCAAAGACTAATTCAAAGTCCAAAACTTGATTTAATACCTGCTTAAACATCCCAGTAAGCTTTTGCTCAACTTAAAAACTAGTAAGCCAGAAAATGACATTTTAAGTGCTTCATCTCTGAGGACTCTGCTCATTCTCACACAGATCTGTTTATCAGTTATTCCATTATTCCATTTTGCTGACCAGACAGCCTATAGTGTTCCCACTGATCCTCCCCAGGCTTTAATCAAGCCTTTCAGAGCCAACATTTGGTTGTGCACCACCTTTCCAAGCTGCAGAGCAGGTTTTCCTGTCAAAGCAAGGTGTGTGATGATCCATCTACTATGTCACGTCAAGCCAAATTATAGAAGTCCACCTGTATCTTAATTTTCATAGATGCATTTTTAAAGATTCAAGACAGTAAAGTTACATGAGTACATTCACCACAGAGCAGCCATAAAGGAAGAAGGAGAGGGCCAAACTGGGAGGAGTCACCTTTGGCTTTTGTTATTTCTCCCACTAATATTTGCTTATAAGTCTTTATTGCAATAGATCTGTAATAGTAATGTAATAGTTTTGTAATAGTTCCTCTCTTTGTTGCTATCAAGGTCTCTACACCTCACTTCAAGGTTAAGAGAACGTGTTATGAGGACCTTAATTTTTTTTTTTTTTATCAGCAAGAGTAACATTACCTCAGGAACTATTGATAAATGCTGCCTCTACTTAGTCCTCTTCCATCAGACGCTTCCTGATCTGCCTGCTTGGCAGTCCTTGGTACTCCAGTTCTTGAGACAGATGAAATTTGATGATAATTTGATTATTTTTCTAAAATATATGTTTCTTTGTATGTTACTACAATGGAATTTAATTCCATGGCAAGAATATGAAGCGTCTATCCAAAGCAGAATGAGGCAAGAGTTTACCTTAAACTTGGACTGAATGAGCATGTCTGAAAATCATCTTATTCCATAAAACAGGGCCACAGTGAGACCTTTTAAACTTTTTCCAAAGATGGATTTCTAATCATAGGCTTTGAAAGAAATAAGTATGGTCTAGCCTTTTTAATATGTAGTTGTAAAATCAGGAAGGACCTGTTTGACCTGAGTTCTCACCCATAGCTGAAGGGTGGGTCAGAGTTTAGATGTAGCTCTACCCCCACACTGGTTTTTTATCAAACCCAGCCACGCAGGTACCACACACCAGCCAATTCCATGGCTCACATGGTAGCTACTAACACCTGGTCAGGGTAGTCCGTGAAGCTGACAAAGCGGTTTATGAGATCAACACTGATGTTTACTTGAGGATTAAATGAATCCATCCCTAACCCCCACTGACTTTCTTAACCAGATCTTCAATAACTCAAAATGGAATTTTAAGTTGTTAATTGCTTAGATATGAAAGCCACTCTGGAAATCGTGAACTTGCTTCCTATTGAGCTGTCCCCCAATGTGCCAAATATTCAAACACAAGCAGTTTAGGCATATTGAGAGCAGTTGATCAAAGGAGGGAGTGCAATGTCCAATTTTTAGGGGCAAAAGCTCAGTCAGATACCACTCATAGTTGTGCTGGTCGCTCGAGTGGCCGTGCTGTGGGCTCCTTGTGGAGTCGGGGTTCTCAGGGACATCCTGTCCCAGGCAGGTCCCCGGGGTGTGCAGCAGGACAGAGCCTGTGGCAGCTCTGAGCCCCCACTCCTGCACAGCGTCTGGGCCACCAGGCTGCTGCTTCTGGCACCTTCTGTCTCCCCTGGCCAAGCTCTCCTGTGCATTCCTACCCTCCCTGGGAACAGCAAATCCCTCAGGGTCTGAGGCATCCTCTCCTCAAAGAATGCTAAACCCACTGGAGCATTTGAACGTATCTTTGGAGGTATTCTGTTGACAACACTCAATTTTTTCACTTAAAATAATTTTCAAGACCATGCCTTTTGCAGTGAAGTTTAAGTTTCTTACTCAACAAAAACTGAGATGAAAATATTATTTGGACACATTCCAGCTACTAGTTTAAGTGTTTTAAGAACATGGAAATACCGTAGTTGTGGGAAGAGAAACATCAGAAAATAATGTATATTGTCAGCTTGTTCAGCAAGGACCCTGTAATAACCAATGCATAAGAAATGTTAATGGCACAGGAAACAATCATATGCTGACAAAAAATCTTATTCTCCTTAAGATATGAATTCTGCTATGTATCTCTGCTTTTTTTAGAATCACAGAAACCTTTGGGTTGGAAGGGATCTCTAATCCACTCCAGCCTCCCTGTTATGGATAGAATTTCAGTATAAATAAGAGCAACCAACACAGATTCCAAAGTTAAATTCTGACTGCAGTGTCAAGCATCACTCACCAGGCCTGCCAAAAAGAATCCAGTTTCATTAAACCTGTTGCATATACAAACTGCTTCCTGTGCTCTTGTTAATCAATTTGTTGCTTTTTAATACTGAGTAAACACTTGAATTATTCAAATATTTTTAGTGCATCAGTTTATTTTTATACACCCCAAAGCAAGCTAAATTGCATTTTCCCACATCTGTTTAGAGCCTTGAGGGTTTCAATAATTTCTTGCTGCCTTGTCTGTAACATCTAACACCTGGGTTTACCTTCTGTTTTATTTATCATGAGATTATTTGATGGATATTACCTGTACTATTTATATATGACAAGAACAATCCAAAGACTTCAAACTTATATGTTCTTAGATTTAGGGTATTTTGAAGATAATACTCCCTTGTGCTTTTCAAGTAACTTATTTGTTCAAAACTTAGGTGAACAAGATTCTGCCAGGTAAATACACCCATTATTTTAAAACAACACCCAAATAATAAAAGTTATGCTTAACTGACATTATTCTGCATTTCAGTGAAAATGTTCTCTTCAGTCTGTTCGAGTCCATTCAACCACTTATTTTCAATAAAATTTTACAGGTAAAAACGAAAGCAGAATGAATATGTCTCTGTAGTTCAAAGTAGTAAAAAACCAGCATGAGATTACAACTATAAAATGAAGAAAAGCATATGTGAATGGCCATTTAAGTGCCTGAGAGTCTATCTATCCATTGCTAGGCTTCTCTAGTCCTCCACCCAGCAAGTCCAAATGCATTAACACCAAAATGCATTGATGGATTCCCCTGACAGGTCTGGGTTTTGGTGCTGAAAACATTTAACACAACACAGTCCTGCCCCTCTCTTGCACTCGGGAGTCCTTTTCAGGGGACGTGAACTGAAAGATTTGTGTGCTGTCTTCCCAAATATCTTAAATCATGGGTTTTTTGGTTCCATGGGAGAAATGAAGGGCTGAATTCTGAAGTCTGTTCCTATGTCTTGCCCTGGGAAACACAGTATCAGACTAGAAATAAATAAAGATTTAAGACTGCAGGTTTTGATGCAGCTCTATCTATTATAGATTCTCTGCAGAAAAAGAGAAGAAAAAGAAAAGGAAAAGAGAATGATTTTGGCAACTCTTGATATTTTATTGCTATAGTTACAACATGTGGTGTGTTATTTTTCGGTACTTTAATAGAAATATTAACAGTCATTAAAAATGAAAACAAATTCTAGCTTTCCTGATCATGGGAAGATCTTGAAAATATGATCCAAATAATTACCTCAAGATTCAATATTTTGAAAAAAGAAAACAAAAATGAGAATGTCTTGTATCTTTAAAAATTCTTTTGATTACAAGAGTCTCATTCAGGGCTGAGGAATGCTTGGAGTTGCAATGGCTGTAGTAATGGGATTCCTCAGCTACAAGTCAGAACCAGCTGAAGAAAGCAAGCTTGAGGTGATATCCATAAAGCATAAATAGCAAATGGAAATTTGGCCTATCTGTGCTTTTCCCGAGATACTGGCAGAATCGATCCCCTGTCCTTACCTGTTAATCAACAGTGGAAATAAACTGACTTTTCTACTGCAAAATAAAGCATGTAACCACTAAGTGTGGCAGACCAACTGCTAAGGTGACATCGTGGTCATTTTTAAAAATAAACACATGACAAACTGAAGCATATCCTTCACCTATTTATCCTGTGGTGTTGCTGGAAAACCTTGCTACATCACTTTTGCCAAGGAGGATTCTAAAATCACTCTCTCAGTCTGAAATCTATTAGGGGATTTGAATCTTTTTCAGTGAATATAAAAGGACATCCACACTCAGAAACGAACCAAAGAGTTTTACTGGGGAAGCCTATTTTGAAAGCCGTATAAAGCAGTTAAGCCTAACTTCAGCATTAATGCTATCCATGGAGCAGGTTCCTTGGAGCATTTTACTCCACTAAGCTGCTGAAGCTTCACAAAAATAGAACCCAGTCACAGGTGTTATATTGAGAATTGCCCTGACATAAGAAAGTCTGCAGAGGGTATATAATTACAGATCTGACACTACTTAAGGGTGTTGCTACATTTGGTTGCCAGCTCAAACCACGTCCTTTTCCCCTCACCTGAACAGTATCATTTTAGAAAGCAACCTTCTTTTACCAGGAGCAGGGCTCCATGCAGGATCACCCAGTCTCCTTCACTGCTATCTCAAGGAACTGCACAGCCTAAAAGATGCTGGCAGAGGGAGGACTCAGCACTTGTTGCTTCTTCCAGCCCAATGAGAAGTAGATGGGCAGCAGGGGGAGGAATCAGCTAAAATCACCATGGATATTTGTAAATGTAAGGAAGTTGGAGGGATGAGGTTACAGACAGGGAATCCCATTTCCCCTGCAATCTTGTGGATGACTCAACTATTTCCTTTAAAAAACCACTTGTGGATTGACTGTTCTGGGAGAGCAGAGGCTTCAGAGGTGACTATGCAGAGGGTTCTGTCCTTCCCACCCTTACCTACCTGTCAGGGTTACCAAGTTGTCTGTTATCCAACATAATGGAAAGTTAATTTTCTTGCTTTCAGGTCACCATTTTAACCATTCTTCAGCTGACCCTTCCACTTATTTTACAGGGACAGCCATCCATCTCTGAGCTGAATTCACCAAATAAATACTTATTTCAGCAATCAGCCTAATTCTTCTCTTCAAAGAGACTATGCCTGTCTTTTTCTCTGACTACTCACATTATTAGATAGAGGAGTTCAAATTATAATCTCTCCCTTATTTTGTCTGTCTTCAAATTAGACTCATCTAACAACCCCTAGAGCTTATAAATGTGTGACAGATTATCTCCAAAACCCACGTGTCCTTGTTGTGTACAAGCTGCCTGCAAGGAGCAGAAGTACACCAACCCCACTGTTTCTGGTTTGCTAAACATAGAGTTTGCTTATTCTAGGTCCCACAGGCTGCAGTCACCTGTGCTGAGGTGGCACAACTCCAGTATGTAAAATTATTAACCACTTTCAAGGTTTAATGAATGAATTTTAATGATTTAATGGTTTAATGGTTTAATGATGAAATTATTGGTGATTAGCTTCATTTGCATAACTTCTATTTTTTTTATTTATTGTGAAGATGTATTTGCTTGGCAGTATTTCTCAGACCATCCATACTTTATCAGATACCTTTTCATTGATTTAGTTGGAAGACTCATGATGTCTGCACAGCCACATTCCTAGCCCACCTCCAATGCTGTCTGAACTAATGGTATATTTTAAAATATGAACATTTCTAAACAAGATGAGCAACAAAGCCTTTGGTGACCAACACTGTTAACTTTTACTTCCTGTACACTGTGTGACTTCATTGATAGTCATCTGTGGAGACATGTGAAGGATGGAAAAGATTTGTGGAATCATCCTGTTCTTTGTGCTTTATGGTTTGGAGAAGGTTGGCATTTGAATGACTGTTGAAGAGCAAAAGACAAGGGAGTTTGGATCTTCACTGGGGCTCCATGTTCACATGGTCGTTGTGGTGGTTTAACACCAGCTGACAACTAAGCCCCAGGCAGCTGCTCCTTCAGCCACCCTGATGGAATGACAAGGAGAATGGGAAGGGTAAAAGTGAGAAAACACGAGTTGATATAAAGGCAGTTGTCAAGGTTTGAAAACAAACTAGTGAGAGACTCCAAGTCAGAAAATACAATTTAATAGGACAAAGAAAAAAAGTAAAAATAAATGCAGTACTACAAAAAACCACTGACAAAGTCAGAATACAACATGACACCCTGTTGGTCAGGGTGTTGGTAGCAGTCCGAATGAGGTGATCCTGTTGGAAGCGGTGATCCTATAGAGGGGTCTGGTCTCAGAAGGTCCAGTGGAGAAGGCTGCCTGTGGTGTTCGAAATCTCAGTTTATNGAAAGCCAACCAAGGAATTCATTCATCACTTCCCATGGGCAGGCAGGTGTCCAGCCCTCTCCAGGACAGCAGGGCCCCATCAGGCGTAACGGTGACTTGGGAAGACAAATGCCATCACCCTGAATGTCCCTATCTTCCTTCTTCCCCAGCTTTAAAAGCTGAGCATGACCATACAGTGTGGAATGTCCCTTGGGTCAGCTGGGGTCAGCTGTCCTGGCTGTGTCCCCTCCTGGCTCTTGTGCACCCCCAGCCTCCACACTGGTGAGGTGGAGTGAGGAGCAGAAAAGTTCTTGGCTCTGTGCAAGCTCTGCTCAGCAGTCACAAAACATCCCTGGTTTATCAACACTGTTTCCAGCACAACTCCAAAGCACAGCCCCATACCAGCTACTACAGAGAAAATTAAACGTAGCCCATCCAAAACCAGAGAAGTGGTTTACTGAAGTTTGTCCTGTGTAAACTTCTGCTGTTATAGCAGAAACCTTGTTTTAGGAAAAAAAGAAACACATCTTATATGCAAATTTGAAAATTCATTGTTGGCTTAATTAAAGTCTAAAACATCTAACAAAGGTAGAGGAAACACTTGTTATTGTTGCAGTGATGCACAGAGTCACAGACCAAATTACGTATTTGATACAAGAAAACCTTAATATAATAACATTAAGATTTTTATATAAATTTTTCAAATACTCCTTTTTTTCTGAAGTTTTGCTCAACTTTTTATATTCTCCTGGGTCTTAAAGTCAATGGCAGCAGTTTTTCTTGAGAAAAAGGGAAGCAGGGTAGATTGCATCAAACCCTTAGCACCCAAAATTCAGAGGACTGCAATGCAGATGCTGAGTTTGTTTATTCTCTTCCTTGGGTTCGATACAGGTAATTTTTATACTTTGAATATACTCTGAACCCTATCTTTCTTTATTGGTCTACAGTCCTACATTTCATATGACTTTATATTGAATATTTAAATTTTATTGGATATTTGATCCTTTTTAATTTTATTATGCTTAAAGCTTTTCTTACTCAGCTCTTGAAGTTGCGTTCCTTTATAAATCTGGAACAGAACATTGCTGAGCTTTTTATAACTGTAGAGCCTCTGGTATAATCCATTTCTTATACTTGCAAAGCCTGTGATATCTCTTCATACTTTCACTCTGCACCACATCATTATTCTTGAGTCATGGACTGTTCATTGTAAAGAGATTAAGTATTTGTTAACACAAGCTGTCACTTAAAGATAATATATCCAAATTATTTTAGCAATAGGCTTTACACCACACAGTTGTACAAAGCAAAGAAAAAAAACCTACTTAGGTGGTGGGGTGCTCCCCAGGCAACTGCTGTAATCTAAACCAAAGCTCAAGGCACAGTCTAGACACAACCAGACACAGCAAGCCTGACAGACCCCAGAACAGAGGCCTTGCAGCACTGGTTTGAAGCCTATCATCTTTTTATTAGCAGTGACAAGCCTAGAGGTACTTGGTAACACATGGTTGTGAAGTTTCCTCATTAATTACTGGGGCTAGAGTTACTTCCACAGAGCTCCAAGAGCTGTTTCATTACGGAGGAGAGAAAACCCAGAGTGCTGCAGCTCCAACTTGCCAAAACCAAGCCTGCTACCTGGTACAACTCTCTGAACATGAATTTCTATGTTCAGGAAGGCAGTTGCTTCAGCCGTGCCTGTCTGCACTGTATAAGTTCTCTCATTCCTCTTACCCTTTTAGAAAAGACCCTGTTGCATATTTCTGTTCACTGCCAGGCACACAAAAGCAGCAGCAGTGTCAGGTTTATGGCTGGGCTCAGTGATGTGAGACATCCTTTCCAAACTTAATGGTTCTGTGATTTAATGATTCTATGAGAAATACAATGTATTGGGAAGAGAAGGGAGAGATCTACATCTTCACACAGCTTGTATCCAACACAGGCTGATCTCCAGGTTCAGTGTGTATAAGGGCTGTACTTCAATGAGATCTAGGTTCCTAAATACATTAATTTCTCTAGCTGAATGTGCATATTTCACCTATATGCTGCCTATACTGAGCAGGTCAGTCTGCAGGCATCTCCCAGGTAGTCTTCTTGGGCATGCTTCAGAGGGGTGGCATTTGAAGAGATATTCTCTGGCTGCATGTGCTTACAGAGCCATGGGTGTACTCGTTGGATGAACCAAGACAGCAGCTTAAAAGCTGTGATGAGCATGACCCTCAAGGTAATGAAGACAGCTTCTGGGCTGTGAAGTTCTGCAGTGAAACAGGAACACAATATTTAGTGGCACTGCGATGCTGTGACAGCAACACAAACCAAATAAGCAGGTAACAAAATGTTCTTTTTCCAGCCAGTACTGCTGCACATGGCCTGGATGGTTTATTGTGTTAAAAAACGTGGCCCTGGAAAGGTTACAGAGAACTTTGCTGTTGACTAAATTCTTATCATGCTGACCAATGAATTATCTAGCTGAAAATTACCTTTTAATTTGAATCCAGGAGACAAATTTCTTTGTTGTTATTAAAAAAAAAAAGTAGAGACACTCAATTTAAGAAGAAGAAAAGAGAGACTTTATGGTCTCTTTTGCCTACAGTTCCAGCTGGTTACTGTTGCAAGTTAAAATATATTTTTGAATATAGCACCTTTTTTTTTTCCCAAATGACTACCCTTTTATTCACTGACTTTTTAAAACTGTTCAAGAATTTGCTACAAATATGTAGGAGTTGAAGTTTCTCATTAAAAATTTCTTCTGTATGAGCTTCAGTGTGGTTTGTTTATCACTCATGCTCCTGAGTTCCTGATTCTGAACATGAAAGCCACAGAAAACAATTTACCTCTTTCTTCCTCATGTAATTCATACTGTAAAGGAGCAATTATATTTGTCATTATTACTTGGACGAAATATGTATCTGTACCTTGTAAATCTACTTTATATCTGAGGATTTTGCAATAAACTGTAATTGAATTAGCATCTCCTGGAATCTCTTTAATAACCTTTCCTGTTCCTAGTATTACAATGAAGTAAAATGCTCGTAAGTGGGTGCAGAATGCAGCAAAGTGAGTCTCTTCTGCCTCCTGTGACACAGATATTTCAGTTAGTGTACATAATTCAGCAGACATTCAGAGCTCAGTAGCTGTGGCTGCTGTAACACAATCCAAGCATATCCAGTTTTTCCAAGACTTCTGCTGAGTTTTACTCTCCAGGAGGTCACTGAGTTTCTGTGAGAGAATGCACCTTGTTGGTGAAATTCAGGCTTTCCAGAGGGAGCAAGTTTAATATGGAAGGTAAGAAACGTTCAGTGATGGGTTGATGGACAAGGGCTCCCAAGGTCAGCCTTGCCTAGGAGGCCCTGGTGGCTGTCAACCTAACACAAATATCCATTCAGGTGACCAAAATTTCTCAAAGACGAGGCAAAACCAGGTCATTAGCACAGCTTTTATACCACCAATTTCAGGTACAGCATCTACAGGACAAAAGCTGGTGTATCTGAATTTACATTTCTGCAGCTGGGGTATCCACATCATTGTACAAACTGGTAAAGTATCACAGTTCTTTACAGAATAAGAAAAAAGTAACTGGGAGGGATTTCACTAATAACTAGAAGGGACTCATGGGCTGTAGTCACAGGTAGAGGCAACTATAAACTCAGTTTTCACTGTTTCAATTTAAGTTGCACTGTCAGCTAAGTAAAAAATTCCAGTCTAAAAAGTTTCTCAGATAACTTAAGGAGGGAAGAGGAAGGAAAAGTGAAGAACGTTGCCAGTTCTTAATACAGCATCCCCACTAACCTCCTATATTTATTGTCCTTAATTTCTTTCCAATATCTTGATTAAACTACTGTCATCTCACATTTTATTTGAAGATTAGGCCCGTTGAAATAAACACACCATATTTTTCTCTTCATGACACCATGACCAATTAAAACATGAAACCTTTTCTCTTCTCAAAAGCTGTATAATTCAGAAGCAGTGATGAAGCAGTCGCAGGTGATGAATATTCTTGTAATTTTTCTTGGTTTGTTTTTAATTTTTCCACTGCACCCATTCAGAGTAATGGTAACAGTTAAAAATCCCTCCTCATTACCACTCCTGCACATATTTCTCATATGAGCTTCAAATTTCAATTCCTGTAAATAGCTCAGTGGTCATATTTTCCTGTCAACTCTCCCCACCCCCACCACTGGAGACAGAGCTGGATTTAATGACTTAATTTCCCAACATTTTCAACATCAAGGCTTTGATAGGCAAAAATAAACTAACAGAAATTACAAAAGGCTACGAGGCTGTTTCATGCTGCTGTGTGGCTCAGGAAAAGAAAAAAATACAGCCTAAAAACCTGTTTATTCCTTGTGTGTTGGGCTTAAATAGGTATGTTAGTTATATATCTATATCACTCCATCTATATACTAGTATCTCTTGCCTCTCTACCTTCTTTCAGGTATAAATGCAGGTGTGAAGAGAAGTTGTGTCTATTTCCTGTTTTTACATGATTTATTTGATAACTAAATCTCTGAGCCTGTGTTTATCTTCATCTGTATTAATGCATGGTATTAAATTATCCTCTTGTTCTCTGCATTTCTGTCTACAAGGGACGTGCATTCAACAATGTTCTTGTACTTGTTTGATTTGTGCTGGTTTGTTCAAAGCAGAAAATTGAGCAGTATTGGAAGTCATGGTATTGCATGAATTTAGAAATCATCTCCTAGGTAGCACAAAAATCCTCCAAGTCATCACCTCAATCAAGAAAGGACTCAGACTGGAAGGAGCATTTGTTAGTAATGCCAATAGTTGTAAAATAAAGAGTTTAATCCCCTGCTCTGAGTCCTGGTAAAACTGTATTTATTATACCTATCTACAAAGGTTACAAGCATTCCATTGGGCATCAGGACAAAATTAGATTTGATATTATGGCTAACAGTAACTCCCAGAAGGAAAATACTGAGACAATGAACTGTGAAAGGGCAAACTCTAAATGCTGATAGAAAAGGTTAACAGCATGCTGGAGAATGTAATACAAAAGGAACACCCTACACTCTACAAATTTGACGTAGATAGTATGTCAGGAGCAATTCCAGAGACAATGAATGCCAAGAAAAGAAAGGCAGTCTTTGGGGTTTAACTCCAGGTAGTTCCACACAGGTGCTCTCCCACTTCTCCACCACCCTCCACCACTTGTGGGATGGTGTCTTGGGGTGATTTTGTGATAATACTGTATTTCCTTATGGTCTGCTTATTGCCCAGGAATGGGTCCCGCAGCTTTAAGCTGGGTCCGAGGAAAGGGCGGGGGAAGCCGGGGAAAATTCCCCAGCGAGGTTTTTGTTCAAGGACTCACACACATCCCCGGATTGCTCGGCTCTGCTGGCAGCGGCAGAGAGTGGATTCCTGCTTCTCGCCAGACTGTCAGCTACGGCAAAAAGGTTTCCCAGGACTGTATACCCAAATCCTCCGGTAACAACTTCTTCTGGAGCTGTTGGGCCTGGCCGTGCTCCCCGAACCAGCCCATCGGAGCGCGGGCCCGGCGGGGGCTGAGGGGACGCCGCGTCCCGGCCTCGGGCCTCGGGCCTGGGCAGGGGCCGGGCCGGCTCCAGGGGAACTCGGGATCCACCGGCTTCCTCCGCAGCCAGGAGTTTATCGTCCCACATTGCTCATTTGTTTCCTGTGCCTTGCCGGCACTCTGCTTGTTAAATAAATAGGGTTTTTTTTCGCTTTCATCCAAAAAATTCCTTTCGTATTGGTGGGGAAGGGAGTTCTGAAACCTCTCTTCTGGGGAGGAGATGTTCCTGCCAGAGCGTTTCCCCCTAAACTTGTCTCAAACCGAGACAGATGGGGAGAAGAATCAGAAAGAAGGATAAAAGATAAGAACAGTTTATAGCTGAAAAAATAAAATAAAACAGAACTAAGATTTAGACTAGGAATGAAATGGGAACAAAGAGGAATAAAACTCAAGAAAGACAATTGCTCACCAACCACTGACGGATGCCCAGCCCATCCCTGAGCAGCAATCAGCCTCTCCCGGCCATTCCCCCCAGTTTATGCACTGACCATGACGTTCTTTGGTGTGGAATATCCCTTTGCCCAGTTCAGGTCACCTCTGCTGTCCATGTTCCCTCCTGGCTTCTGGTGCAGCTGCTCTCTGGCAGAGCACAGGACACTGAAAGTCCTTGGCTCAGGGTAAGCACTGCTCAGCACCGACCAAAACATCAGCGTGTTATCAATGCTATTCTCATACTGAATCCGACACACAGCACTGCACCAGCTATCAGGAAGAAAATAAAGTCAGTCCCAGATGAATCCAGGACACAAGACCACATCATTAGGCAGAAAAATGAGCATCTTTTCCAAGGCTAAAGAAGCCTTCTTAAAAAACATATGGGAATCTTGTGTAAATAACACAGTATAAGACAGATCTTGTCCAAATAAGACAGATGCCAGGTCTGGTGTAATTCCGAAATGAGGAAAGCCAAGGGAAGCTCAGAAAAGTGGCAAAGTAATGACAATAATAGCACTGAGATGTTATCCATAACTGAAAAAAAAAAAAAAAAAAAAAAAAACCAAACC
>VZRO01008589.1:79874-110951 GCA_013397915.1 Daphoenositta chrysoptera
AAAAAAAAAAAAAGAAGAAAAAAGGGAAGCACATATAGAAACACAGGATCCAAGAAACTAATGAAAAGAGAAGGGCCATAACTGAGTTTAAAGCAAAAGTAAAGGAATTTAATGTTCTTTTCAACCAATATTTACAGGAGATAAAAGATAGGGAAATTTTTACACCTATGTCCTATTTGTATCACTCTTCCACAACTTTAAAGTCTCTGAAGACTTAAAAGAACTTCAAGGTCCCAAGTGCAGTAAATAAGCTATCATAGCTGCATTTCCTCCAGGATCAGAATGACAAGGAGTGTGAAAAAGGTAACTTACCCATGGACCCGCTACTTTTCTCCTCAAAAACCCCCCTGCTTTCCAATGCAGAAGCAGCAGGGTTTTATGACCCTTGATCCCCACCTTTCCCTGGAGTTCCTTCTTTTACCCTGATGGCTTTTTACCACATCTTTCTGGGGCTTTAAGCAATCCTTTCTGCTTCTACAAACCTACAGTGTAGTCATAATTCCTCCTAATTTCCCACCTTTCTTATTCTTATCTACCTTGTCCATCTTGTCCATCCACTGTTTTCTGGAGGTTTCAAGTCATTTTCTAACAAGCCTCATTTTTAACTTCCCAACAAGAGACCTGTATTTTTTTCCTGTTCTTCACTAGAAATCTGCCTTAGATATTTAAGCTCTCATTAAGTGATGGTGATGTCTCCTTTCAGGAATTCTGCCTGGCAAAAGGAAGAATGAAGGGTGATACCATAGGTGGAAAAGAAACATTATGAATATTAAAAAAAATTTACCAGTGCTGAGGATGTAGTTGCTTTCAAAACACAGTTCCACATTTTAGAGAATAATTTTCCATGTTAAGCATCAAACTTCATCTTCTTCACTAGTCAACCATGAGAGATCATTATTTCTAGGGACAGTTAACCACATACCAGAAGAGGAGGCTGGTAAAGGTGTTTATTGAACAAGGTTAATTCTGCTGGTATTTTGGTGACAATGCATAGTGCAGAGGCTCACAGGACTAAAACCAATAGTTCTTTGTGTTGATTTCCTATGAAGTCATTAAAAAGAAATTAACATAATTGGTTTGAGATTTCACTAAAATTAGTGTGACTTCAAAGGGAAAACAAAGCTGTTTGGGTTTGGAGAAGATTTATTTTCCTAATATGAACCATTTTGTTAACCCTAAATTCAAAGCAATGGGAAAAAAAAAGTGTATCCTGTTTTCATACTTTTTCTTTCATTTCATGGATATCAGGGATCAAATTGAGAGCTGAGAAATACCCTTGCAGGAAACAAATGAAGTGACAAAAGAGTGGGAGGATAAGAGTTGTTATCCAAAATGTTCCTGACACCATCACACCCCTTCAAGTGTTTGTTAAATAATATATTATTAGTACATACAGCCTGGGAAAACGTCATTCTGAACAGATGCTGCAGAGAAGGCAAATGTGATCACGGTGATAAGGCAACAGGCTGGGCTCTAACCACGGGCTGGTAGCAAAACCTGTTCAGTCCCAGCTGCTCTAGGAAATAATTTAGTACTTCCTCTCTCCAGCCTCAGTATATTTACAGTTCCAAGTGCAGCTTTATGAGGAACACCAGTTCAGCAAAGACTACTGGAGCCCTCTGCAACAGTCCTCAGTGCACTCTCTTGCCGTCTTTTGTTTGCTCTAGATGGCTGTCATGTTATATTTCAAGATGGCCAAAACCTTAGACACCCAAAGTCCTTGATGAGCCTAATATCTGGTCTGAAGCCCACACCAGTTATGATCTGCATCTAGCTCATGTGTCTGTCTCCATAAAATCCATTGGTCTGGATGCTGTACGTGAAATACTAAAGCTGACTCTGAGAAGAGATTAGTCTGAGGTGTGAAATTTGCCCACTCACTACAAAAGGGCACCATGCTTTACTGCATATTACAGGCTTTTTAGAAGTTTAGACAAGAACAAGGATTGCTTTCAACCCTCTAACAATGCAGGTAAAACAGTGCCAGACACACAGATATCAGCAGCTTCAAGCAGGTCAATCTGAAGAACGGGAAGTCCTCTTTCTGTTTGGATCAGAGACAATGGACATGGGGAGTACAAATGATCCCAGCAGGTGGATCACAGCTATAAAACAGGTGTGCCCTAAACATTTGGACTTTTGTGCAGGTGAACTTAGAGTTCAGTTGTTGATGAGAGCTAAAATTTTCAGCAGCAAAGAAGAAAAGGGTCTCAATGTATCAGCTGAGGTTTATGCAGGGTGTGAGAAAGGGTTAGAGATTGTCTCTAGGCAGGTGGATGTATTTTTTGTTTTCACTTTTCTACAGCTTTGCAGATGTGTCGGTTTGGTTTAGTAAATGTATATTCTTTCATTTTCCTCTGGCTTGAGTTAAAAATAATTTTTGGGGTGACTGTAGCTGGCTATAATATGGTACTTGATACCTCCAGGTGTGGTGCTCAGGGTCTGGGAGTTATTCAGCTCTTGTGTCCATCCAAACAGTACACATTGAAATCTCACAAGGGATTATGGGAAATGGAAATTTGGTGTCCTTGGAGAGTTTCTTCCACTGAGTATTGCCAACTAGAAGAGCATTCTGATGTTTAGCAAGACAGTAAGGAGCACATCTCAAACAGTGGTTTCAAGGTTTAAGTTTCTGTGGTAAAGAGAGGCCAGGAAAGCCTAGGCAGCTAATTAGGGACCTGGTTTTTAAAATTATGTGGTCAATCTAAATACAAGGTTTTCTGCACGGATTTGAATGTCAGATCTCCTAGATTGCATCAGGAAATCTTCATTAGAACTTTCCAGTCTGACTGCACTGGGTCAGCCCACAGTACCTATGTCAGCTAGAGATGGGATTTTGTTGTTGATGCCTCGAGTGGCTACCTAGAAACAGAGACTAGACAGGAATAAGGGAATAAATGTAGGTATTTATTTGAAAGGCCTTCAAAGGCACACCCTGGGAGCCAAAGGCTACATCCAAAAATGGACCCTAGATGGACTTTAAGATGGAACTGCAAGATGGACAACGAGTCACGAGTTCCCCACACCTTTATAGGTTTGGTTCATTTGCATATCAGCATAAATTCGCCAATTAAAACTTTAGCTAATGATGAAATTTCCCCAAGCTCACTTCCCTTCTAAGATGTTGGTTTACACGTTTTGGGGCCCAGGACAGCCTGGGTGTCCTTGGAGAGCAGGCCCAGAGAGGCTTTGTTATGTCTAGAGAACGGAAGTTAGCAAGCCACAAGAAACTTCAGAGTTACACACCAAGCAACACAAGACTTGAAAAATATGAGTTAAAAAACTAAGCTATAATTGTCAACACCATAATATTAGTAAAAACCCTGTTATAGACCTTAAAGAATTAGTGGTTTAGTATTTTTTGTTACTGTTTCTCATAGTTTGGTGGTTTGTGACAGCTCCTGACCAGAACATGCTGATGCAGACCTGTTTGCTGGTGTTGAGAGGGAAACATTTGAATCACTTCACTGCTGATACCTCCCCACTTCAGATCTACCCCGTCTTCCTGCCACGTCCTGCCCATCCTTCTCTGTCCAGCTAGCTCCCATCATGGTGCCTCCTTTTGAACCCTGTTTTACAAAATTATCTCAGATTTTCAGCCTCATACTTAAAGTAGACCTCAAACCAGACCTCTATTTCCCTTAGGTATGAAACGGTGAAGCCCTATGTTGGCTGGAAGTTTAACTAGTGCTCTGGATAGTACAGTAAAGAAAGTTCTTGGCACTTGCTTTTAGTTACATTCTTGTAACAGATCAAATGCTTATGTCCATAAGACCATCTTCGTTTCTTCCCCTTCCTTCTCTTGTGTAACAGTCAAACACCTTCAGGCAGAAAATGCTTTCAGATGCAATTGAAAATAACAGAGGTTTTATCTCCATAGAAAGAATAAAACGTCAGTAGATAGATTGGAGAGCAAAATATGATTTAATAGCCTAAATCAAAGCTTAGTGATGCCAGTGAAAACATCCCTGTGGAAAGACTGCGAGAGAAAAGGCAAGTAGATATGAAAGCCATCAAATCAGAGGTTCCAGATATCAAATTTAGGTGATTTCTTTGAAAAGAGCTTAGCATGAAGTTAAATACACCTCCACACATAAACAAACACCCCCACAGTCTTACGTAAGCTTGGGTTTGGTCCAAAAACAGGGAAAAAGAGGAGAATCTTAAAATGGTCCTTTTGGCTTTTGTTAGATTTTTTACTTATCTGTCTTTACATCTGTGCTCTTTCCTGATAAGAGAAGTTTTCCTTTTTTATTGCTTGTTGATGTGCAATTTTTCTTCCTGAGATCATTCACAGAGAACATAAAAGAAGGATTTTTTTGATCTTGACTTCAGAGGAAAAGTCAGCAACATTTTGAGAAAGAGAGTTAAATGTTACATGAATAGAAGGGAGAGAGAAGGCTGGTGTTTGTGCTCTGCATGGTGACTATTGTCTCTCAACTCTGTTCCTTGGGCATGGTAAAAACATGGAGCAGTTCAGTCACGCATTGAAAGAAACTCCACTTTCTGCTAACCATTTTGACAATATAACAATATACTGTGGAGAAGCACGTGCTGCTAAGGGGTATGCAGAATTAACAGTAAGCTTTAGGTTATTTTCCCACAGTGTATTTCCCAATGCAGTATGTTCTAAAATCACCTGTGAGAGCTGTGACTTGCCCTGTCACTTCTGTTTGCCTCTCTATCAGTCCCAGAGTTGCCTGGCATGGCCCCAGTCAAGGAAGCCTGGTGACAAACATACCAATGTCCTCACTAGGAACCTGGAATGCCAACCACTGTGTGATGCATATTCTTCATAATCTCAGATTAATAGACAAAAATTTAAAAAGAGCTTATGTACCTCAAATAATGAAGGAATCCATCAGCTTTCAGACCCCAGTCATTGTAAAAACACTGGTGCTTTTTTCCCAAACACTTAGTAATTTTACTGGTAGCTGCCAATAATTGAAATATTTTACTTTCCATCTGCTTGATATTCAGCCTGAGAGAGAGTGGAAACCACTGCCAAGACAGTGCAGCATTCAATTTCTGCTCTCAAAATAGTTGTAATACACTGAATACTTCCCTACATCCTTCTCTGCAAGCACAATTCATCTTCAGGTTGTGAAAACCTTGTATTCCATTACATTGCTGCTCATGTGTACTTGAGATAATAAAGCTTGTGGAGTGTATGTACTTTACCAACTATTAGTGCCAACCCTTATATTTATTATCTCAATTTTTAACTTCCTGGGAAGCCTAGGATGTTCCCAGAAAGGCTGTCTTTTCACATCTCAGCGCTGCCCAAAGTCTTTTGTCTATAGTGAAGGCAGTTTGATGTTGGTGTCAATGAGAGCCTTTCTGATTCTGAGGAAACTTGCTTTTGTCCTCTTACAAATTTAATATTTTAAGTGCCTTCTCATATCCATCATCAGCCCCTCATGGGCTTGCACATCTTGTAACTGAACTTTGTTGAGATGCATATTTGACCATTTCTACATCTGTCTTCTATTGGTGTTTACACAAGTGAGCACTCGAGTGAATTTACTGCCCATTCACAGCCTTGTTGCAAAATTCTCTAGGGAGCTGCATTTTCTTCTGATAATAGTTACTGAGAATATCCACAGTGCACATCTGAAAGCTCCTCAACTTTTCTCTGTGTATCATTTCCTAGTCCTGCACTTCTTCCATTGTCATGTCTGCTACTGATGGAATTATGTGCAGCAAGATATGACAGCATCTTGACATCAGAAATTGCACGAAGATGTTTGTTAATATCTTTTGTGGTAGTATTTCTGCAGGCAGGTATAGCCTGTCATGGATTTTCTCTGATGCTTACAGTTTTCTTTTACAGAGTCTTATTTATTTCAACTGCTAATTCAATGTTGATATATTTGCCTGGCTGCGGAGAGGTGTGATGTGCTGTGAGTGAATTCTCATTGCTGAGTAAATTGTGCAGTCTGACTGCCAGTAAACTGCAGTTTGCTGTCTGAAACAGAACAGGCTGGGATAGCAGGCCTTGTGGAAAATCCCCCCTGCTCTGCCTGTGATGGCTGTTCTGACACTGTCAGACAAATCACTTCCTTTGCAGAAACCAGAGTAAGAGTTTGTAACACTGAAGCAGTGAAAGAAGTAATTAGTCACAATATTTGCTTCTGCTTTGTTCTGTGATCTGTGGGTGCACAGTACCTGAATATTATATCTTCCTTCTTATTTCCCTGCTTTTTATAACTTTTATGAAACCTGGAGAAAATCATGAAAGATCCTGGAGGAGCTAGAGTTTGTACAGAAGTGAAATCTGTCTTTGTCCTCCTCATGGCTCTGAGGAGAACCTTTGCATATCTCCAAGCCCCACTCCATCACCATGCAGGTTCACTTGCCCATGTACACAGAAGCAGCTACAGCTGGCACTGCCTCTTTCCAGGTCCCTGCTACACACTGGATTGTGTGAAAGTAAAATATCCACATTTCCCCCTTGCTCAGGTGTCACCTAAACCACTCAGACAGTGCATGCAGCCTGAAATAAGATGATAGGAAGTGTGAATATTTTTTATCTTTATTTTATCTGCTCCACTGCCTAGTCCTTGTCCAGAGACTGGATATAGCTCTTGGGAAGCAGTGAGGATCCCAAATATCATTCTACAGCAGGTGACAAAGCAATCTGGTCAGAAGGAATTTTAGCTTTTCTACCCTGCTAATCCAAGTAGAGTGGACAGGAGAGTGGAGGTCGTATGCCACATGTTGCCTCTACTGTTTCCAATTCCAGGCACCAGTGTTTTCATCTTCAACTCTGTGCAGGAAACACAAATGATCTTTTTATCACAGATTTGATTCCATATGACCTGCTCAGTTATACACACATAAATATCCACCCCTGCTATCCATGATGTGGTGGGGCAATTGCCCTCCTAATGAAACAACTTCCAAAGACCAGTTCTTGCCCGTGTCTGTCTCTGGTTCCAAACATCCCAGTTTTGCCTTGCGTGACCCTTCTTTAGTGTGAGACTTTGACACTGGTCTCATTTTAGTTCTGTCTAGACAAATATCAGCTTCCTTACCCTTTAGTAGATACACTTCCATTTATCCAGCTTGTGAACTCATTCATGGTGTTAACAGGGATTGTTTGTGTCTGTCAATTTATACATTGGACCATTACTGCAAGCAGATACTGCACTAAGTGAAGAGCATCATACAGGAACCCTGTAAGGTAGGTAGCACTTCCTCGTAGCCAGTTAACTACTCCGTTGAAAAATTTCACAATGCACTGTTTGAGCTCAACATTTTTCCATTTTCTGTCATTTTTATATTTCTTTCTGAATAGCCTGTCTCAAATTTAGTGATGGTAAGCTGATGCATACACAAGTTTTAGTTAACAGAATTGGAAGAAATTTTATCCTTCCTCTTTTCTTTGGTATTCTACTCTGATTTTGCATTACCAAAGTAATTTTATAATTGGTCACACTATATACTAATGTAACTTTTCTTGATTGCCATATGTTTTTTTTCTCTGATACAGAGGTGAGCTATTCTTTGTACTGGGTTCCTAACTGCTTTTTTTAATACTGGATGTCTGCTGCCTGGGTTTGCCTCTCCTCCTGGTGTCAACTGCACAAAGAAGGATGGCTGGTTTCATTATTTTTATTTGCATAAATGTAATTAATAACATCCTAAAATTATTTCCTTAGAAGTACTCTTTACTTTCTTTTTATAACATACCTTTTAGCTAGGCTTTAATATTAAAAAATTGCAAAATAGTATTTGCAACTGATATGTACAGGGTATTTCCTGCACTATCCCCTAAGTTCCTTTTTACATTCTGGTGCTCCTATGGGTTTCTGCTGCTGCTATGTATTAGCCTCATTTCAGGTTTCCAGTCTGAGGCCAGGTAAATGCCTGCCCATTTTCACTAGTCATTTGAAATATGAGCTCTGTTCTTAATTTTGTATGCACTCATGGGTTTAGAAAAGATGGTTTGGCTTCCCAAGCATTTGTACTAAAACCTTTTTTTTGTTCTATTAAACACTCTGAAATCTGGTGATATATTTATATCTTCTTCCGTTCTCATAGATTTAATATTTTAAGTTGATGTGATGCCTTGTGGATTCCATACTTTTGGAAATTTCCTAATTACCTGATTTAAGCGTACCACACACTTATTATATTACAATGTTTCTGGTCCTTACTATACCTCTATGTAGACTGGTAGCAATCCTGTAAATTTATGATTACAATCAAAAGAAGATTTGACTTTTAAAGGATTGATTTCAATGTGGTTAGAGATAAACATTTTATAGGCTGCCATAATTAATATTTTCGTTGTGTTGGATGAAACTATCTTCTTATTTGTTATTTTTTGAGACAACTTTATAATTTTTTTAACTCCTGGATTCTGATTTTTCATCCTGCTAGTATCTTATTTAGGATTCCACAAAGACGAAAAGAAAGCAAAGGTCTGACACAGTCTTTCCATTCCTCGTTCCTTACATGGCACCGGATCTTTCATATGGCACTTTTTAGAGAAGTGGTCCCTAAGGATATAGCTGTAATGACTGTCCATAAACACTGTGCTCTGTGTGCATTAACCCATCCTTGAAACTACTGACAGCACTGAGCAATAATCTTTGGAATTTGACTGGGGGCATGGCTTCTCATTTGTGTCAAGGAAGGTTCCACTGCAGACCCCAGCTGCCTCCTGAGGTCCTATTACACCCCAAAGACATGTCACCCACACCCTGGGATGTGCAACAAGCCACATCCTCAGAGGGAGGAGAAGCAGTCTCACATGCCAGAATGGGAAGCCCTTGATTTGAGCAGTTTCAACATCAGGATTCTGGTGAAGCAGAGCTGCATGCACCCACAGATGCAGCTTGTTTTGTCCTTCTGGAAAAGGTAAAGGAAGGGATGTTAAAGCAGGCATGGCTGCTCAGAACAGGGCTGGTTGTTGGAAATCTCACTGCTCCTTGGCTTCCCCAGGGTTCCCATTCCAGTGGAGTAGTGGTTTGTGCCATCCCAAACCTCTGTTCTCTGCATGGTGGTGGTCCAACAGGCCATGGCAACACCTCTGGGACAAAGGTATTTCTCCCTTTGCAGCTTTTTGTCCTGTCCGGGAGAAATGGACTCTGTAAAATTGTACAGACTTCACTGCATGGTTTACAACCAGTCTCTATGCTCAAGCTTTTCTCTAAAAGAGAGAGTATGAGAGTTTTCCTTTTTCTTTAATGGGAGCTGTAAATAATATATTGTCACAAGCCTAAGGTATTTATGCCTCAAAGTTATAGTTCTGGGCCAAAATCTATGCTTTAATCCAGCTCTGGCTCATGGAAATGTTCCAGAGGAGAATTAAATTCCTTTGCTTCTTAACACTTCAATTTTTATTTATTTCCCAATTCTTTTCAATGGAAGATGATGAAACAGAACTATAATAACTTCACAATTCCTTCTGGTCAGGGAATTAGTCACACTAATTTTTTTTTTTTTTTTTTACCTACATAAACACCCTTGAGACATATTTTCATATCCACCTACGTTTCAGAGAGCTGCTGGATAATGTAGTATCCTACCCAGTATCCTCTCGGGGTGGTTTTAAATATTGATAAGGCAGGGAAAATACATGCAATATTTGGACTATTTTCAGAAGCTTAAAACTGAAACTCAAGACCTAGAAGCAGGAAGCAATTTGGTCTCAGAGTTTAATTACAGAAAACAATAGAGACTCCTGGATACAAATTCAACTACAACAAGAGACTTATATTTAAAAAAAACCTTTCGCAAACATTGCCCTGTTTTCCTGAAATCCTTGTTCTAACTGACGTGATTTCTATGGGAATGGAGAACTTAGTTTAAACTGGTCAAACACTCAACTAGTTACCTTCTCAGTGAGGGAAGAACAAAACTGGTAAAGGAGTGGGAATGGATAATGGGAAAGGTTTGAAAGCCTGTTATGCAGAGGGTTAGAATGGAAAATCTCAGTTTTATTCTGGTCAGATTTCATGGTTTAACCCCCGCTGGCAACAAAGCACCACACATCTTCTCACTCACTCCTCCCCTGCAGCAAGATGGGAAGAGAAATAGAAGAGTAAAAGTGAGAAAACTTGTGGGTTGAGAAAAGAACAGTTTAATAATTGAAACTTTTTCTTAATAATAATACAAAAAATAATAATAATAAATTATAATGAAAAGGAAAACAACAAAGACAAAGACATAAATAACATGAAAGACAAGTGATGCAAATAAAAACAATTGGTCATGACCAAGCAATCAATGCCCAGCCAGTCCCTGAGCAACAGCCCCTGGTACCAACCTTCCCCCACCTATTACCACTGAGCATAATGCCAATATTCAATATCCCTTGGGTCAGCTGGGGTCACCTCTCCTGGCTGTGTCCCCTCCCAGCTCCTTGTGCACCTTCAGCCTCCTTGCTGGTGGGGTGGGATGAGGAGCAGAAAACCCCTTGGGTGTAAACCCTTGCTCAGAAACAAAAAAAACATTCCTGTTCTATCCACACTGTTTCCAACACAGCCTAACTATTAACCACTATGAAGAAAATTAACTTCACCCCAGCCAAAAGCAGCACATCAGAGACTTAAAGGTATGTGATTCCAGAAATGTGCTTTCATTCTCAGATAATATAAAAGTTTTTCATTGCCGCTGCTTAAATATTTGAATTGCTCTGAAAGGTTTTATGTGTACAATCCTATCCATTATAATGAATAAAATACCTTTCTCTCCTTTTTTTCTCATCTTTTTTTCCCCAAGGGATTTAAATTTGGCATTGAAGTTCCTTTCAACTACAACTTGTTATGTCTCATATACGGACCTACGTTTCTCTTAGGAACTTCTTTCTCCTTTTCATGAATTATGTCTGGATTTGGAAGAAACTTCCAGTCATAAAGATCACTCTTTCTTTCCTTCCTTCTCATTCTTGTGCACTTTTTATATCACTGTCTGTCTTTTTCATCTTTTTGAAGGCTTACACCTTCCTTTTGAAGCTGGTTTTGTTGTTTGAACAATACAAGAATTCACTGATTCTGATACCTTTTTTCTTTTAAACTATTCTGTAATTTAGATTGCTTTCAGCACATATATTATGTGAAGTATTAGTATACAACTACACTATCAGGTCAAGAAAACAGCTCTCACTCTGAATGTCATTTACCTGTTTTTTTTCTCTTCTTTGCTCCTTATTCCAAGTATTCCTATAATCAATGATTGGCAATTTTGATATTGGAAAATCTCTTTCTGCTTTGGCCTTGTCCCTTGCATTATCCATTTGTCATTTCAAAGTTACTGTGCTTTTGACTATGGCCATGAAGAATTAGTTATTTGGAGTCATCTCTCTACTTGGGTAGCTAAATTGAATGAGCAGTTTATTTGTTGCATTTGACATAATTCTGATGTTTCTGTCAAAATCATTTTGGTTTTGCAATCAAAGTTGCTATCATTGCCATATCTTTGCCTGCCAGTTTTGATGAGGGAGATTCACAATGAAGAAACACCTCCTCAAGCTCCTTCTTCTCACCCTTTTTTTAAAGCTGTCTTTTAGTCTTGGTTCTGGCTTTGTGCTCCTGGTTCTGATGCTGCTCAGCTTCTCCAGGTCTCACACAGGTCCCTTCTGAATCCATGTCCTGTGTCCCCTTCCAGTGTTACTGGCACTTCAAGACTAACACCTTTTCTTTTACTGCCTGTGCATTTTCATCTCTTTACCTGCAATTCCCCCTTCCCAGTGGAAGTCAATTAAAGAAATATTTTAGAGTCAATGCTTTCTGGTGGTTTTCCAAAGGCTCCAGGTCACAGTCACCTGGATTTCTTCAGGAAATTCTCTGAAGATTTGGAGGAAGAAAGGCCACTTAATTCTCCAGCAACTCTCTGAAAGGCAGGTGAATAAGTGTCTCAAATGTGTTTTACAGTCTGAACTGGGGCTGACCAATCTCTTTTACATTATCAAAAGTTGCTGGTAAACATGAGGAAGTCAAGGCTGAAGGAATTGCTAGTATAGTTGAATTATTTTATCAATCTGAGCTGTATATCCATGGCCCTGAGTCTCTAAGAAGAACATAATATTGCTCTTTAACAGCCACTATTCACAACCATGGCTCTTACCCAGCAGTGGCATGCCCCTGTGTCATTTACATATACTGCCCTGCTATATGGACAATCACATCATATGCCAAAGTTTGATTTGACAACTAACTTTAGATCCCATATGTAAATGGGATTTAAATTTAGATCCCATTTTTGTAAAAACATTTTTGCCTACAGCAGGTGAGAGCAAACTGTGTTAAGCAATAGAGAATCCAAGTATGAGTCTCACTTTTAATATTTATTTTCGTTATAATTTTGGGTTTTATTGATTAGTTGTGGAAATACTACAGCTTTAATAAGAAATGTGTCTTTTCCGAGACTAGACCCCACCTTCACTAAATAATAGCCTTTTAAAAGAGAGAATTTGAAAACAGTGTTGTAAGTACTTTTCTTCTGCTTTTCCACCTAAAGAGTACAAGGCATAGGAACAAAGAGGAATACAGATGGTTCATTGACATGAATTGCAGTTCCTAAGCTGTCTGCAGGCAATGCCCCAAATCATAGCAGTGCCACGATGGAGACCTTGGCATCTGTGCACTCCAGAGACTCCAAAGTAGCTGTCACCATCCTGGTACAACAGATTCTCTTACAAATAGGTTCTTTCAGAGAAGATTTGAATCTGACTGAGTGACTCAGAGACCCGTTTAAGCACCAAAACATCTTCCTTTTACTTTGAGTCAGGGTGACAAACTCAATCCTGAGGTCATGATTGCAGAGTTGCCAATAGAAACCAATCACTTTCATGCAATTTGGTGAGTAAGAAGAATCCCTGGTCAGGAGATTTTTTTCCCCCATAAAAAAATGGCTCCTCTAGATGGCAATACAGAATATGGCTTTGCTTGCATGCCCCAAATCAACCTGCCGAGGTGCTTTCTTCTGTGTGGATTATGCAGGGAGTCTTGTGAGCTTAGTCTTAACTCGGGCAGCTATTAAACATGTACATTAAAACATACTTTTTGTGATAATCTCACACAGGAGCATAATCTCCTTGGGTACTGGTGACTCTAAGGAACTACCCATAGTCACAGTCCAGAGCTCTGAGAAGGCAGGACACCTGAGAAACCATGGGGTACATGGTGTTAGGACCCCAGTTCTCTCAGGCAGTGCCTACACCTGTGCATTAAGGAGTGCCAGGGCAGTGGCAGGCAGTCATCTACACCGATAAGTCACTGGGGGTGTCCCTGGTGCCGTTTTGACTGTCACCAAGCAGTTGCTTTTCAACAATTCCCATGCATGAAGGAGTTACCACAGCCATCAGCTTCCACAACAACCAGATTGTATGGAACCACTCATCTCGAAAGTAAACTACTCTGCAATTTTGGACAAGGCATGACCACAGAAATATCTTGTTACTCTAGAGGTAATCCTAATATTGCTAGGGCCAGTGCGGGAATATCCAAATAGAACTCCCTCGAGAAATTCACAGCTTGTTTACACAGAAAATTCAATTTTTTGCAAGACTAGCATCCACTCATAATGGCACATTCATCCTATGTTGTGCCAATCTGTTCCTATTTTGATTGAGTATAGACCATTTTCAATATTTACTTATGGTTATGGCAAAAAAAAAAAAATCCATTGTATTGAAATCAGTGCATACACATGCACATGAATTTAGAAAAACTGATCTACAATATTTTAGTAAGGAATGGGCTCCCCACCTCCCCCAATAAACACAAATATAGACAAACCCTATACTCCCCATTTGTCACCAATTCTAAAGGCTCTCACTATGACACTTGCCACTGCTTCAAGATATGAAGAACAAGATAGGAATATTTTCTGGGGGACATCATGGAAGCCTTAGAAGATTATCTGAAAACCTCTGGGAAACAGAAATTCAGAAGCAGAAGGAAATGCCACTTCCTCATGTGTTCCTGATGTTCCACAACACAACTCTGTTGTTCCTATTAGCAGAGGAATAGTTACAGGTTGAACTGAAATGAGGCTAAACTGCTAAACCTGCTCCTTTTTCTATTGCAGTGTCCCTGAAGCTCTTCTTATCTTCCAAAGCTCCTACTCTATTATCACCTTTCCACTCCTGGTTTATTGTCACAAGACACAGCTTTTCCAGCTCCCAGGATGCACTGACTGTCATGATCAAGAGATTCTGCTTCAAAAGACTGTGAGAAAAGTTTAAAGACTTCGCATCCTGAGGTAACTATCAGGGCTTGATCAAATCTTTAGTCATACCTCTAACTTTCTGTCTAAAAGGTTTTTTTTGAAGAAGACTTGGCATCACTTAGTGAAAGTTAATTGCCTGTGGAACTGGCCCTATGTATTAAAAGTAAAAAAAAAAAAAAAAATTAGTGCTCATTTTAAAAAGAATTGTGTGTAGTGTTCTGTTTAACTAAAAGTGAGTCCTTAAAATACAAAATTATCTGGAAGGTTCTGTGGTAAGCAAGTTTTGTCTTCAGATGAAGACTTTGCTATATTTTTTAGTAGGACCTGTTCCCTAATCTCAATCACATGGCTGCTCAGAGAATTGTAATGAAAAAATTAAATTCCCTACAGAAAGATTCGGGATGTTCCTGCTCAGGGAACAATTATGAGTATCTGAAAACTGTTATATTAAGCACAATTTATGACATTACAAAGGGCAAGCACTTAATGAAGTAATCATAATGTTCTGACTTCCAAGAGTCAAAAATATAATTTCTTCCCACTACTTGAGCCTGAAAATGTCCAATTTACAAACAGAAATGGCAGTCTATAAACATTTCCAGTATTCATAAGCAGCTTCTCTTTAAGCACTCCCAGGTAACTCAGCACTTCATATTCCCCTTCTTCCCTTCATCCCACTGAACTACCAGCTGGGTACTCATTAAGTCCACAACCTTTCCTGTCTGACAGCTCTGTGGGAGACTGACCAGACTAACACACTGCCTTTCTTCTGCTGTCTCTCTCTCTCAGACATGTCTTAAAGACCTCTTTCTTCCTAGAGTTAGTTCTTAATCATTGGGTTGCAATCCATAGAGATTGATCCTTCCAGAGACAAGTGGGCCAGTCTATTTCTACAGACATTTTTAAAATCCTAGGTAAACAAAATCTTAGTACAGGAAAATTCCTTTTCTCCACAGCAGAAAAATCAATCTAAGAAGCACAAGTAATGGGGAATAATTAATGATTTTAAGTACCGTTGTTGAAGGAAAGGAGAGTAACAGATACACTTAATGGAAACAAATCAAATTAGAGGGAAATTGGTTGTAAATAAATGTGAGATACAAATTAGAATAAAATGTTTGTCTTCATCTTTTCTCACCTAGATATTGAAGATACTAAGGCATTATTCTCAACTACTTGTCTAATGCCTTACCTCTAATTTTATGTTTTCTATTATTCATAGCATATATTTAATACTTGGGAAATGCTGATATTCCAGTATGATGTAGAAGCAGGAGCTTCGAGTTTTACAATAGGAACATCTACGTTGTCAATCCCAAGGAGGCCCATACCCACTGAATTATGCAGATAATCTAACATGACATGAATCACTTCTACTTTGGTTCTGTAGCAAGCAAATATAATGTAGAAAGTTATCTGCTTGAACAAAGCTGATATCAATAATCTAAAATGTGGATTTTTTTTTATTTTTTTTTTTTTAATTTCGCTGCTAATACTCAAATCTTAAATTAGGCTTTCCCTTTGATCACTGAAGTGAGATTTTTCCTTCTGAAGGCTGAGTTATGTCAGAGACACAGCTCATCACAGGATGACCCCTATAGAATGCTGATGATAGATGAGCTGTATTTCACTGCATGGGTATTTTTTGTAGAATTCAGACTTAAACAATATGAAATGGTCAATTCTATTTGTTGAAATGTCTAGTGGTGGAGCTAGGAAATATTTAACCATTAATTTTTTGCCAAGTGAAAACATTTTTATAAAAAGCTTATAGTGAAATGTTTAAAATATCTTATGTTAAAGGCTAGAGCATTTATTTAGGATTTTTTTTAAAGGCAGTTTTACTTAAAATATATCCCACAGATGATGCATAACCTTCAACTCTCCCTTTACAAGTTCTGTGTTGTGAAACACTTGTCAAATTAGTTTGTTTCCAGTTAATTAAAATTAAACATAACCAGACCAAAACATTTTCTAATTTGCAGTTCTCCTCCTTAAATCAGTATTTTTGAACAATATGAACTGTGTGGTTTAATTAACAGGGAATAAGGCTCTTCAGTTTGGCCCTGTATCACATCTTGTATAAAACAGTGTTTCTAATCCTGCATTAATTTACTCCCCACCATGACTAGCGCAGTTCAAAGACAAAAATTAATATTTTCAGGGCTTAGCTATGCACAGTTATCTAGGCTCCTATCTTTTAATCTTGATTTCCACCCACGCCACAGCTCCCCAAGAAAGAGGATTAAGAAAATAGGACAGTGAGTGTATTACTATCATTGTACTCTGATGCATAGGGAAGCTATTGGAGGATAATACAGTGCTTTATCTAACCTCAGCCTGCTCCAAACCATGCTCTCAAAGTCACATTTAAATGCCCCACTATGTATGCTATTATTTTGTCCTTGCACAGGCCTTGACAGCAAAGGGAAATGGTTTGTGAATTTTGGCATCCAGCTGTTACAAAGGGAAGTGAGCTACGACACAAGAACCAAAGATTTCCCCATTCCCACCCACACAGCTCCTCCAGACCAGTCCTCAGGTCAGTCATCTCTGTGGGGTTGGTGTGAGAATGGGGTTACAAAAAATCACTTTTGCAGATACCAGGGTAAACACTAATGTTCATGTCAGTTCTCATAGGTAAGATACTCATACCCTGCACCTTCAGATGATGTGTTGGCAGAAAAACTGGTGTGCCTTCTGGAATGGCTCACAGTCCTATTCCGAGGTCAGTCACAATTTTTGGAAAAAAGGAAGTGAATTTCCCTTGGATTGGTAGTGCAGTGATGGATTCCCATGTTATTGCCACTGGATCAGTTAAAGCAGGCGGTGTGTGAGGCAGAAGGGTAAAATACCCAGCAACTGGTTCCTCTCAAGATTTTCTCTCTGAAACACTGTTTTCATGAAGTTTATCCTTGTCTGGGAAAACGAGTAACCCCCATGACTGGGCCTGCGGTAGTTTTATATTCTTATGTTAACATGGAACCCAACAGATGCCTTATTTCTGGAAGCAGGCAAAAAGATTGAGGAAAGGAGGGACACAATAAAATTTGGTTAACTTCAGAAAAATAATGACTGTGTTCTATGTTTACACTTTTAATTGTTGTCAGTGGCACATCTTGCTGCTGCCACCTGCGTGGAGCTCAGATGATCAATCTCATTAAATTTAATTATGGCTCCCTAAGATTCTTCTCCCTACTATTCCGTTCAGTGAAATGCTTAATCAAAGACAAGTTTGCATTATTGTTTGATTCTTTGAAGCTGTTTTTCTACTGGAATATAGCTCTACTAATAAATACAAAATTAACTTTTATGCCAGTATGCTCCATTAAAGAACTGATACAGAACTGTAACCACTTCACCCAACAAAAGGATTCAGTACATTCCATCCATTACAGAAAGAGAAAAAGATGTTATTTAGAAAAAGAACAAAAAAGGAGTGACAAAGTTAGTTAGCAATGGACATTAAGCCTGAACATTTTTTATTTTTATATTTGGACATATGACCAGAGTGGCATCCTAACAGAAACAGAGAATGTGATTGTCCATTTGCATGTTCTTAATTCAAATAAAAAGGGAGATGTTGTTGTTTCACTGATATTTTGGGCTAAGTCACATCACAGGGGATGATAGGTGCAAAAGAGAGAGTTATGTTGCAGTTAATCATTGGCACCATTTCCTGTGCCACAGTCTTTTATTTTCTGATTTCAAGTTCCTATTCCAGAAATGTCTGGCTTAACTTTTGTGTTGTATCTGCCAGACCCTTGAGGATGTCTCAGATACCATGAGCCACTTTCAAGTAGTGCTAAGTACTTAAACTTATTTGACTGAATTGAGTCCTCACCAACAGCTGGAAAAGTAGAACGGGCACAGGGTAATTTAATACACCAACCCTTACTAACTTCGCAGAAAATTAGAGAAAACTCTTTAATTTATACGAAAGTCTCATTATTTTCAGTACTTCTGCTTTGTTAAGCAACAGATTTTGGTTTTCTGAATTAAAAGAAAATACTTCAAAGAAAGTTTAATGATTTAGCACCCTCAAAAAGTACATACAGGTTGGTAATTTCTGAAGATTTTACAGAAGATTTTGGTCTTTTCAAGTATGCTCCTTGGATACTTCATCTATTTTTAAATCATTCTAATGCATCATCTCCAAAGGAAAAACTGACCTCTTTGTGATCTACACTTAACCACAGCATACAGGAGGTTGGCTCTGATAATACCCATATAAAAATAGGCATATTGTGTCAGAACTGAGATACAGTTATTCGACTATTTTATCTCTGACAGTGACCAACAGTGACTATCTAGCAGGTGGCATTATGCAGCAAATACTTCCCAAAAATACTCTCCTTGCCTCCAGCAGTTTATAGAATCATAGATCCATTTAGATGACTCAGTGACTTCCAGAAACAGACAGCTGTTCTTTTAAACAGCAGCCTGGGCATTCTCCATCCTGAATGAAAGCTGCCCTCTTCAATTTCTTTTCAATTTGCCACTTGCTAGTTTCCTTTAGGTTCATTTCTCTTAGGTAAGTTGGTTTTGTAGCAGAAAAGACAACAAACATTTGATCCCCAGCCATCTTCTTCAGGATGCCTATGGTTTATAGGTCTCAGTGATATCCTTCTGAACTGTCTGACTGCAGGTTGAAAAGGCCAGCCCTATATAGGATGCAGAACCTGGTCCAGACCTAGTCCAGAATTTTCATCACCTTTTTTTTCTGTTCTAAAGCTACGGGGTTTTTTTTGTTCCCCCTAGGTAAAACTGGCAAGGAATGAGAATATCATACCCTACAGAAGATGTGGACACACCTGTGCAGTGGTATAATCATGTTCTTTAACTTATTTGTTCCCTATAATCCTGAATATTCCACTTCCTTTATTAATACTGATTATGAGTAAGTTAATATTTTGACAGAATTATGTACTGTAACCCCAGGTTTCATTCCTGAGTGATAACAGGCTAAACCAATCATTTTCTATGTAAAGTTTGGAATGGTACTGCTTGAGCATAATGTAAAATTTATCTACATTGAATGTCATCTGTCATTTTATTGCTTCATTATTCAGTGTTGTAATATCTTCCAGAAGCCATCAGCTTCCCTGTCTTCCTTACCATAAATTACTTAGTGTCATTAGCAAATTTTTGCCTCCTTATTCACATCCCTTTCCCAGGATAGACACTGGGGAACTCCACCACTGACCTACCTATGCTGTAAATCTGATTGCTTCCTTCTATCCCCCTTTTCCTAACAATTAACAAATTATTCAACCAGAAAAGGAACTCCCATTTTATACTGCAGCAGCTTTATTTTGGGAAGATTACTTTATGCCTTTCTTTGGTTTTTCATCGAATATATGTTGGAAATTGAGAAAAATATATTAACAAGTCCAAATAAATATATTATTATTAAGTCCACATATTTATTGGTTCTTCAAAGTGCCCCAGCAGGCAAGTGAGGGTTGAATTTTTTTCCAAAGGATACCTTGGCACACACCCACTATTTATCCATGTGTCCATCAATTCTACTCTTCATTAAAGGTACTACTGGGTCTCACACTCTTACTCCACAGTTCCTGGAGTCTCCCTTCAAAGATCTCTTGGCTTCACACTAAGCAACTTCCAGTTCTCTGGTGCTTTTGCACTTCAAGTATATTGATCATACCTATGGTATTCAATTTGATTTATAATGATCACATCAGTCTTCTTATAGATGAAAATTCATGTAGCATTTTTGCTATGAAAAAACTATTAAGTTATATGAGATAGGATCAGTCAGATTCTGTTTATTGCTTCACTGTTACAGTAATTACAGTACTTGAGTAGGAAAAAATCAAAATTCATCTTTTTAAAATGAAAACCTCCGTTAGCATAATCTCTGTGAGACTTCATTTTCAGTTGTGGTCATTCTTTTCTATCTCATGGGCTGCTTGAAACATCCATTACCATAAAACAATACTTTCTTTTGTCATTCACTGCTCAGGGTTTAACATTTTCTCTTAATCAGAGAGAAAAAAATGAAAAAGGATTCTATGAAAAGGATTTACTACAGAAGTGTAAAAACCTGATACATAAAAGACATTCAAATATGTTCTAACTTCACCCAGTGCAACAGCACAAAGCCTACTTAACAAATAAATTATAATTTCTCAGCTAGACAAGAGCGGTTCTTTTTAAAGCTATGAAATCAGGCCTTAATTGAATCTCACCTACCATTGTAGTTGCATTGGGAAACAGCGCCAGAAAATGTGAAAACAATAACATTTTTCAAATTAAGGTAAATAACTTACTTTTTTCACAGCTGAAGTAAATTTTGCTTTTGAAGATTGGTATTTTTACAACATAACAGTTTTCACTCAATGACCTGATATTGATTTTTAATTCAATTCGGTGTTCTTGCAAATACAGAGTTAATATCAGAAACATGGCATTTGATCACTGTGGAAATTTGAGAAAACTCATGCCTCAAATACACTAAATATGATTCTAGAAATCAAATCAGCTTCTGTCTTTGGCAGCACTTGCTGAGGAGGCTGTGTTTTGTATCACAGTATCTCTCTCATCAGAGAAGTGGAAAAAATGAAGGGATGTCCAAACGGTATGTGAAAAATATGGAATGTACTGGTCAGTTTTTCAGTTATTATTTGTAGCTGAAGAAAACCTCAACATTTAGTCTAAACTATTGCTTTTGTTTTTCCTAACACTTATAGATCAACAGGCACATCATAAAAAATGACTAATCTCATCCTAAACTGGGTTTGAGAGAGAAGAAATGAATTATTATCTCATGTTCCTCCCCTTCACAGATTCTAAAAGTGAGCTGGACACTGAACTGTTTGATAATAAAACTTAGGTACAACAAGTCCTACCCAGAGAAGCAGAAAGGATTCGTAGTCTGTAAAAACTTTCCCTCACCTTCCAATTTCCCAGACCACTGGTTTTAATAATATGTAAAATCAGACTGGTACCAAAAGGTGTTTCTGTAGTGATGTGCTGCTGAAAAAAAGGATGCCCTGCCCTGTGCTCTCTTCTGGGTAAGGGACCTGTCATAGTGGCCTCATGGCTGCTCAAGGTCCATGTCAGGTAAGGAAGAGTCCCATGGGCCTGAGCTGTCAGAGTGAGTAATATATAAAATGTTTTTTTAATAGTCACAAGAAGAGTGTTTGGACAAAACCATCTTCCTTACATAAATGGTCATTTGGAGAAGAATACTCTCAATTTTACCTTATTCATGGCTAAGAAAATAAATTTTCAGGGGAGGGGTTTTGGTTTGGTTTGGTTTTCTAAAAATTAACCTTTTTTTTTAATTAGAAAAAGTTAACTGGTTTAATTTTAAAACTGCAGAAATCTCAAGTCTTTGGATAACAGTTCAAATAAACTTTCTAAAATTATTTTTTGAATGTAATAAGACCATGAATTAATTCAGAAGAACATTTATTGGACTTTCATATTACAAAGATATGCAAGATATGTAAGTCTTTTTTCAGACTTCATTCAATACAGGCAATTCCTTGTGATGGATGTGATACAGAAACACGATTCATGTCAGATGGAGACCCCCTGAAGTAACAAGATTATCTTTGCTGTGGTCTCCTTTCCTTTTTCTAACACTGTGTAAGGATGTTCACGTTCCTGAGCCCCATCGACTGAGCTCAGCCTCAATGCTGTGGTGGTCTCTCATTTCCCATTTTAAACGTGACTGTTTCTGTAAGTCTTGACAGAATTACCCCAAAATATACACATCAAAATGGATGAGAGACAGAAAAAATGACAGAGGGCAAGCATCATAGAAATAACAAGGTGACCTAAGTGAATTTCACATAAAGTCGATTTTCTAATTGTAAATTTGGACCATAAAATCTGGACCATAAAATTTGCTGTCACAAAAACTGTCACCACAATTACTTGTTTCAGCCTCATTAATTCCTTCAATACCTACATCCATCACAGGAAACTGCTGATAAATATATCATGGGAGAAAGGTGTTTGAGGAGAGAAGGTATTGAAGAGAGAAAACCAAGACTGAACACATGGAACCCAGCTAATAAATGATCCAGAGAGCAAAAGACATGTAAGAACCTAAAAAGAATTTCACCACTTCCAAAGATGATTGCATTTTCCTGCAGTTTAGGGTCCAGAATCGAAAGGCCAAAGAGATACAGCTTTAGAGTGAGAGGTGAAAAGGACTTAGTGTGAAATGGTGCCAGAATTTTATACTGTAATGGAACACCCCCCAAACTCAAACATCTTTTCTTACAGAATGTCCCAAAGCAAGCTGATGCTGGGTCCCAGCCTCAGAGTTTTTCCAGGTGGAAAAGCAGGTGGGTTCCCAGTGTCTGTGCCCTGCAGGTGAAGCTGCTGCTGCAGAGCCCCCCGAGCAGAAGGGTCGCACCTTCACAGCTGGAGCGTGTCCAGAGATGGAGCTGGTGAGGGGTCTGGAGAGAAAACCACACGAGGAGTGCCTGAGGGAGCTGGGGGTGTTCAGCCTGAAGAAAGGGTTCTCAGGGGAGACCTCACTGCTCTCTGCAAGCACCTGGAAAGAGTTTGTAGGCAGGGGAGTGTTGTCCTCTCCTCCCAGACAACAAGGACAGAACAAGAGGAGATGAACTGAAGCTGCACTGGAGCAGGTGCAGGTTGAACATCAGGAGGAATTTCCTCGCTGGAAGGGTTGTCAAGCAGTGGAACACACTGCCCAGGGAAGTGGCAGACTCAGCATCCCTGGAAGTGTTTAAGGATTGGATGTGGCACTCAGTGCCATGGTTTAGCTGACGTGTTGGTGTTTGGTCAAGGGTTGGACTCAATGACCCTAAAGGTAATTTCCAGTTTTACTGATCCTATGATTCTATTAATTCCTATGCAGATTCAAGCCAGTTCCTAATGGTACATTGGTCTTATTTCATGCTGAATTCAATTGCTAAAACAATTTATGATTGTAAAATCCCACCTGATGCAGCACAGCAATATGTTGTCATGGAAACTTGAATCTATCCTGTCATTAATAACTTTCCTCACACGGGAACTTAAGTGCCATAATTTTCAAGATTTAATCAAGCTACAAGTTTCCCATCTGACAGTAATATCAACAAAATTTATGAAGAAATGTTTCATTAATTGTATGCCAGTGTTTAACCTGAATATCATTTAATAAAAGTAACATATGAAACTACTATATAGTTAATATCTAAACCATTAAATGTTATAAGAATTAAATATTATATATCTTTAATAGCATCTAGAAATATACCATATGAGATATATCTATATATTTGTTATAATATATAATTATATTTGTTTTTTCTATTTTATAACCCCATATAATTTTATATAATAATACAATGACTTGAAAATTTTAACAGTTCTCTCACAGTGATACCTTTATTTGAAGTATGTCAGTCAATTTTCATAAAACAAAAAGTAATCTCCGTTCTTAAATTAAGTTGTACTTATAATTTTAACAAAAGTTTATTTTGCTTACTTGTTTCTCTTTGTCTTGATCTTGGGTATATAGTGACTAGTAAAAATAAGCAAGTAGATTGCTAATAATGTTCAAATATGAAAATATTATTATTGTGAGACTCTGTGTATTAAAAATGTGCTCATCAAATACTCAGAGATGTGTCAGATAAACATCTGGGATTTTGAATGATAAAACACTGAAGTTATAATTCTTTTTTATCACTGACAGCCATTAGGATAGCTTGCTGACCTTTTTTATTGAAACTGAAGTAAGGATTTTTTGTTACAATCATACATTTTTAAAATATGTACTCTGCTTGGAAAAGAAAATTTTGTGTTTTGCTTTGTTTTGCTTTCTTTTAAAGTTTTTTTAATGATAATTTAAAAATGAACTTATTCAGAAGAAATCTGCATATATTGGTGAGTGGAATACACAATTTTGATTAAAACCTTGCAGAGCTGCTCCCTGGTGTCATAGTTTACTTTCTTCCCTTCTCTTATTCTTCTTCTATTTTCAGGCTCACTGACCTGTACCCATCTTTCATATGGTACCTCTGACTGTGGGACTCTCCTGACATACTGAAATAGCTCAATACCAACAGGAGAAGAAAAGCACAGTATGCAAACTGGGAATCCTGATCAGGAAAAAAAAGGATTAAAAATTGCTCAGGGCACAGTTACTGAAAACTGCAAATCCTGTGATATCAAAACTTCTGAGTTTTAGCCAAAGCTTTTGAAATAGTCTTCAGTTGTTTGCTTGCTATTTCTAAAAAAATCAATAGTTTTAAAAAAAGAAAAACACTTTCCTGGTAAGTCCTAGTTACTATAATAGCTTCTGCGGCCAAACAAATATAGAAACACTCTGAGAAACAAGAAGACTATCTTTTATTTTTGGTTTTTCCCACCTATGGTATGACATGGGGTACATCACCTCACTCTGCTCTCCTTTTCCAGCTCCACATTTGTCCTGTGTCTCTGTGCTCTTTTCCTGGGGGTCTATTCAAAGGACCCATGATTCTCTTCTGAGAGCTGTGAATTTTAGGGACAAAACACTGATCTGAACTGAGCTCCTGGCCAACACAAGGAGTAGCTTTTCACAGTGGAATTCCTGTACCTGGACCATCATTTTTCAAACAAAGAATTAGTCTAGAGACTCAACAAAAAAAGAGTTTTTTTCATCATTTCCTGCTCAGTGCTAGCAGTTAAGGCTTGTGTCTAAAATTATATTGTCTGGTATTATCTTCTAAGCACTGATTCTTATTAACTTCTCTCTCCTAGATTAAGGAGGACTGTGGCATCAGAAATATTCACCCATATCGGTAATTCTGGGCTTTGATTAAATCTGCTACTTACTTCTTTCCTTTAAACAGCCTAAATTCAGCTTTCTAAATCCTTCACTAAAAGAAAAAAGAAAAATTCTCAGACCTCTAATCATCCTCACAAGCCTTTTCCTGAGTTTTCCAGTCTAGCGCCGTTTTTATTGCAGGCTGGGATTTACTGCTGCACACTCTCTCTCAGGTAACAGTTCCAGTCATGGGGAATGAAAAGGACTGGAAACCCATTTTTCACAGGCAATTTTCACTTAAACAACTCACAAGACACCAAAGTTAGTCAAACGTGGACATGGTTCAACCAGCTGTCTTGCAGAGAGCTCAAATCTCAGTTGCACTAAGAGTGAGGAATAAGTATTACGGAAAGACAAGGTTGTTGCCAGAACTGGGCATACCTGGAATCTAAGCAGGGCATAGGGGAGGAGAATAAAGCTGCAATATCAGTCCCTATCACTTTTGCACCTAAACATTCCCTGCTAACAGGCAGGCTCATGGGGCAGTGGTTAGAGGGAGAGACCAAGAGTGAGACCCATTTCTTGCTCTGTTGAAGGGAGATGCCTCACTTACTTGACCTGTAAATTACATAAAGCCATTATAGGCTGGTCATGCTTAATAAACAGACAAAATGTAGTTCTACCTCATACAAAAAATAACACCTATAAATGCATCTAAAATGTGTGGAGTTGACTTTTTCCCTGGGCTGACAGCACTTCTCTTAAATACTGATGTTGGAAATCTCAAAAATGTCTTGTCTAAAGGGGTCCATGACAGCAAATCTGGAATCTCTTATGGCTGATGCAGTTAATTTCCATTATTCCTTGGAAAATAGTTTGCACCAATCAGGGACTCAATTGCATTCCTAAAACTCAGGAGAAATACTAGCATTCTAATGTGAGGAATATCCAATAGTAGCCAAACTTACAAATGTAACCATGGTCTTTGACTAAGGAAGTCTGCCTGTCTTTGAATTCCTTTTAATTATTCTTGAGAATATTTTAGTGTTCATTGAATGTCATTAGGAAAATATTTGTGCCATTTAATATTCTTCCTATTGTATTAAGATAATGACAAAGACAGGTTTCTTTTTTAAAAAGCTGGTAATCTACAGGCATGAAATCTTCCTTGCATCCATTCACCCTTATGCCAAAGGCTTGCTCAACAAAAAACTATTTTCATGTGAGAGTTTCACAGATTTCCCTGGTATTTATGAATCCTGTGGAAGATTTTACTCCCTTACACTCCTATCATTACTGTATTCTATCTATCTATCTATCTATCCTCTATTTAGTGAACATGTTATGCACTCTAAATTTATAATAATTATCTTGCTATTTATCTTATCAGCTTGAAAGTTATTTTTGTACAAATCAGTATCTCAATGTGTCAGCAAAAAGTTGTATTGGATTCTCTTTCAAGCACTTTCTCCAAATATGCCAAATGTTCTAGGTGGGATTTGTGGTCTTGTTGATCTGCTTGGGGATTCACAGTGCACAAGTGAGGCTCAGAGCAACCTTGTACATGAGCCACAGTTCAATTACTGGCCAGAAAAAATCTCTCTAGGGACACCTACTGCCTCCAAAGGAAAGAGGATTTAGTAGGGACAGAGATCCCTGGTGAGTGTTTACTCAGTGGACTCTTGTATTCCAATATTCTCAATTCCATCTGTTAGAGCAGCACCAACATTTGCCAAGGGACAGTGGGAGTTATCCTGGAAACCACAGTGTTTTCCTAGGCTTTAGAGAGGAAATAGAACTCTTTATTTGCATTTCCTTTGAGCTGTGTTGAAAAGGCACATTCTGATTCCTCCCACTAAAGCAATTTTGAAAAAACTTAAAGTTTCCTGGTCATTAATGCATTGTAAATTAATAACAGCTAGAACTCTGTGACTTGTAAGTGGTATCTCCACTCAGATCCTCCAAGTTCCTGTACTTTTTGTTCAGTAAAGTATTAGTGTGTTCAGCACTGATTGTAGATCTCCTGATTGTAAAAAAGGACTACCAACACCTGGTGGAGAACTATGAAGTGACTGTAAATTATCAAATCTTTTCACTGCAGTTGATGCACTACCTTCTGCGGCCCACTAAAACTCAGCTTTGCAGTATCAAAGATTTCATCTCCTGTGTGATCAGCTCCTTTAAAAATGCAAAAGCCTTGAAATAACCAGATGAAAAAATCCTGCTTCTTCAAGCCACACAACATTAATGGTTAGAATAATAATGAGTTTTAACCACACTATATTGTCATAAATTAAAATAGGTGAAATATTTGGGCTTTTTGAAGAACAATAAAGATAAAAACACATCCACAAAGAGGACAAAGAACCTATGAATTTATCAAACTTCTAAGTGCTTCAGTGGCCCAAGCAGAACTGTATATTAGAGCAGCAATGTTTTCCTAGTTTGTACACAGCCCTGATGATGCCTTATCCCTGTTCTTAAAATCAGAGTCGAACATGGTTAGAAGGGAAAAAAGGGGTTTTTACCTCGGTATTTATTTCAAGGATCCCTGGTGCACTCCGTCCAGGTGGAACACTCCCAACATGCACATCAAAATGCCCACCCCAAAATGCACACCCACGATAGATCAGGTATAAAATTATAGGTGTTACAAATTAGCACATCTATCAAAGATTCCCCAATGAGTGAGGCCAAGTGAACTCCCCTCCCGAGTAACCCTCCCCTGGACAGACCTATCTTTGAGTTTACAAAATGTGTTCCAGAGAGGACCTTGGTGTCTGAGGCCTCCAAGATGTTCAGTCTCCTAACTCAACAAAGAATTAAGTCTAGGAATGTAGGCTAAAAAGAAACACCAAGAATACAAAACGCCACAAAAGGATACAAGAGAGGTATAAAAGAAAAGGCAAAAAATCATTATGGCATCAGTGATAGCAATGCTGTGCTTTGACCCAAGAACACAACTCCATCAGCAAGGGAAGTGATCCCAGTACTGCCCCTTCTCATGCAGGAATGACACAACTTCCTAGCCCAGGCTTTGACAGATCTCAACTGATGGGCATTCCTGGGGTTGATGTGGACTTAGGTGGAAGCAATGTAATATCAAAACCATAACATGACCCAGAATTTACATAATTTAACTGTATAAATTAGAGCTTTTTATTTCTTGCCTTTTCTCAGCCTGTCTATATCAACTCTTTTCAATTCAATCAGCTCAAGCAAATCCAGCCTCTGATCAGCCACACAGGCAAGGTTGGGTGGTCATGACCCCACAAAACCTGCTGTCTTAGAGGAATCTTTGGCACTTTGTCCTTGATTTTTGCTAAACCCTGGTTAGGCTAAATGGACTAAATAGGCTAAGTCAGAAGATTTTGAGACTAATATGAAAATTTTTGGCTGAAATAGGTGTTCTCATCTGGGTCTGAGCATGTGATTACTCACTGGAACAGCTGTGCCAATGGAACGTCCTATGTAGATCCATAATGTAATCCTAATTCTTCATTTTAAATGGAAAACTGTGTATCACAACTATTGCAGCCAGAATGGGTAAGAGAGATTAGCATACATGCAGTAACACTTAAGACAATACACGTCAGCTCATTAGACTAAAAAATTTCTGGGATCAAATGATATAAGAAGCATGAGAAAGAACTGAGTCAAGGCTTTTGATGGGCAAAAATTTAGGAGAAACCACTTAATTGCTTAGCAGACATAAACATAATCTTTGCCTTATTTAGATTGCAAGGAAACAGTGTAATCATATCCTATTACATCTTTATAGATTAAAAGATTTCAGAATATTGATTGAAGTTAAAAAAAGATGGCCCTGGCACTCTGAATACTTTCTTTTGTCCTTGAAGAATGGGACTGTTAAACTTCCTGTCTGAGACATTAAAATATTCTTGAAATTCAGTTTCTTGAACTTAGATAAATTAGGTAAGATTTATGCACTAAAACTAGTTATTTCTTTCTCAGGAATTTTTCTTTTCATTTTGCATTCACATTCCTTTACACACAGTTCTTATAAGTAACAGCAGCACATGCATTTGTTATGTCATACCTTTATGGTATGATTTATATTTACTGAAAATTCATTATTTTGTTAAATATAACTATTGTCATCTTGTTTTCACTGAAATCCAATTTCTATGTGGATTTTTTTCAACCTGTGTGTTTTCCCAAGTAATATCAGGAGGTCAACTAATGTGAATAGAATAATACAGGGAAAAAAACCCAAAAACAAACCAATAGATTTGAGCCTTCCTTGTGGATCTTGTGGATTATTTTCCTTTACTGGTAACAAAGAGTGCATTTACAGTACAGCCACATCTGCACTATGGATTTTTTGCCATTTTTTTACAGTCAAAATGCTTCTACTGTCTTTATCTCCCAGTGTTGAAAGTGTTTTAATTCCTTATATACCCTGACTTTATTTAAGGAAAAAAAAACATAGAAAAATAGAAAAGTCATTCTTTACTTCTTGTTGAGCAAAATACAGCTCAACACATACCCCTGAGAACAGAAAATATAACTGAAAAATCCATATTAAGGACAGAACAAGCAAGGGAACATTGCTGAGAAGGTATAAAGCACATCTTACACTGTTTCAGAGGTCACTAAAATTCAGCATAAGAATGTGGAGGCAAAAAAAAAAAGATAAAAAGAAACCAGAAACAAAAGAAGAAGGCTAAAAGAAGAAGCCTGGCTTATCAAAGTGCAGCACAAGAATTGCATAGTCCTGTGGTTTGAGAAGCAGCAATGAGCAGGGGGCTCCCATGATCTCAGGCTGTCTCTGAGTGCAACATCCTTCACTTCTCTGTTCCCCAGCTGGAGATGATATTTAGGTATCCAGATGATGAATTCAGCAAGGACCTGGTCACAGGGGGATGGGGAGACATCTGCAAGTTGGCTGAAAGCAAGGGCTTTGCAGGAATAGAGAGGTTCCTTATCCAGACAGTGTTCATGACCAAGCTCCCAGGTTTGGCTTCACAAGTTCTTCTCTGTCAAGTGAGTAAAAGATTTTATAAGTTCCAAAATTACAGACTGTTGATCCCACACTGTCTCTTTCTAAATCACTGAAAGCCTCGTCGTGCAGTCTCACGTGCTCACATGTGGAGTCCACGTGGTTCACAGATGTGATCCCAACCCAACCACACTGCAGTTAAGCAGGTGTGAAAGTGCCTCAGCAACCTTCTGGACTGACAGATGACCTCGGGCTCTCCTAGGAATTCAGAGCTCTTTTGCTGAGGACACTACAGCTACGAATGCTTTGGGGAACAGGAACATACCCGTGCCAGAGAGCTTGAGACTAAAGTGAACCAGACGTAGTGGAAGCAGGCAGATTTTCAGAGTCATTAGACTATTTTTCTCAGCACACTGATGGGACAGAATCCCTTCAAATAGATGCAAATATAAAATATAAATCCCCTTTATGGAGCCAAGGAAATGCAAAGGGGCTCTATTGTAAAAAGAATCAGGTTTGAGGACTACGTGAAGGCAGGCAAATTAAATTGCCTGAAACCAAATTACATAAGAAAGAGGCCGGAGAGAAATTTGGGTATATGAGGTAGCTTGCCAGCAGAAAGGGACCTGCCAAACATCTCCAGATGTCTTTGTTGCTCCTGCTACAAATTAGAACAACTGAAAGTCATCCCAGAAAAACAGCTTTGCTGGTCCCTTGAGTTTTTCACAAAGTCCAATCACCTCCTCTACTTTGTGTGTCCTGTCTTTTCTCACACTGAAATGTGCTACTATTCTGAAACGGTGTTTCTGTTTGCTCTGCTTGAGCAGGGGTGGGTGAAGCAGGAGTGAGGGCTGGAGTGAGAGCAGGGACTGGTGCCGATTTTGTGGGTTACATTTTTGGTGCAGGAAAGTACGAACACCCACAAAGTTCTGTTCTGCTGTACAGGCTGGCCAAGTCTGATTTCTATGGCTTCCTCCCACTCATGTTTGCCTTTTTCAAAGGCTATTTTTTCTCTTTTATGTGTAAGATACCAAGTCCATATTGCATAAGGTGAGAAAAGGCCTTCACCTCCCCAAGTTTTGAATTTTTCTGTTGAATTTTGTTTTTCATTTCAGTAGTGCTTAATGGTCTTTAGCTCTCTCTCTCAAAAAAAAAAAAAAAAAAAAAAAAAAAAAAAAAAAAACTT
>VZRO01008589.1:110973-137015 GCA_013397915.1 Daphoenositta chrysoptera
AAAAATAGAAGGCTTCTGTCATTGTGAAACAGTAAAGAAAAAAAGAGTTTCTCATGGTAATAGAAAAATACACGAAATCTTTTAAATAATGGAGTGCAAGATTTCTTTTTATCTGTTTAACTGAGAAAAAACTAAACTGAAGGCAGATTTATTTTTTCACTAACAAGCTTGCTCTGAATCTAATCCTTTCTGAGGCCAGATTCTTGGGTTTACCTCTGTAAATCTAATAAAACTCTGAAGAAGTGAATGGCATGTCTCCCGGGTTACATCAGCATCAATGAAACAGAGTAAGTGAACTAGGTGTAAAGGTGAACAAAAATGATTTTATTTCTACAGCTTGAAATGCATTAGGAAGGGGTGAACAGTGAAGGGATATCTTGCTCAATTATGCCCTGGGGAAGCAAAGGGCAGATATGCATGCAGCTAATCATGTACTGCCATCTATAATGCTCTTTTTGGGTTATGTTCCAGTAACATTTACAACACATGAACTTCATGCCCATCATCCACTGAATATTTCCTGAGCCCTGACAGACAGAACCACACTGTAAAATCTGCTGATACCAATACAGAAATATGTACCAGCCATTCAAAAGCAGTAAAAATAAAATCTGTTTTCTATTTCTTTACATTAAAAGCAAGCCCTGTTTCAATGAATGTTTCAGCTCAGGAAAGATTCTGAGATGGGCTTTTCATGGGTCAAATATTTGACACAAGTCAAATATTCTCCTCCCTCTAGAGAGATCTCAACTGTGTTTCACAAGAAACAAAAGAAATTCCAGTTAAATTAAAATGCAGAAAATTTAACAATTAAATAGGTGCTATCCATGTTTAGCTGATTCTCAAAATAATTGATGAAATCTGTCAAGCTAAAGGGAACATTTATATTCAGTTTATTGGGATTTATTTCACCATTATGAGTTCAGTAGTTGTTATGAATCCCAACAGAACAGAAGCACCTCTGAACTGTGTTGCAGCATAAATTAAGATGTTAAAGCAAGACATCACTGTGAAGATCCCAGGCTACAGGGAGAACTAAAAAATGGATTGATGGTATGAGCAGAGATGTGCTGTCTTCAGAGAAGCTGCAAATGAGGTCTCCTCTGAGCCTATTTCAAATTTGAGCAACTGGGATCAGGATCTGGGTGTGCCCTAGTGCCAATTTTTGTCACACTCTGCTGTTTCCTATACTGGGAAGACTTAGAAAACTTCTGAAATAATAAATGATCATCATAGAAGTATACAGTACAGCAAGCACAGTCTGGCACAGGAAAATCAAACTAAACTTTGACTTCTGCTCAGAAGAACATTTTCTGCTACCTTTATAGCGTCCATCATTTTTTCTTCATTACTGGTAGCCTGTAAGAATGTTTAAAATAAATCTGCTCTACTTTTTGTCCTTTTATTTTCTTTTGTCTGCGGTTGCCACCTTTGCACTCGTGTTCTGCATACAGCACAACTCATCATAGCTGGGCTGTTTGTTGGCTTTTTCATGGGCACTGACATTACACTCGACTTCAAGCTGGGGACAGAATTTGCTTGAAAATACATTTATGCTTTTTGGTACAAGGAGGACAACAGCATCCTGATCAAACCTTGCATCCCCCCAATTAATAGAATAATTCCAATCTATATTTGTAAATGTTGGTGCTCAAAAGATCCTTGCAGGAAATACAACATGACCATCAGAGTTGGGAATTTATGGATATCTCCCGTCTTATTTCCTTACTGATTCAAAGGTGCTAGAAGTTACAATATCTTCTCTTATTTTCACCATAAAAAAGATAGATTCAAATCAAAATCAGGATGCAAATATTTGTTTATACCTTATACCCCTTCTCTTGCCTGAATTAGATTCATTATATTATTGTTTTTACCTGTTAATTTTCTCAGTCATGTGTAAGGCAGAAAAAACAGCAGTTTTGCCCATAAGACGTCACAATCAAATCAGTTCAGCCATGTCTGTATGCAAAGAAGAATATTGCAATGTCAAGCAGAAACTGTGGTTAATTATTTAAGCTGTAAGTAACAAAAAAGTTTATTAAGCACAGAGAGTAAATCTACCACAAGACATTTCCTACCAGATTGAGTCTGCTTTGTAGTAGATTAAACTGTAGCCTCAAACTACTTGATAATTCTACTTTAATGTTTCCAGTTTGTCAAATTTTAATACTAAATGAGTGTGAAATTTTAGCCAGAGGTAAAGCAAAGTTTCAGGACTAGAAAGTTGCTGTTAGCTGCAGGGGAAAAAAGGGCTTATGGAAACTAAAATAGATTCTGATTTTACTGGGTTTTTGTATTTTGAACATAAGAAGAAACCAAAACAAAATAAAAGAAAACGTGATTAATGATAACCAAGGAATTAATAACTCATAATTAATAGTTAAGTCATAAAATAATAAGTCAGTTATTTGCCCTGTTTTAGATAAGGAGCAAGAGAAATGCACAATGGTCAATTGAGTCTGTGCTATACCCAAAATTTCTGACTTAAGAGTTCAGTGCTGCAGGATGGTATTTTGGCTTCATTGAAGCCACAGTAAAACTCCCATCTGCAGCTTTTATATCACACTGCAATAATATCTCTCCTCCTCAGAGGAGAGATATTAGCTCAGAATAGCTTATGACTTTGTCCTCCCATCAGTCCAGTGTGTTTTACAATAGGAATTGAATATCTAGACAGATAAATCTACTTTTTTTTTTTTTTTTTTTTTTTTTTTTTTTTCTGGTCAAAGTCTTCCAAGAAATTCTGGTATGTCAATATGTCCTGACCTTGTTCTGTTGCTGACCTATCCAGACTTCACCCTGTGCCTTGGAATCAAGGAGTGGACACTCCCAGAGGTCTACCAGGATTTTATAGTGCTGATGCTTCCCAAATATCAGCATAAAGCATTTTCAGGTGTCTGCATCAGGAAAAGCAATGTCAGTAGGCCAGGGGAGGTTATCCTGCTCTCTACTCAGCCCCAGTGAGTGAGACAGGCTCCTCAGTACAAGTGAGGCAAGGAGATGCTGGACCATCCACAAAGATGATTAAGGGACTGGAACATCTCTCTGACGAGGAGAGACTGCACGATCTGGGCTCGTTGAGTCTGGAGAAGAGAAGATTCAGAAGGGATCTCATTAATACATACAAATATCCCCAAGGCAGCTGCCAAGAGGATGGTGCCAGGCTCTTTTCAGTGGTGCCCAGAGACAGGAAAAGGACCAATGGTCTTAAACTAAGATATGTTTCACCTCAGCATGAGGAAAAAAATTCTTTACATCAACTGAAGATGACAGAGCCCTGGAAGAGGCTGCCCAGGGAGGTCATGGAGTCTCTCTCTCTGGAGACGTTCAAACCCCACCTGGGAGCATTCTGGGTGACCCTGCCTGGGCAGGGTTGTTGGACTGGATGATCTCTAAAGGTCCTTTCCAGCCCTAATGATCCTGTGATTCCATCTGTGTGACTGTACACCACCAGCACATTATGGTAATGCACATATACAGCATCTGTATGGGGATGGGCCATTTAGAAGTAGTGTGGTGTGACTAACCTGAGATAACAAATGAAGTCTTTGCTCGCTAAAGTATTAAATTTGTGATTTGTGAGCCCAAGAATTGAAACTCCTATGTTGCACAGTCCCTTCCTTCCTAATACTGAGAGACATTAAAATCACTGAACAGAGCAATCTGCTTTATCTGTTTGTTATATCCCTTCTCCAGGTTTTAATAGACCAGATCCTGATGTTTTTATAAGGATATGACAATCAAATCTCCCTTCCTATTTAGTACTCTCTACTTATGGATGGGAACAAGGTATCCACCCTTATTTGAATTTATTATTATTAATTTTTGAAACTATTGGTCACAAATATGTGCTGAATGGCTTTAAAATCTTTTGAGGTTGAAAACTTTTAATTTTTAGGTAGAACACAACACAAGGCAGCTGACTATAACAAAACCCCTCTTGGTGATGAATTTCCATCTTGCTTGGAACCTAGATGAAGTCATGGAGGAGAGCAATTCCTGGGACTTCACTGCCCTCCATATACTGCAGCTAGATGTCACCAGGATAGCCAAGGCCACACTCCTGAGTTTTATTCCTTGTGCCTGGCAGGCACTGGGCTGTGGATGGAAGTGAGCATAGCATGAGTCACCTTGGAGGAGAGGGAAGTGCTGGCTGTGAGTGGGAGGAAGCATTGGGATGAGCTGGCAGAAGCTGTGCCTGCCACAGGATGCAAAGATCCATCACTACTCCTGAGCTCCACCCCACCAGTGGCAGGAAATAATTCCTGATTTCCCTCGCCTGGTGACTGTGCCACAGCTCCCTGGTTAATGTGTCTTGATGGTCTTTTCTGAGCTGGTCAGCTCCTGACTGTGGTTTTGGGTTGTGAACAGGTCAGGGCCACCTCTGGTGTGGCAGGTGTGTGGGGATGCTACTAAAGTCTTGTGACCAGGGACACTTGGAATGCCTAAGTGGATGTCTATTTAATCCACTGTGTGGACCTCAGGTCCTTTCTTTAGCTCTGTTTCAGGGTGGGCTGTACACAGTGTATTTTTAGAATCCTAGAATCATGCAACGGTTTAGGTTGGAAGGGAATTTCAGATCATCTATTCCAACCTGTGTGCCATGTGCAGGGATGCCTTCCACTGGAAGGTGGAGGACAGGGAAAGGACTGACAGTCTCTGGAGAAGTCTATCAGAAGTGTTTCCTTTGCAGGTGCAGAAGCAGATCTGCACAATGCGATAACAAAATTTCCTGATATATTAGGTGAGAGCCTGCAACACAGCATGATGGGGAAAAAAATCCCTTTAAATTATCCTAGCTGCAAAAATTATCCCAGCTGCAAGTCTATCCCAGTAACAACATGCCCTTCACACAACTCATGAGGAAATTCCTCAAAAAGGAATCTTCAACATTTGCATGTCCCTTCTGAAAATGAAGAGGGGACAGTGGAACTGCCATTGAGGCATCAGTGGCTGGGGCATAAGGTGAGGGCTCAGGCCTGCACCTACTTCCCTGATATGTTACATTTTTTCTCCCTTTGTCTGCATCTTCCCATCCCAGGGGGGTCTGCAACTTCTCCCTCAGCTGTGATGAAGCAGGAGCCATGAAAGCACCAAAAATAAGTATTTCCCTCAGCTCAGGCTCTTTACTTTAGAAAAGCTGCTTTCATCCCTTGTGGCAGCTTGTCAGAATTAGAATCAAGTGACCTTAAATGTGTTTATCTTTTTATTATGCAATTAGCCACATTGCAATGTCCTGTGATTTCTTTTTGTGACTTAATCCTCGTAACTGAATTGCAGAGCTATCCTAGAAATAGACTCAATAGGAACTTGGGAATAGTCATAATTACAAAACTCCTGAGCTTTCCAGTCTCCCAAGTTAATGTTTTAATTAGCTATTGGTAGTCAGTTCACTCCTAGAGGCAGTTCATTTAAACCATTGCAAAATCATTTTAAAGTTATTTCAATTTCTAAATCAGAGTATGAAATCAATGCTTAAAATATCTAGAAAGTTCATGTTTTTCATTCACGTTTACACAATGAGTTTCGAAGGGAAAAGAAAGAGAAAGATGGTTTTCATATTATCCACAGTTTTTCAGTGCATCACCAAATAAATCCAGTGCTTAACAGCCCCACCTCCTGGTGAAAAAGCCCTGAGATAACAAACATTTTACTGGCAATGTTTTCTGATCTAGCTTACATAATGGAAATGCTTTTGTTTTTTACTTTTGCATGACAGCTCTAGAGCATTTTTAGAGCTTTTACTTTTTTTTAGCTGTATCCCATCTTTTTTCTCTCACTTCACAGGGATATTATACTCTAATAATTGCTTTTCTCCTTAATGTCTCCTGTAAAATAGATGAAAAATACACTCTCTGATTTTTATGCCTCTCCACAGACAAATCCAAAGGCAGTAATCAGGAAAAACCCAACAGGATCTGGGACTTTCTGAAGCTGTTCTTGGGTGCAATGTCTCCAGGAGATAAAGCATGACACCACGAGGAATTCCAAGTTGGTGTAAATCTTGGAGAATAAACCATTATATGTCAGGAAACCATTATCCAGTAGCATGGATGAGCCTGCACCCACCCTGAAGAAGGACATTTCCTGTGTGATTCTTTCCTGTGCCATAGTCTAGGGTCCCACTTAATGTTCCTTTTCACAGTAATCTCCCAATAGTGTATTCTGATACCTTTTATTTGACCCTTTTTCACCGATTCCTTACCTCCAGCAGATCACTTACAAAATTTCTATAAACCCAAAATAGTTAATAACAAGAAGAGGACTGCCAGCATTTGGGAGATAGAAACAGCCTACATTCAATACTTGGAAGCATCCTGAGGACAATGAAAAGGTCAGTGACTTCATTGCTAAACAGAGCATGCAAGGAAGGAGCACGGCATGCGTGTGGAGAGGGGCTGGCTGGATGCTTCACCATGGGAAACCCGGAGCATAAATCACTAGCAAGTTCAATTAAGATCTGCCACTTTGACTTTTCTGATTCACTCTCTGCTTCAACCTCTGCACTGTCTTTAGGCCTGCCAGCACCTCTCTCCTCCAGCTACCTGCCAGGCCACCTCTTCCCCAACGTCAGGACTGCCAGCACTGTGGCTGGCCCTGCAGCATCTTGCAGAGTGGAGACTGTGCTTGGCTGTGTGCTGCCTTTTGAGCAGGGCATCTCAGGGGCAGCAATTATAGAATCAGAGAATACAGAACATAGAATACTCCTGGCCCTGCACAGGATACCCCAACAATCCCACCATGTACCTGAGATCATTGTCCAAATGCTTCATGAGCTCTGTCAGGCTTGGTGCTGTGACCACTGCCCTGGGGACCCTGTTCCAATGCCCAAACACCCTGGGGCTGAAGAACCTTTTCCTAATATCAAACCTAAACTCCCCATGACACAGCTTCAGGCCACTCACTTGGGTCCCATCACTTGTCACCAGAGAGAAGAGATCAATGTCTGCTCTTCCTCTTCCCCTCACGAGGAAGCTGCAACTGCAGTGAGGTCTCCCTCAGTCTCTTCTCCAGGCTGAACAGACCAAATTACTTCAGCTGCTCCTCAGAGGGCTTCCCCTCATGGCCCTTTGTTGCCCACTGTTGGGTTACACCATGGGTGTTATAGAAGAGCAGGCCTGAAGGCCTACAAAAGCATCTTCCCTAGGCCCGGTGGTAACCATGGAAACACTTCCAGGTCACCTGAGCTGGGCTGGAAAAGAGGACGATGGGTCAGTGACCTTCTTGACCAATGGCCCGGGAAGATTGTGGTTAGTGGCCTTATATGGTATTATTTACACCTTACCATAATAGGTAATATCTAGGGAATACTCCAGGTGACTGGGTGAAATCCTGGGATTTGATCTTCCTGTTTATATGAGGTTATATCCTGTTTGTGCACTGGTATTTAGGTAACCTGAGCTGCACAATGAACGTCTTTGCACTTCTCCATCTGGCATGCAAAGTCCTTGCCCAGTGTGAATGCTGCAGCCCTCCTTTGGATGTTCTATAACAGCTTTATATCTTTTTTATATTGTGGTGCCCAAAACTGCCCCCAGCACTCAAGGTGAGGCTGCCCCATTGCAGAACAGAGTGGGACAATCCCCTCCCTTGCCTGGCTGGTGATGCTGTCCCTGATGTCCCCCAGGACATGCTTGGCCTTCCTGGCTGCCAGGGCACTGCTGGCTCGTGTTCAACTTTCCATCAACCAGGACCCTTTCTGTGGCATTGCTCTCCAGGCTCTCATTCTCCAGTCTATTCACACATCCAGGGTTGCCCTGCCCAAGATGCAGAATCCAGCAGTTGTTTTTGTTAAACTTCATATGGGTGGTGATTGCCCATCACTCTAATTTTTCCAGGTCACTCTGCAGGGCCTCAATCTACTTCATGCAGCCTCCTGGACAGTTGGTGTCTGGTTGGGATTGGAATGGGAAGTGGCAACAAGTATTTCTTTTCCAGAATTAAATGCAAATTAGACTTCTCAGGGAATACACTCTAAAGCAGCACAGAGGCCAGGAAGGTTGTGCTTTTAGAGGTATCAGCTGGCGGCGCATTTCTAATGGAGTCTATCCAGCAATAATATGTTTAAATTCCCCCACTTGTCTGTAGGGTTGAAATGCCTCCTCTAATACTTTCCAATAATATGCCTTTAAATACTAATCTAGATCAAGCCTGAAGTTGTGACACAGCACATTAGCATGTGAGGGAAATATTCTCTCCTCGTATCTGAAAGGGGAAGCCAGCCCTGGCCTCAGCATTTGGCTCCACAGAATCATTATCCCATTTCCAAGCTTAACAAAACGCTGCATTAAAATTCAGGCACCGTTGATTGCTCTTGAGGTGGTAATAAAAAATCAATTGTGAGGTTTTGTTTTAGGGAAAAGTGTAAGAGATGTAAAAGGAGTACACGTCAGGATTTAAGAGAAAATGCACATGGTTGAGAGGCTCAGGAATGTCACGGGGTCACAGTTTCAAAGGCTGAAGCCCCATCTAGTCAGGTCCTTTCTGTTGTTCAGATCTCAGGTTCGGATCACAGGTTGCTTGAGGCTGCCTCAAGGAGTCTCCTTGCTTTGTTCACCTCCTTTTCAAAGTATTGACAACCCTCTCTGGTGTGCAGTTTATTCTGGTTTAAAAAGTAAATTAAGTCACTGGGGAGGAAGAGGGAAGGGGAGATAGAATATCTGTGCACATGCCCTGAGATTGAATTGAACCTTTTATCTTGTTTAAAAGGTTGCCTACAGAAGGGAATAAATGTGAATGTTATTGGGATGTGGACTTCAGTTCTGCCAGCTTCTAAATACCCAATCATACAAAATATTCTGGTGCTTAAATAAATGGCCAAAATGGGCTAATTTGATTCACTTCTCACAGAAGCAAACCCTGAGAGTATCCCACCTTATCTACTTTACCTACAACATTTACCCTCAGTGCAAGAACCAAAAGGAGGTCCATTGGTGCAATTCAGTCCACACAGGTAGAGAATAAAAAACATTTAGAACTGAAATAAGTGGTAAAGTTGACTCTCCTCTCAGTGACCACAACACAAACCACTTTCACATCAAATATTGGACTCTGGGGGTGTAATCAAAGACATTTAGGAAAAGACACTGAAAATGAAGGATTTATCCTCTCATCTCTTGCTGGACTATTTGGGTAGACTGTAGCATTCCTTCCATGCTGCACTTAGCCATATGAATAAAAGAGGAGTTTGTTTTTTCAGGCTGTCAGGGAAAAACCTCTCAGGAAGCACTTAATTCACACTAAACCACTCTGTCAGTGCCTGGGGCTGGTACAGGGGTAATAGTGGCAGGACTCAAGAATTTAAGGAATGAATCTGAAGGTTGTATATAACTGAAGCAAAAAAGAAATTCTGAAAAAAAATATATTTATCAGTATGTCTTGTGATGTAAAGCATCTGAAACAGAAGCAGGAGAATAATTTATAACTAATAAACTAAGAAGCAAATATATTTTTTTCTCAATAGAATGTGTATAATCTTACAAAGTAAGTGATTAATAAATTGTTCATGAGCAGCTCGCTGCGGTATTGGAACTTTGAGCTGTGTTAGATTACTACATGAATAGCATTGGGACTGCTATGTGGACCAACCAAAGTAAAAATTTAATCAAAGGAATGTCTCTGTGAGTGAATTCTGTGGTAAGTAAACAATTCATGCAGTTTATTATTGCATGCTAAATACCTTTTAATAGTTGCTTCCTAATACTCAGTTTTTTGGGCTTACTAATTCCATTCACAATGTTTTTTGTCACGTATTTAAGTTGAATGTTGGTCTACTGCAATTTTTCACTGAGAAAACACAATTAATAAGTTAGTTATTGTCAATAATTAATATACATAAATAATAGATACATGTTAATAAATTAATAATACAGTGGGTAGGCAAGAATTGAAAGCAAATACAAAGTCGATTCATTCAAAGTGTAGAAAGTATTAAGAAGGATTAGGAGACCAGTGCTGCCAGTAGTGGTTTCTATGACTTTAAGGAAGCCCTGTCACTTTGTGATTTTTGCATTTCCCCTTTTGATTCTTCATTCACTTTGGCTTATCTTAATGATCAATGTTTTTCAGCTGTCACCCTCTTCTAACCTTGAAATGTTACAGGATTTTTTAGAGTATTCCCAAAAATCAACCTTTCCTTGTAAATATAATGAGAAAATAGTGATGTTTGTAGAAAAACTAGTCAGCTTTCATCACAGGAGCAGAAAGGTTTTGCTATGAAGTCCCAGGGATGCAGGATCAGGAATTGTGTTCTGCTGACTTTCTTCTTAACATTTTTTAATTTTTAAGATTCTATAACAATCCCTCCAGAGTTTCACACTGTGAAAGACTGCAACAGGCTAAATTAAACAATGCTTTCATGGCTTTAAGGAATCTGGATATACGAGGCAAAATTTCACCCTCCTTTCCAACCTGGACAGGTTTGTTTTCTTGGGTTTGAGGAACAAGTAATTTAAATAAAGTTTAGATAAAACAATCTTCACACAGCTGTGTAACAGATAAAATCATCTTTCTTCAAGCTGCTCTGTATCAGAACAAGTAACCATGAAGTTGTGAGAAATGGCTGTCCTGTTGCACTGTTGCTTTTCTTGCTGGCTGTGACAGAAAGAAACTTTTCATTCTAGATTGCCATAAGGATTTTTCCATCATGTTGCCTTATGTTAGTTCAACCTATTAACTAAAAATTTTGGTTGTTTTTCAGTACCAAAAAGAAGAATCTTTCTAAATATGATGCTCATCCAGAACAAAATATATAGAGAGTCTGGCTATAGACTAAGCAGACAGATGACAAGGGCAGCATATTGTGAGAGAAAAGTAGCCTTGGGAAAGGCTCTTTGCAGTCCCAGTTCCAGTACACATGTAAGGAGCTGTGTTATTCAAGCAAAACAAGTTGTTTCAGGTTCTGATCAACCAAAAACTTCTGCAAATTGATCTCTGAAGTTTGCATTAGAAAATAAGAGTAGCAGAAATGGAATTTGTCTTTTGAATGGCTCAACCAAGAGATAAAATGTTTAAATCTTCTCTAATTTAATTTTTTAAAAAATAAAAGGAAGAAAATAGATAAAGAGAATTTTCCAAAGGCTGTTAGAGATGTATCTAAGGTATTCCTAAATGGAAAACAATGTCCATTTCAGGAGATTGCTCCAGATGAGAACAGTTGAAGGCTGAAAGATTCTTAACTAATTGGTCTGTTATTACGCTTCTGTGGTCTGAAAGAGGGAGTTAACAGTAGGACATAAAAGAAATTAATTAGTAATACGGAAAAATGAAGAAGACTCTTCAGCAAAGTCACACCTGTACATGTGCAGTCATGGTGTCTGACATCTCTCTTCTTCACCCTGTAACATTTTGAAAGCTCTAGGACTTTTTTCTTTCTTATATAACATAAATACAAAACCTTATATTTGCTTTAGAGGGATGAGTAGTGTTGTGTGGCTTGTAGGTTGCATGAATGAACACATTAAACCGTTCAGGCTGTTCTGTGCAAAGCATCTGTTCTCCGTGTGCCTGTGATTGCTGTGGGTGAGACTCCCTGGTGGGGGTGTCCAGGGCTCCTGCCCCAGCCCAGGCTGCCCCAGCAGCGAGGGATCCCATCAGTCCAGTTGGTCTGGGGGAGAGCAGGAGGAGGATTTCACTCCAGATGAGAGGATTGCACAAATGAGGTTTTTGTCTTGATGCCTGTGTGTTTTAAAGCTTGATTATCACTCTCTGTTTTTAAAGCTTGCTCCAGTTAATTTCAAAGCTTTCTTCCTCTTTTGCTTAGCTCAGAAGAAGCTTTCCTTTCACAAACATAGTCCATCAGAGAAAGTTGTGCTCCATTACTTGGCTGCGGTGTTGTGAGCCAGCTGCTGCTGTTAGCACTAAAGGGTCTTGCCAGCTTTCCTACTTCATTCGTTCCTTTTTGATTCATTATTCATATATAAAGAAAAGTATCTAATATAATCAAAATATTAAGACTCTGCTTGTGCTTTTTGCTGCCTCTTTTTTGCCTTTCCAACTTTCAGAAAAGCTATTGCTGTTTTATAACAAATCTCTCACTATGACAGTCAAAAATTAGAAAAGGCAACACGTGTTCCTATTCTGCTCTTGAGGGAATTATCTTCTATGCTTTTTCATTTCTAGGAAATTCTTCTCCATTCTTTCCTAAAACAGAAGAGTAATCACGAAGGTAGGTGCTTGGCAAGAAATAATCAAGCACACAAGCATTTCAGAAGAGAATGCTGGATAATTTCCACTGTACTTTTTCTCACCTGACTGTTATTCTTTCTTTCAGACTCGCTGTGAATAAGTGCTTACTGCAGTCACTCTTTTATTTGGAAGAAATTCCACAAAGTTTATAAGGAAAAATGGACTATGGCTAAATGGCCCAAAATAATTTATTTCAAACCTTACTAGAATTTGTGAATGGGTGAATTAAGTTTAAATAGACTTTCTGTATGATCAACAGGAAGGGCATGATATCCTCTTCTGTGTAGTAGAACTTTTTCAGTCAAAAAGAGCAAAAACTTTTATTTGAAATGTCAGAGTCTATCCACAAGCTCTTACATTCTTTTAGACAAACACCTCTCTAACAGATATGATTTTGTTGCATTTGATACTTCCAAAAGCAACACATCTTGAATTTGAAGGGTATTTATGTTGGCACGATCATTGTGGCTTAAGTAAAACATGAATGATCTTGAATCAGCCCTCCAATCTTCTGCTGACATCATGCTCAAATATTATGATACAGTGCTTAGAAAAGAAGTAGATAGATGAGCAAACTGGAATCAGCAACAGATTTCTGAGCTACCACTAATGATATGAGCAGTGTCCAGTATGAGAAGCACTCAATGTAGAAGTGGGAGTATTGGTATTACCATCGGTAATTAGCCACTTCTGAGTGTTTCAAATGCCTTGCTGCACCTAACTTCTGTAGGTATATGAATTTATCTGTGATATTTATTCTGCAGTGCTAGTTGTTCCCTGCTGGAAGGTGGAGGGTGATATTATTTCTGGAAAACTTGTGCCTTGACCATGGTCTGATTGATGTAGCACCAAAAAGCATCCTGTGTTTCACTCACAGAGAAAGTGAGCAGTATTTCCTGGCAGAGCTAAGTAGATATTCCTAATTTAGTTGTCCTGATCTGGGAAATTGTTGCATATAGGTAAAACTTATAAAATGTTTATTAAATAAAACTTTGTAAAATCACGGCCAACTCCTGTTACCTCGGCTAAGTTGAAAAGGATTCTGAGTAGTGTCTCAGCTGGAACAGAGGTGGAAAACAAGTTAGGTGACTGTAGAAAATGAGTTATAGAACCACCACGTGTTTATATCGTGGTTTTATGATGGTTGGTTAAATTATGTTTGTTGTTTTTTAAATGTATGCAGCTGATAAAAGCCTAATTCCTTAAAAAGGCCTGGTTTTCAGAATAAAGGAGCTCCCTTTTGCACCTGCCTGAGGACTCTGCATCGCTTCGTATCGCAACAGGAAATGAACACTTTTCTGTAGGTACAGACTATTTTTCTTTATGGCTCCTTCGCAGGATCATGGCCATTCACCCACGTAGCTCTGCAGAGGTCAAGGACCTGGTGGCACACTCTCCATGAGGTTGGAGGTCAGCCTCTCCGATATTGAAATGAGTCAAGTCTGTCATGACTCAGTCACCTCCCACACCCTGCAGCAGCTTCCCAGGGTCACACAGAAAGTGTGGAGCAAAACCAAGGATTTAATGAAAAACTGATTTTTAGCTCTGTTTCAAGCTCCAAACCAGAAAACAAACATTTCTCTTCTTGACCTATTTTAAAAGTGCAAGTGAATAGCTTGAGTTCTTTCACATATACAACAAATACAATAGGAAATGGGAATTGGAAATGAAGAATAGCATTTCTACTGCTTCCATTTGTTTCCTTTATTTGTCTTCTAGATGAAAACAAGATCAAACTACTGATTTATAATAATGACAAAACATTTACTATGAGTAGAAAATTTTGGAGGAAGTGAAAGACAATCCTAACAAAGACCATTAAACCTTACCAGACAAGCTTTCAAGGAGATTGTTAGCTAGGTTATGAAATTCTGGACAAGTTCTCCTGTCCACAAAAAACATGTCTTTTACTTGAACCACTGAACCAACTTTTGAACCATTTATGCTCTCACCTTCTGTCAGTTACACCTCTTAAAGAATCCTATAGCTTTTGTGGAATGAGTGTAAGAACGAGCAGTTTTCCAACATAAAACAAGGATGGAAACCTGGCAACAATAAAAGATTTTAAAATAATGGAGCAAATTCACTGGAGAGTATTTATTGATTGTGCTGTTCTTTCATCTAGAGGTGCATATAAGTTTGACAAGGCTGGCAGAAAGATGATATATCTTTCATTATGCCAGCTACTACAGGTGGAAAAAAGGCTAAATTATTAATCTGTCGGCCCTTTTTCATGTCAGCTCTTCATGTTATGTCGTAAACTTCCATATCATTGTGGCAATGGCATTATAATCCAACTTCCTAAGGATATTACATAGCCAAGGTTAATTATTGGCACTGTACTGCCTACTTCAATCTGGTGAGGCTAGGAGGTCTTACAGGCAGAATTATTCAGCTCTCGGTGCTCTTGGTCCAGCTGGAGTTTATGTCAGTGACACAAGTAACTACTGTCATAAACCAAACAAAAGATTTGGAGCTGCATACAGAGAGGAAACAGGAGTTCTAAAGGGATTTTATTTCTCTATTTATTTCCTCTCTCTTGAAATCAAAGGGCCCTAGAGAAACATTTAAGATTTACCATAAATCTACAGAAGCAAAATTTGGTCAACACAGAAAATAATTTGTATTTGTGAATGTACTTGTGTGAGCCTACCCTCTGCAAAGCTTATTATAAACTTTTTTTTGCATCTGAACTGGCTTAACTATTCCATTATTCAATTGTACCATTTAAATATGTGGGTTGATCTGTGCTAGAAAATCTTTGAAATTTGTTTTCCTCAAAATGTGGGCTCTGGAGCATTATACTGTTCAACTGATATGAGAAAATTAGATTCAGTCTTGTGAGCCTGCTTGCTTTGAATGAAATTCTGCTGTAAATACAAGAATCAAATATGGTTGGGAGAGTGTTTTTGCTGCGGATCTGGCCTGTTTTGTATTTGTTGCTGAACACACGTAGGCAGAAGAATTCATGCTGCACTGCAGTAAAACCTAAAACGCCATTAGAATATATGTGTGACAGCAGAATAAAGCATGAAACTCCATGACTTTTCCATAAAAAAATAAAGACAAAAAAATTAAATAAATGACCTTTGCATTTTACCTATTTATTTGGTTATGGATTTTGCATAGAATCAAAGAAAACTATTGTTTTAATTCACTTATTCTCATAGAGATGCATCCCAGTGGTGCCTTATAACCTTTCTAATGAATCCCTTCTGTCACTACAAGACCTGAATCTGTCAAATATTTTTTACTTCTATTCTGTATTAAAAAATTCTGGTTTCATGCACAGATTTTTTTTCCTTTTCCTCTGAACCATAGTGATTTATTGTCTGTTACCTACACAGTGCCTTATTTCCTTGGTAATAATTGGGTATTTGCAAGGCATGGTGAAAGTTTGGGGAGGGGGAGAGAGGCAGAAGGATGCTCCTGAAGGGAGATCAGTATTAAATGAGGACAGCTATGGAAAACCCTGAGGTTGACCACTATGTTTCAGTCCTTCCTAGCTCTCAGTCATGCATAGATATTCACACTCTAATGAACCACACAGGGGGAAAGATATGTTTTCTTGCCCTTGCCGTTCACTCCATCACAATTCCACTTGAAGTTAAGTGTTTCTTTAAAATGACAGTATAGTTTCCAGGTGCCCTAAAGCTTGCCTGAATGATATATAACTGTGAGGCTGAAGCTGTCACATGAAACAGTTTTTACCTCTGGCTTACCTACACCTATCCAAACAGACAAATAGAAATCTCACTACATTCAAATCCCAATCTAGGAAGAGGAATGAAAGCCAGAGCACAGGAAGGTAGAATTATATCCTGAAAAGTCACTGATTCTGACATTTTCATGCAGAAGTCAGCCAGTGTAAACTTCAAATTGCATGCCATAGGTAATATACATTAGTAGGAATTTTCACTGGGTAGTGATAGAGAGGGAACAGATAAACCCTTTTAAAATTTATTTACTAACTTAATTAATTTTTTATGTCTGTACACATCTTAGGAGAAAGCAAGAGAAGAGCACTGTATCCCGATGTGGCTGTTAGACTGGGGAAAACTGGAACAGATACAAAAAGTTGTTACAAGAATATTCAGAGGATTGAAGTACATGCCTTCCTGTGGGAAACCTGAAGAACTGAATCTGCTCTGCTTTTCAAAAGATGACTGAGACATGAATTGATTACAAAATGTTTGCGTTAATGAGGAGAAAATAGAACTCTTTCATCTAGTGGAGAAAAGTGTAACAAGAATTAATGATTACAAGCTTCAGCCACACAAACTGAAATAAGAAGTTTGGCACACATTTTGAAAAATGAAGTTGATTGGCCAGTAGTTGCAAACTCCTAAAGGAGAAGCTGCACACTTTGGTTACTGTTGGATGATAAGTTAAAACTTTCTGTAGGGCTACGAGTTGCAGATCATTGAATCATAGAATAATAACATCCGTGCCATGACGTGTGAGCTCTGAGCCAGGACATGATTCTGCTTTTTTGTGTCTATGGTAGTGCCCATCTACACCACTGCTTTGTCCATCTACACCACTGCTTTGTCCATCTACACCACTGCTTTGTCTATCTACACCACTGCTTTCTCAATCTGCTCATTTCCCCCAACAGTCCCTGTCCTTGGATGCCATTAAGACTGTTTAAAATACAGATTGGAAGTCCATATTTAAGATTTCTCTTCATTAGTCAAGATTTTTTGAACTTTGGTCCTTCTTCACCTTGCAGTTTATGTGGTATAAGACCATGTTCTATGGGCTTTTCCGTTTGCATTAAACCTTTGGTTCGTACTTTGGGTTTGATATGACAGCAAGTTCATGGCTTGGGATAATCACCCCTGTCAACCTGCAGGCCAGTGCCATGCATACTTCCTGTTACCTCAATTCCATTTAAACCCATTGACATCCCAACAAGACAAGAAATTAAATAGTTGGCCTCAGAAGACTGAGAGAAGTTGCTATGCAAGCTCTCCACTGGTGATGTGATCAGTGATGGGCTCTGCTCTGCCAGGGGTTTTGAACTTCACTGTCAGTCAACCAGGTTCAATGCCAAGTCCTGTTTCCTTGAGCAGCAACTGCTGGTAGGCTCTCCTTTAGAGTGAACCAACAAAATCCCACTGAAACAAAGCACACTTGTATGGTCCAGACTGATCCAGAGAAACCTCTCCTAAGGATGGGGCTTGCAACACTGAACACAGAGCCCTCTAACACTATCCCAGCAGATTTTCCATCCTCCGTCATCATTGTATGTTCTTATGCCACACTCCAGGACAAAAGAACTGAAAATAGTGTCTTAGGACCACGGGGGCCTATGGGATTGTTCCAAGAATTATGGAATGCAGGTAGAGCAACTTCACTGTAGAGAGGCAGCCCCCAGCTCTGAGTTGTGACTGCTCTGCAGTTCTTGATCTGGTGGTCAAGTATTATCCTACAGAATGGACACATTTAAACAGCATATGCAACACCATCTGTGCTGTGTTGTAAACACCAGAAGGAGTAGAAAGAGATCATATCTACAACTGCTGCTGAAAAGAGGGTCTGCAAGAAAGGCAAGTTTTTTAACGACAGAGTTTGTGTTCTGCCTTCATCTGGGATAGAGTTCATCTTCTTCCTAACAGCTGGTACTGTGCTGTGTTTCAGATTGGGTAAGAGAATAATGTTGACAAAGTCATGATATCTTGGTCGGTGCTGAGCAGTGCTTACCCTGAGCCAAGGACTTTCAGTGTCTCGTGTTCTGCCAGTGAGCAGCTGCACAGGAAGCCAGAAAGGAGAATGGCCAACAGGAGACACAAACTGGCCAACGGGATATTCCACAGGTCAGTGTACAAACTGGGGGCAGTTGGCCAGGAGCTGCTGATGACTGATCAGGGATGGGCTGGGTTTTGGTTAGTGGGTGTTCAGTAATTTTATTGCGCATCAGTTGATTCTCTTGGGTTTTATTCCTTTCTCTCCTTTTCCTTGTTCATCATCATCATCATCACAATATCAATTACCATATCAAAAGCTAAAATAATAATTATTATTATATTAATTTATTTCAATTCACTAACTTATCTTAATACAGGGCTTTTACCATTTTCTGAATCTTCTCCCCATCCTACCATCCCACCAGCAGCACAGGGGGGGTGAGGAATGAACAAGCAACTTGTGGCATTTTGTTTCTGTCTGGCGTTAAACCATGACAGGCTGTTACTACAGTAAGGACATCCCAAGTGAAAAAAAGGATGTCTAAGCTGAGCATCCCAATAATTTTTCTGAGGCCAGTTATTTCTTACAAGAAGTTAATATCACCTAGATCTCCGTGGAAAAGATGGCTACCAAAAAATTACATGATTAGTCAACAGTGAGGACCAGAGTGGCATGATTAGGATGGAAGATACCTGAGCTTTTTTCAGTTTTGGTGGTTTTTTTTCCAACCTTTTGTCATATCTTACACATTTCTAGTCATTCAGAGAGATCCTATGTGCTTTGTCATCCTCGAATGGTATGGCAGGGGTAATAAAACTGAGTAAGGTATCAGACAGCAATGCTGCATTGCCAGGCAGGTCCCAAAACAGATTGCTCAGAAAGGCTGTGGGGTCTCCCTTTCTGAAGATATTCAGGAACCATCTGGATACAATCCTGTGCCATGTGCTCTAGGATGATCCTGCCTGAGCATGGATGTTGGACCAGATGACCCACTGTGGTCCCTTCCAAGCTGAATTTTTCTTTAATTCTGTGAAAATGCTAGGATTTGATGCTGATTATCCTTCAGATGCTCTCATGTCCAAGAATTCAGCATTTCTTATAAACACATGGATTTCTTGTAACTGTGACAGTGCATATTTAGTAAGTTTCTCTTGATAAAACAAAATCCAGGATAGAAAATGGTTGACAGTGTTGAGAAGTCAGCAACAAGTAGACTCGCCTATGAAATGATAAAGGTGTCTCTAGAAGTGTCACGATTTCTGCAGATGGAATTTCAAAGAGCTGAGATGCCAGCACCTGCAAGTCCAGACCAGAAGAAAACACTGAATTATGTAAAATAAAAATAAGCTTTATTTCTTGAATCCTGCATATGTACAATTTCAAGTTACACACCGCAGCTATGAAGATTTCCCAGAAAAAAAAATAATATACAGGGATTACTTCACCAGTATTCACACAGTTCCTGTGTGGTCTTACCCACAGTTCCTGTGGGTAACTTAACGAACTGCAGCTGGTGAGAAGGTGCAGGATTTCCAGGGGCTTTTCCTGGCGCCATCCTGTTGTCATCTGCTCCCCTTCCGTTTTGCAATCATTGTGCAGACAGCAGCATGCAAATGTGAGTGCAGTAAAGCTGGGGGCAGATTTGACTCTGGCAGCGATGACTCTACACCTCCCCCTAAGCCACACCTGCTGAGTCAAGATCTGGAGAGGGTCTAATGAGGCGTGAGGTGGCCTCTGGACCAGCCACAGCAACACGAGCCAAGACAGCAGGTCGTGGCAGGAGGAAGTGCCAACACCCAGGGTGGCACTGCAGCTCTGCTGGTCGCCAAGCCCAGGCACATCCAGGCTGCCCGGCAGGCTGAGAGCTGAGGAGCAGCTGTGGGAGGCACTGCTCCATGGCCCTGGCCAGGCCAGCTGGTGCCAGCTGTGCTACACCACTCCCAGTGTCCTGTGGTCCTTGCAGGGCAGGGGAGGGAAGCCTTCCAGTTGAGAAGGATCTCAGCTTGGAAGGATGGGCAGAGAATCAATCCTGCCAACTGCATGGTGGGGAAGCAGATGCAACAAAGCCTGTTTTGACCTTCTGTGTGTTTCTCCATCCAAAGTCTAGGCTAAGGCTGATGTCTGTGAAATTCTGCAGAGAGCTATCCTCTCAGAGCCCCTAAGTGGCACAGCAGAGAGAGTTAAAGGTTACCAGATACCAGCTAATAAAAGCAGCCTTCTCGCTGTTCTCAGCTGTACTTTCATGTTGGTTGTAAAAATGTATTGCATAACAGGGAAGCCAGGACAGATGTCCACAAATGTTGATTTTATCTTTCTTGACCATCAGACCGTCTGCATTTGTAGTACAGACCAGCAATGATGTCATGTTTTGGATGATATCATTGATCAAGTTTAGATGACTTTTTGAAAGAACCACTTGTTTTGCCAGACACACCAGGTTTAGTTTAGAGATAGCTAAATGAAATACTATGATTGAAGAAAAAAATGATTACTCATGCCTTTTAACCTAATGCTAAGTGCACCTTTGGTTTTTGTTGTAAACTATACAATATTTGATGTATGCCTCTAAAATTGCAAAGAAAAGAAATAAAACCATGATTTAACTATACACAATAGCACAAACATCTCAATGTCCTTGTGTATCCCAAATATCAGTATTTTCAAGACAAACTCTATATTCAGCTAATGTTTTGGGTTGTTTGTTGTGGGTTTTTTTAATGACTGGCCTGGCAAAACAGCTCTGCCCAGGAGTACACCCTGGCAGATCTGAGAAGTGAGAAGATAATGGTGCAGAGAAAACAGAATTCCTGTTCTGTGAAAAAAACCCCAGTGAGGTTTTTTTAACAACCCACCTTATTGCATTCGCCAAATAGAAAGTTGAACAAAGGATGCCAAACAATCAGTAATAACAAGTTTAATTGGCAATACAAAATTATGGAGCAACATTACATATACTTAAATTCCTCCTACTGGCATTTCACCTTTTGATCAATACTTCCTAACAGAATCTTTTCTGGGAGAGGTGCCTGTCCCCTCATCTACACACTAAACCTCATCTCAGGGCAGATAATGAGCTCTGGAATAGCTATAGGACTCTTCCAGGCAGATTATCCACTTGCTTCAATATGTTCACTGGCTACCTGTGGCTTCAGCCAGTAATGTCCACCTTTCTTTGAAATCTTTCCATGGTTTCAGAGCCACAGGCATGACCTTGTAGAACTTGTATTATTAATGAAATCATTAGTCTTGCCATAGCAGCTGATCCTTAACTTACAGACATTTCAGTTTCCTGGGTTCAGAGCCATTCATGCAAATGACAGCATGACACAGAAATGCAGTGGCTGTTCATTCAAAGAATAAAAAACCACACTTAATTTCAATGAGAAGAAAGTTCTTGTTTTGACACTGCTCCAAATATAAAGCCTTTTCAGTTCTTCTTTTCTTTATTAAAGTACTAGATCATGACATTCAGATGACTGATGAAAGAATATATTTTACTTTTATTTTTCTATTATTGAGGATTAATATGAGTAACGATCTTAGAGATACACTCATTAAAGTCTCCTCTTCCTGTGAATAGCAGTGGTAGTCTCCGTGTGAGCAGGGAAGGCTTCCTGCACATTGCCTGACAATTTCATTTTATTATTTTGCTATATTAGCATTATCTGTAGAAAGGGCTAAAAATGCTGAGAAATGGGGATAGAACACAGACACAATAGGGAGGTGGGAGGAAAACGTGGTGGAGACTAAATGGGCACGTGATTTGTGCCCTTATCTGAGAAGCTCTGAGAAGCAGATGTGATCAGAGGGGTCCTGGTCAGACCTGTGTCTGTGATTTCCTGCTTAGCTCTGGAGAATATCGTTCACCCGGATGGACAGGCTCTTTTGGTATCTAAAATGATTCAATATGCAAAGCAAGCATTCCAGAGGTTTTACATAAATGCCTGACTCCTCCCAGTTTCTGAAAAAATAATCCACCAACCTGACTGTGTGGAAATGAGCTTGAAAGTTCCAGCTTTTGCTGTAAAATGTGCACATCTAGAGTTAAGCATAACTGAATTTGTGACTTCACTGTCCCCTGGTTAGGGCTTGTGTGCAGACTGGGCAGCTGGATCCCTCTATCCACAGAGAATCTCTGGTAAGCCTGGCTGCCTCCAGATTTTGCTGTGCAGTTCTGTGGGCCCATCTTTCTTATTAGGGCTGTGTGGTTATTTATAGAGGAGTGCCTGAGACTGGTGATCCACTCACTGTGAAAAGCCATAGCAAGCAGTGGCAGCTGAAAGTGTTGTATTTAAACTTTTTGGTTATAAGGTCTGATGGGAAATTGGATTTTTAAAAAGCTTTTTTTGGTGGGGAAGTTATGTTTATTTTTCAATGCAACTTTAACATTGGAGCACGAAATTTTCCCAAAGATTAAATAACTGAAATTTCTGCTTTTCAGAATTTTGTCAGAGAACCTTAAAGTAACTGTGATGCAATTGCATTGTTCCTCCTTTCTCTGACAAACTGCATCTCCTGTGATTCACTGAACCTGGGAAGATCCAGAATACACTGATAAAGACCATATGATCCATCAGTCAAGACATAAAACAGCCTGCTAATATGCATCAAGGAGATATGCATGTATCAATGCCGTGAAATTTCAAACTGAAATTTCAAATATTTGGAAATATTTCCAAACTGAAATATTTGCATTCTCTACAATTATGTTTATTCTTATAGTTTAAAAATCAAACCAAACCAAACAAAAATATTCAAACAACCAAAAAAAATCCGTAAAATTACCTGCTGATGTTTTTTACAGGCAAAGGGACAGAAAGAAAACAGAAGTAAAGAAAGGTGGAGGGATCTGACCCAGAGATTGAGTTTATTTTCAGGAACTCTTCATTGTTTAGAATACTGTTTTGCTTCACAAGCTCTAAGACTAGAAGCAAAATAGAGGGAGGCACCAGAGCAGGCTGTTGTGATGGAACATTAGTCATGTCATCAGTCTGTGCTTAAATAACTCCCATGTGTGCAGCTACACCTAGTTAAAGATACTGGGTCTTATTTTCAGCTCTGCTCAATAGTTTCATGAAACCTTTGAAATTATGGAATTGTGCTAATGTGTTATAGAAGAAAGTTAAACCCTTTTTCTTCGTCAAAAAACCACCGACTTGTAATTGGCAACTCTGTACCTTTAAACACATGGATCAACCTTTGCATTTTGCTTAGGGAAAATAATAAACTGTGATTTCTCCTATAAGCCTGCAGTAATTTGGAAGAGAGAAGCAGAGGTCAGCTGTCGTTGCAGAGAATGTCACAGGAGTTTGTGGCAGCAGGCCACAGTGAGGAGGTTAAATAAAACCTCCATCATGACATGTTTTGTTCACACCACTGGAGAGCGATTAATATTAAAATGGGCTGGTCATTATGCTCCTTGGGGAATAGGTGTAAAGTTCACACTGATAGAAGTAGCTCTTGTAGCATCACATACACAGCAGAGCTGGCTAAGAAAAAATATCAGACTATAGAAAAGAAAGAGGAATCATGATCCAGCCTTGTTATATCCTCCTCTTTCTCCTTGTGTATGCCCTCACCTGCTCCCAGGATGAAAACCACAAGAATTTGCAAGGAAGAGGATGATCTCTTACTGCCCAGCTGGGTAAGCCAGGGAATATAGAGATCAATGGGATAAGCCAGGGGCAACACGAGAGGGAAGGACTCAGTGTCACCCTCACCTCAGCTGAGGACACTGCTTTCTCACTCTCATCTGACTTTCATCCCACGCAACAGAAATATTCAGTTATTTACCTCATACCTTTTCCCTTCACTCAGCCTTTATCCACTCTCACATTTTTATGTATTTGTCCGCTTACTGCTGCTCCAGCAAAACTCTGCCCTAAAATGTTAAAAAATGACAGTCAAATGATAAAATAAAAGGTCATCTGTGATGCAAACAAGGGTTTTTCCAAACTTGTCTCAGATCATAATATTTACCTGTTGCATTACCAGCTCTGCTTCATCTTGACCAGTCAGATAATGAACCTCCTGTAAAACAGGCTCTCTTCTGTTTGCATAGAAATCTAGATTTGGCTTGGAGCCACAGACACAGGTCTTTACATGAGTGGAGTTGCTAAGCTACGAAGTTTAGCTGGTACCTTAAATTTCGCTAGTCTTTATGAAAAATAGCTGCTCAGGATAAATACAGCATTGAGTCTTGCTCCCACTCACCTTTATGGGGACCAGCCATGGGTGCAGGACACCCCACGTAACAGCAGACCACAGCAGCATCTTTTAGACTGTGAGAAAAGGTGACATTCTGGACATCAACAGAAGATTCTCAAATGTCTCTTTTTGAAGGGACAAAAGCCAATACAACTATTTCCATTTACCCCCCTCAGAACACCGTTTCAGCATGCAACCATTTCCACTGCAAGTGTTAGAGACCAAGAATGTAGAGAGAGGAAAGGAGGAAGTGTATGTACCTATAAATAATATAACAAAGAATAGCTGAGGTAAAGAAAACAGCTAAAATGAGGAAAGACAGATGAATCCTCATGATACAAAGCTCAAGACAAACAGTAACTGTTAAGATCTAGGATAAGAGCATTACTCAGGCAGATTATCATATAGCTGTCTCCTGTGAGAGCTATTTCATCTTATTCTGAAGTATTTGACTCTGGCCCTAGTCCATAAGTGGATAAATGAGTTGACAAATGTTATTTCTGACATTGTGGTAAATCTTACGTTCCACAACCAGGGCAGCTGGCAGGTTTTGAGACAGTCTGCTGGATTAGACTTTATTCACACAAATCACTGCAAAGAGGCTGTACTATAAAGTATTGCTACATCACACCTCTACTGTTATGCCAAGCTTCTTGAACTGTTTTTTTCCTCAAAGGACAGAATCCAGAACTCCAATGAATCTTGACTAAAGTGAGTGTGGGCATGTTCTGGTCTATAAGGCAGATTTCTTGACTGAAAACACAGTGGAATATTTCACTCAAATCTTTAATCCCAGCATCCCTTTGGTACTGGGGCAGACTTTCAAAGACACATGTGAGATGCATGATAAAGAATAGCACCTGCACTGAGTAACCTTGCAATAAACAATGAGCAATTTTCTGGCCAGGAAAAAAATCTCTTTTACTGTAAAATTTTAATTTAATTCATTTACATACTTCGTATATATGCCATTTTTAACAACTGGGGCTTTCCTTCCTCTTCATTTTGTTCCCCAAACATTTAATTTTTCTTATTAAATCTTCTTTGTGTGTGTGTGTGTGTGTGCACTCGTGTGTGTCTCTTTATCATTTTTCTATTCTTCCCACACTGTATTTTCTCCTGAAATCTACTTTATATTATGCCAGCTTTCTTTGCTATTAAACATTTTTAGATTTTTCTCATCGTACAGAGTCCTTTGCTAGTTCCTGATTCTCAGCTAGAAAAGAACTTGAGGATTTTCTTTTCTTTTCAACACTTCATAGAAAAAACAAAAAGCACAGGGACTGATCAGGAAGAAAGGTCAGCTGCTAATGGGAAAGGTTTTATCACAAATATTCTTCTACTCAGCAGCGCTGCACCAATGGCAGCAAAGGACACGCCAGCATGTCAGCTCTGCTGCTGTTCTGAGGAATGTTCCCTCCTGCTATCAAATCTCCCTATGCAAATAAGACTTCTTGGATGGTACAAAATAATTTCAGACAGAGATGCTAATAAACATTTTAAAAGACATAATAAAAAAATGTTGGGGAAATAGCTGGAGGAGACCCCATCTGGAGTACTGCATCCAGCTCTGGGAACCCCAGCAGAAGGAGGACATGGACCTGCCAGAGCCAGCCCAGAGGAAGCCCATTGTCTTGGGGTGACTTTATGATGTGCATCCCCTATCGCCACTCTATGCCCAGAAGATGAATCCTGTGCCTTTCTGTGCCTTTAAGACTGGGTGTGAGAGAAAAAAACAGACAAACTTTTTTCAAAGTGGTTCTGTGCTCCAAGGACCCTGCTATCTCTTGGTGTTGCTGCTGTGGGGAGAAGAGTGGAGGAAAGCACCTCCCGTCTTTTTTCCCAGCTTTTGGCTCCTGTTCTCAGAAGAGAGAGAGAGGTGGAGAGTTAAACTTTTTCCTGGGACTTTGTTTTCTTTTTCTTCTTCATTTGTCTTCTGGACTGTTCAACAATAC
>VZRO01008590.1:1509-18392 GCA_013397915.1 Daphoenositta chrysoptera
CCCGAGAACAGCCCCGTGCCACACCAATGGCCCCAGAGCAGCCCCATGCCACACCAATGGTCCCAGAGCAGCCCCATGCCACACCAATGGCCCAAGAACAGCCCCATGCCACACCAATGGCCCGAGAAATGCCCCATGCCTCACCACCTGCTTGCCTGTCACATGCAGGCAGAGCAATGCACTGGCTGTGCAGCAACAGTGCCAAGCGTGCCCCAGGCACCCTCGCAGCCCAGGGAGGCACCTCGCATTCTTCTGCCCTGAGTGCACTCATCCGGCCGCACCCAGCTGCCTGCCAAGCCACAGCGTGTCCCAGTGCCATCCCTCCCACCAGCAGCTCTCCGGGGAGTGCAGGAGGAGCTCTTCCAGGAGGGAAGGTGCTCACAGAGGTGGTGGACAGGTGGTGTCACTTCCCATCTGTGGGCAGATGGTTTTGAGACAACTGCTTCCAAGGAATTCCAACATGCTTCCAAAGCATGACTCATGTTCGAGCATCTACCGGCCTGGGAGACACCCCGAGAAGCCCAGAAGAGGGGAGCCCCAGGACTCAGCCCAGGACAGCAGCCTGGACCATGCCTGTGCCCTTGGCACCCGCTTCCCAACCAGTTCCTCCCAGGTGTCCATGCAGGTGTGCACCTGCACAGGCAGAGGGACACTTGTCACCCCCGGGATGAGTAGGACATGGCCAAAGGCAGGCCCTGAGCCACAGAGGGCCCACTCTGCACATCTCCTGTTTTGGGGGGGCTGTGGCACTGTATTGTGAAAGCCTGTGTGCAATTTCTCAAGTAGCTGGTCTCTGCTGCGCTCAGTTTGTAAGTGCAATGTCTTTTTTCTAATCGCTGGACTGAAAAAATGCTGCTGGCAGGTTCAGGATGTTCCCAAATAAAAATCATGTTTCCAAGGGCATATGAACATCTTCCTCTCTTCCATGAATTTGCATGGCTAGAACCTGGTGAACTGCTGACAAGGCAGTAGGAGGAGCAGGACTGGGTCATCCTCTGGAATCCATCCTGGCTTATTTTAAAGCAGACGTTGTTTCAAGTACAAAATGCTGAGTAGAAGATGCCATTTGTCACTCTTGGGAGCAGATTTTCACTGTAGAAGTCCCAGTCTTATTTGCACTAGATTGCCTCATAATGTGCAGGTGATTTATGCCATTCTTCAACTATAAATTATATTTACATCTACTCTATGGTCTCTTTATATTGCTAAAGTGTAATAATATGACCGTAGGGTAAGTGATAGGAATAATTTGTCTACAAGAAGAAATTCATCAGAATAAATGTGTGCATGAAGAAGAATCTTTCTCATCTTGGAAAATATTCTGTCTGGTTTCCTCATGTGAAAAAAACCATTCACAACACAGATTTGATCTGCAGGCGTTGTTTCCCGTGACCCGAACACCACAGATATGTGCTACATCTTCCTCTGAAATGGGGTCAGAAATTATGAATCTCTTCTGTAACTAACGTAATTTTTATTCAGAGTATTTATCCAATGATCCCAAGGAGAGAGTAAAAAAGCAATCTAAATTGTGAATGAGGATAAATTTGTCGTGCTTGCTTTTTTTTAATTTTCTTTTCCAGCATCCGGAGAACATATCTCTTCCTATTCTAAGCTATTTTTCCAGGGTAATTTTACTTACAGTCAAAAATGAGCATTGTGAAACCAACTGTTAAATTTAGATCTTCAGGCTGTTTTCATCAGAACAAAAACACAGGGATTTGTAGCTGTCAGCTTCCCTAAAACTGATTCATACAGAAAGACCAAACACTGAGCTCAATTAACTTAAGGTGGTTTCCAGTGATACCAGAGACACAGGCATGAAATCAAGGTTTCTTTGGACCTTAGGATGAGGGATCTTTTGAGTATTTCAGGAATGGCCAGACTGGGAGAGGTAGCTGGGAGAGAGCCACTTCAGTGGTTTCTCACTGCTAGCTTCCTGCTGAAACTTTTGAAAGAGGAAAACAACATTTCTGGTTTCTCATTTTTCTTTCTATTTTAGGATATTACTTTGGCTACAGTTGGAGCTTTCTAGCTTTGAGAGCCAAATTCTACCATTAGATCAGTAGGACATTTTATCTGGGAGGGAATGAAAAATGTCTGGAACATATAACGGAGGACCAGCAGGATTCTTCTGCACTCCAAATAGTGGTCTCAGTCGATCCACGTCAATTTGTACTGGGCATAACACTATATCTTCTTTGAGAGGGGAAAGTTCTAGTGCTACCTGCACCAATAAAACACATACCATGTTTGTCTGTAATAGGGGCTAAGTCCTCCCATGAACTGTCTGATGGCTTTTAAGACCAGATTGCTTAATATGCTAAATTACAGACAATTACCTTATTATTCTGGATAGAGTATTTTTGTCCAACGTGTCAGGGAGATGAACACTGCATATAACACAAGGCCTCTGAAGCTCATAGCAGTGTTTTCTGAGAAAATATGTCCTTCTGGTTCACTGGTAGAAGCAATGTCTTTCCAGAAGAACAAATCAACCAGTTACTGGATAAGCTCCTGCCTTCAGAACTGCACTTTAGTATTGGAATTTAGTCCAAGAACTACATTCAAGGCCAAAAATCTAGTATCTGCCACTTGAGTTTTTATCCTGCTCTGTTAGTCCAGCAAATCAGAACAATGGTCTGACGTATACAGTTTAGTTGCAGGAATCAGTTGCACCCCTTAAAACTTTTATGTGCAGGCTCATTTTTTTGTTGTTTTGAATGTCCTTTACATCACATTAGTTTGTCCCAGCCCTGTTTGTCATCTCTGTGTGACTTTTTTAGGGAAAAAACCTACAGCTTGTTACCAGACTGACTGCTGCTGATAGCCTGTACAGGATAAAGTAAATTAAAACCATGAATGTGGTCAGTCAGAAAATTAGGTTTACGTGTGAAGAGGCATAATTTCAGTGCTACCTTTTAGTATCCCCGTTGAATATTATGAAACCTGTTGTTAATGCATTTTATGCTGGCAACTGTATGAGCCGTTTCACTGTTTAGGACCAAAATCCCCAGGAAGCACTGAAGTTGTCCTCCCAGAGCAAGAAAATGGTATGTTACGAGAGTCATTGATGCTGGTGCACCACAGAAGACTTTCAGTGGCTCAGAAGGACAGCCCACAGAAAAGGATAGAAAAGCAGAGAAACAAAAATCCTGCCTCCTGGGGCACACTGAGGTAACATCACAAGAGTAGCAACCTCAATGTTTCTAAACCTAGAGGTTCCCTGGAAAGCAGGAACTTCAAGAAAAATGTCATACAGTTGAATTTAACCTTTTCTTGGTAGAAATATTGCAGTCAGACATTTTGCCTGCTGAGAGAATGCCCCTATTCTTTTTTCCTTTCTAGTGTTAATGATGGAAATATTTAGGCACACTGTATAGACAACACATAGGCTACAGATGGAGGAAAGAGAAAATCTGGGAGATGATGTCCTCTTCTGCCCTTTGTGATACCCATGCCTGGGGAACAGGGGGATATTTTTGGAATATTATTTTAAAAAGCAGGGAGGGGCTATCAGGTTTCGTTTCATCTGTTGGTTCTGATCTGTGGTGCCAATCACGCTATAATTTTAAATTACAAAATGAAGTCCTATGTGGTGAGGAGCAAAAAAAAGAGACAATGCCCTTCCTGACAGCTGTGGTGTACCTGTGGCGATCTGTGCTTTCACCACTAAGCCCATGTTACTGCAATTACTGTCTGCCCCAGACTTACTGATGTGAAGCCTATTATGTCAGCTTAGCCAGGCAGATCAGTGCAGGAATGCTCTGCTCTCCACACCTCAGCGCCCCCCGGGACAGAAAATGGGTTCCCCTTTCTAGAGGGACTGTGCTTTTTCTGACAGTGTGCGATGGCGCACAAATTCATGGCGTAAGTGACATCATCTAAATCCTCAAGTCTTTACCCAAGGCTCCCCCAGGAAGATCCACCCAGACCCCAGTAAAGAAGGATCAACGCAGAGCACAAATTACCCCCCACGCATTCCCCTCCTCTCTGGGAATAGCATCCATCTGTGCTGTGCATTTTGTCCCTTCTTTACAGCCTACAAATCTTTCAGCCATTTTGGGTTTACACCGACTTCTGCTGAAACAGCTGATGATGGTACAGTGTGACCATGTGGGGAAGATGGCCCACAGATGCACTGAGCATATCTGTTTATATCCAGATAAGGCTGGGTATTGGGATGGAGAATGGCTTTGAAGGTCCATCAAGATAAGGGAGTTGAGTGGGATCCCCAGTTGACTTTTCTTGAGAAATACATTTGACTGTAATCTTGCACAAATCCCAGCACTGGGGAAGGGTGAAGAGGGATCAACTGTTCTCATGATATCAGTCATTCTTTAAGCTTTCAGCCACAGTGAAACCACCCCAGAAGATAAGGTGGCTTCCTGTTCTGATGACATGAATGCTTTGGGGCTGATCTTGGGTCTGAAGATTTTAAGTTGAATTTACCTTCCCTTTCTTTCTTCAACTTAAATGCTCTGTTCCAAAGACAGCAAGGAGGCTTGCTCCAAAGACATTGTGAAATTAATTTTATGGGAAAAGTAATAAATTTATGTTCTGGCTTACAGGGTTGTATATTGTCTACACTGCTACAATGATCTAATTTAGCTGGAGGAGTTAGACTCCAATATGATGACAAAAGCTGTTTCTGCACAGGCTAAACAGTAACAGCTTTGTGCAAGGTAAGCGGCAGTGCCTGGGAACAGGGGGAAAAACTGGGTTCGGGCAGCTTAAGGTAGCTGTCTTATGATGTATCTTTGCATATCAAATAGCTCAGAGAGATCTAAAACTTCAGCTGTTTAATCAGCTGTCACCTCTTCAAGGTTTCCTAATTCTCCTACGCTACACACGCTGCCTTGGATGATACGTATTTTCCACAGACACATGACAAGAGCTCTGTCAGGGCCCATGTGTCTGTCATTACCCTCCCACACCACAGCTAATGTCCTTCCCATAATGGATATAGATATATAGATACATGCAACACATCCCCTTCCAGAAAAGTTTTCCAGGTTTTTTCTCCATTAAGTTAACCTCAGTTGTATTATCTGAAATTAATTTTGCTGCCGTTCTTGCTGGATATTCAACCAAAAGATGAATGCTATAAGCAATTACATGAGTTTCATGTTCAATGGAATAGCTGATCACTAAACTTGGATCCAAAAGTGTTTCCATTCCCTGTGCTCCAGCTGGTGAACTTAGAGTGGTCACACTTTAAAAGTCAGCATACACTGCACAGTGCTCAGCACCCTCCAATACATAGCACAGTATCTTCTGGGAAATCTTTTTTCTTGACCACCAACTCTGCCTCCAGGCAGCTGGGTTGGAGGAAGGGGACTGCAGCCATCAGCAAAAAGCCTCATTTGAACCACCACAGAGTTTCAAGCTAGAATACTCTTTAGGGACACACACTGCAAATTTAAGATCAAAACCTGCTGCAGTGATATCAGTGGGAAAGATGCCAACAGCAGCTGCAGATGCCAAATTAGCTGTTCTGGCAGCAGAAGAGGAGACTGTTTTGCACTCTCAGATGGATATAGATATTGTGTCCCACCTAGCCTGGGCAAATGTCTGGTGAGTTAGAGCACGAGAACCTTAAAATTAAAAGCAAATTTATGAGTACTCACCTTTTTTTGATGCAATAGGAGGGGGAAATCACATTAGAGAATATGGCTCTGAAAAAAAGCAACTCCTGCTCCCAGGAACCTGTAACCTAAAGAACAGGCTGGGACAGACTCAGTTGATAAATTTGTTCTTCAAGTTAATTGCTGAAATTTAAGAATTTCCTGCCTGTGAGCTGAGTCAGGATAACTGTCCTGAGAGCAGACTTCTGACTCCAGTTGAACCAAGGTAATCTGACCGAGTGGGAGGCCTCTTCCAGCACTCTGCTGCTGGTGCACACAAGAAACGTGGAGCCACAGCGTTCCTCCAGCTCCTCTTGTGCCCAGGGACTTGTTAAAGCCAGGAAATTTTGCATCTTGACTATCGTAAAACAGAAGAAAAGTCCTCTCCTGGGCCAGGTGATGCATTTTGGATCAGAGGAACAAAATTTTCTCTTCAACTGGCCTTTAATTGTAATGTGGCAGCTCACATATCTTACCATGAGCCAAGGAAGAATGACAGGTAACTTTTTTCCCTTTAGGATTGATTTGCAATGGCTGGGTAGAGGACCTAACTGCTTCTGCAGAGCTCAGAGGCTCAGAGTGTGCAGCAGCTCTTGCCAATAGAAAACCAAAATCGATGTTCCAGCTATGCAGGTGGCCTGTTTGGACTTCTGAATTATGAACCCGCTGAGTTTGCTGAGTTATTCAGAGTCCTGCAGTCCTGTATCACAATTTTATTATGGCTAGGATTAATAATTTTTTCCATCAACTCCAACCATGTGAACCCCTGCAGAATATAAAGGGGCTTTTTGTGACCTTGAAGTATTATCATGACTTGTTCCTCAACATTTATGAAAGGAATCTGTGACACTCTCTAAAAAATGCTTCTTCCCATCACTCAAGTGTTGAGATGAGCAACTCAGCACGAAGCTGTGTAATTCTAGTGAGAGACAGAAGTTGTCTTCTGAATGGGAAGACTCTCAAAGCAGCAGGTCTTTTTATTTCCTGCAGTTTTAATGATATTTTCAAATTTTAAAAGCAAGACACTAGATATGTGTTTATAAAGATAGATCTGGTACTACTTAGATCTTCCTTCTACTTTACAGGGAGAAGACTGCCTCTTTCTCAGCCAAGTCTTGGAAAAGATTTTGCAGGCAAATAAATACTTACTCTGAATTCATTCCTCCTAGGAATGCAGGTATCAGCGTTGTGCCCTTTCTTTGCAGCTACCAGCTCTGGACTGATGAAAAACATCTTGCAGAGTATCTCTCTTGGGCTGTCTCTGGGCTGCCTCCCCTTTTCCAGTGTCATCTAGCAGCTGGGTTCCCATTGCGTGCAGAAAAATGAAGAGCTCTCAAAAATCTGGTAGCCACCCACCATCATTTCAGCCCAGTGTGTGCTGAAAAATCCATCCTTGTAAGAACTGTGATTCTGCCGTGACTACTTGGCGTTTTTCTCTGCAAATCCACTTGCTTCCTGGAAAAATCAAGCATGCTCAACTCCATGCCTGGCCAAGAAAGTCCAGATGCTTTATTGCTTCATTCTCATGCTGCATTTAGATTTTTAATGCTTTCATGTGAAAACACATGGGAACCCTAAGTTGATACTCTATTTATTTCTTCTGTAAAGTCACTTCTTGTTGTGAGAGTTAAAGGTTACAAGGAGTGAATGGCTGTTGACTCCAGGGGTTACTCTTACAAAGCAAACCAACACTGATTTTTATTTCTGTTTGTCTGATGCTTGCAGAACACTACACACCATGTAAACATCACAAGGCACCAAAGGGGAAGTTAAAAGCAAGGGTTGACCACTGTGGTTATGTCTGTACAAAGCATAGAGAAGCACAAAATAAGTATTTAAAACTGTTGCTGCTGAGCCATAAAGTCTTTGCCTCTACTGGAGTAATACCAAGTCTGAGAGAGATGAAGCCAAAGCCCATAAGTTATGTCTTCAGTGCCTACTGGAAGGGGAAAACTCAAATGTGCAGTGGGCCTTCAGCAGGAGAGCTGATAAGAAAAGTTCAGTTTTCATGCAATTGTTCATAAAAAAAAGAAAAGTGTTATAAAAATACCTCACTTTTGTGTATTCAGATTAAGAGTGCTGGCATTAAGGTTGCCTGTGGGCAGGGTTGGGCAGAGCAAGGGAAAAGAGTCAGCCTGGTATGATGTCTCCTACCTGCTCCTCTAAAAGGTCCTGGGCCTGGGAGGTGGCCCACTGAGCAGCTGTGCCCTTCCAAGCACAGCCTAGCAGTGAAGGAAGGAGTTTGTCACCTGTTCCAGGACACCTAAATCCCTGCAGTCCTGCTTCTCAAAATTATGCATAAGCTTCTCCATAACAAAAAGGCCCGATACACTGGCATCTCTCCAGTGAGATTGCCAGTGCCAAGTACTCAAGGACCACTATGTAGCCTTAAAAAACATAATATTCCTTCCTGATTGTCTTCTTAACCAAAACATGGGGTAATTTGCATTTTCTGAGTCATGGGAGCATGCTTGGAAGTTACTTTGTATCTTCCCTGTAATTGTCAGGGATCCAAATGTGCATTCTGGATTTAAACTGAAAGCTGAGCTTCTCACCCCAAAACTATGCTCGAGCTATTGGTGCTGTCAAGAGAAAGCCAGCTATCACAAGGCTTACGATAAAAATCAGAGAGCCAGCAACTCTCCTTCCAGCAAAGCATTCTTTGTGGCTACAAGTAGCCAGCTGAATCTCAGCTATGTGGCTTTAGAGACAGAAATTAGTACCTCCAGCTGCACAACAACAAGTCTTAACTATATTAACTCAAGAAGGTGACTCCACCAGTGTCCCTGGTCACCAGCACCCACCCAATAGAGGGCAGTGACACAGAAAACAAACCTGAAAGAGTGGTGGTGCTCCTAAGTCATAGATGTGAGGGATAAGGAATAGATGGCCTTGGGTAGAAAATGGCAAGAAGACCAGTGATTACAATAGTGGTCCTGGTCTGAGTTCAAGCACATGGGCCAAGTGGCCCTGTTCAATTAAAGATGTATTTGGGAGAGGTCCCACACGAAGCTGCAGTGCTATTCCTGGACACACTCTGGGTGAGCTACGCTGGCAAGGAACGTGTGCTTCAGGAATGCAGCTGGACAGGCTGTGTTTAGGAAAAGTTGTGTATCCTACCAACAGGGTGGGGAATCGGAACTCTCTAATAAGCAGGCTCCTCTCTCCACAGGGGTTTTTACACAGCAAATCACCCTGCTGCCCCTTGTAACAAGCTCCCGTGGCTGCGCTGGGCACTGGCCTCCCATGAGACCCAGCCACCCTGGAACAGCTTTATACAGAACTCCCCGGCCAGGCAGGGATGCTCACTGTGTCCCACTGACACTGCCAGGGTGGTGTTGAGACAAGCAAAATGAAGAGCAACCCAGGCTGGAACTTTCTACAGAAATGGAGGTGAGCATCCAGAGAAACTCTCGGTCTTCATTGAGACTGAGCAGTTAAGCTCTGGCTTTCATGGAAAGCACCTGCTGGTGCAGGAAAGGGCTTTCTCACACATGGAAAAATGAGCTGTTCTGTAAAACAGGTAGTTCCAGGTTAGAAACATGTAAGGGACAAGAGGGTCAGCTAAGGGACACCTTCAAAGCCAGCCAGGATCAACTCCTCAGGCTGCTTCCCCCACACCGTTTTCTGTAGCATGATCATGAAATGTGCACTTGCACAGTGAGAGAAACAGCTCTTTCCAGAGCCCATGAGGGAGGGTAGATGTGCTGTGTGGTACAACAGCAAGGGATTACCTTCAGATTTTCTCCCTCATCGTGTTGAATGGAGGCCTGGAGTGGGCAGCATGCCTGATGGGCAGGGCTGTAATGCCCTGGCACCTTCCCAGACCTCGCCTGGGGCCCCCTCTCACCTTCAGAAACTGCCCTGCCCAGGGATGACTCTTCACACGATGGAAGCAGCTGCTTTCTGCAGGCTGCTGGAGGGACAGAAGGGTGGAAATTTCACACTCCATTCCCTCCATCTGTGTTCCTACCTTCCCTTCCAGGGACATCTGTCCTCTGTAGCAGGCTTGCCCTTGGATTGCACCATCTTTCTACCTCGGAAGGCTCCTAATCACTGTAAGAGACGGGAAAATGAAGATGCAACAAGGCTGCAAAAGTGAGCACTTGACATTAACCACCTCCCTGCAACAGGCATCCAGAGAATACAAGCAGTTGGGGGGGGAAATGGAGAATTTAGATCACCAAATTCAGTGCCCTGAGGCTGTGGGCAACCGGGCAGCAATGCTTGTTACACAGGGGCCACAAAAGCCACAGATAACACTGCAGCACCAAGAACAAACTTCAGACTTATTGTAAGAGCCACAGCCATGATCTGCCACAGAGAGGTCAGAGGAGATGAAAAGCATGTCCACTGTTTGATGTCCCCAGGATAATTACAGGAGGTCACTGATTATCCTAAGAGATCAGCCATCACCTGCACTACAAAGCCAGACCAAGCCAACCCCACTGCTGTCTTGATCTTTGCAGGTGTGATACCCTCAAGCTTAGTGCCTTTCAGTGCCTTCTACTTTCCTCAGCTCTGGCAGTGCAGCACACACACTGCTGTGGACCTTGGGGAGGCCCTGATGCTGATCCAGCTCTTGGCTTGGTTTGTAGCTGTCCCACAGAGAAACCTGCATCCTGCAGGACTGCTGCCACAGCCTGTTCAGACGCTGCTGGCCTCTTGCCCACTGTAGCTCTGTACTCCCTATCTTCTGCACTGTGGAACTGAATGTCCAGTACTAACAGCTCCTGACTGCAAAATCCTGGGCTTAATGCAGTGGGGAGGGGGTGGAGACAGGCTTTCACATGGAAAATATATATTTTCTATGAAATCATATCCCAAAGCCTGTTGTCAGCTACATTGTGCACAGTTTACTATAAGCAAGAAATAATTCCCAGATATACTTCTAATTTGACAAGATACAAGTCCCTCGGGCTGCTCCTCTTCTCATCTGGTTTGCTGATATAAATTTGCTGCCAGCCTCCTGCCTCCTTTAGATCTACCTCCAGCACAGGGAAGAGGGAGGATGGGCTGGCCCATTGCATGTGACTAACATGGAAGTTGGCTCACAGACAACACCCCACTGTTTGTCTTTTGTGCATGGGGAACTGCCAGTACTATTGTGGCTTTCTCCTCTCTATTGTCTCTCCTAAGCACATCACCTCGTGTTTAGGGGTACGTTTCTGTGAACCGAGGTTTTTACTTCTCCTAAATGCTTTTTATTTTCACACCAAACCCACTTGCAGGTATTTGCCCAGGAAACTATTCCTCTCCCTCTGGTTCCCAAGGAGCTGCTGCTCAGCACTGCTCCCGTTTCAGTGTGAAGCAGGCTTCTCCCTCCTGAGATCAGGTAACCCACCCAAGGTACAGCAGCAGCTGGCTGCCCTTGGGGCCAGTGTACTGGCTTAAGTCCCCACTAGTGATTAACACAACTGGCCCTCTCACCCCAACACCAGCAGCCAAGATCCCATCCAGACGGTTAAAATTTTAAGCTCAGACTTTCAAAGGCAACAAAGGAAAAATTTGGCATTCTGACCTTGCCCAGAGCTGCCTCCCTCAGCCTTTCAGCATCCTTTACTGGGTGCTCTTGTCCTGCCAGACCCTGGCAGTGAGTCACTGCAGGATGCACCCAGCGACTCCCCGACCTCATCTGACACTGGAACCTGCTTTCAAAGGTGAGTCATGGCCCAGCACCACCCCGTGGGCTCCACAACTCGCCTGGAGAGGAGAGGCTGGCCTCTGCACATCCCTGCATGCCAGCTACCTCCTTGATGAGTACATAAGGTCTAATGGTCACGGGACAGGCAGGCAGGAACTGCTGTGATTTCATCGCAGCTGTGACCTGATTCACCCTTCATCACATCATTTACTCTGCCTCTCTGTGGAGCGAGAGTCATGAGACTTGCCTGCCTGGTATGAGGATTAATTCCCACCAGCTAATGCTTTGAAGATGAGAAGAACAGCAGACATCGCCGGGTGCCGCTGTTGCTGTTAGACCTGTGCTCAGGCCAGGCTTGGGTAATGCTCAGATCAGGACTCCGTGGTGAGAGGCATTTATGCCATCGGTGTCTGTGTGACATCCCTCTCCTGGAAGGACCCCAAAGGGATTCACTGTTGGGTGCCTCAAGGGACCCAAATCTACCAGGTAGTCTCTAGGAGGCTACTGGGCAGGGGCATGAGGGTCCCCTACCATGCCCAAGGACAAAGACAGGCCTGATCCAGGGTAGAGCAACTGAATTTTTTGAAAGATAAGGCTCCATAGGACACCTCTGAGCATCCAGAGAGTCCCAGGTTAAATCCAGCCCCCATAAAGCATCCCTGGAGCACACAGGCCAGTGAGCCAAGCTTATTTCTGGCCTTTGCTCTCAGTCAGTGAGTTGCTACATTCAGGGAACAGATGTGTCGTAAAATAAAGCTTGGGCCATACCATGACTCACTGTCCTCAAGGTCAGATGCTGTTCATCATCACTTCATGGCTATCCCAGATGGCAAAACCTCCTGCAGCAGCGTGAGCTGCAGCACACTAACTCAGCTGCCAGTGTCCCTAGCTGGGAATGACAGGGGTGTGGAGGCTACCAGGTCTGTCTCTCTAAGGAAGTATCTGTCAGCTGGATCGTTTTTTAGGTTAGAGGAACGTGTTTACTGCTGAGGTTTGAGAGCACAGGCTGCCACAGCCAAACATGGGTTCCCTACCTCTCAGCATCAGATGGTGGGAGCACATCTGGGATGGCCTGAGTCCTGCATGGGCAGGATCCTTTAAGATGTGGCAAATGAGGGTTTGCTGCCCAGAGTTTGCTCTGAAAGTGTTTCTGTCTTTATTCTCATATGGGAAATGCATCCTTTAATGCATACATTGATAATGCAATGACCACATCAGTAATTCTCCTGATGTCCACTTACCTGTGGGAGCCCAACATCACCCATGGCCCTTCTGCAAACCAATGCTGCCAGGTTTTGTTCTGCCCTGCCCAGTGCAGCAGCCTTTGACCCCAGCCTCAGTGCCCATTTTCACAACCAGAGCTGATTTCCATGGCTGGCTTTGACCTATGGTATCTGTACGTGCTGACCATGAGTCTACAAAAGTTGAAGTTGAGATACTGCTGGAATAAAGTCCTCACCACCCCTCCATGCAGGTAGCAGCATCAGGACTGTGTCCACTCCCAGCTGCAACCTGTGGCCACTTTACAATGTCATCCTGTACCAGCTTGTCCCCAAAATAACAGGGTTTTGGGGTTTTTTTTTGAACCTGTGGTGTGGTCAGTTCCCCCTGGCTCCAACCAGCATTGGGCAATGGCAGAGCCACCCTGAGTCATTCCATGTGCCCTGAGATAAAACTCATTCCTTGGCACGAGGAGCCCAGCCCTGAAGGGGTCGAAGGTGGGGAAGGTGAGTTGTGTGCTGGACTCCAGGAGAGCACAAGGGGCTGCTTTGATGTCTGTGCAACACTTGATGTCTGCACACACACATGCACAGCAGGCAGCTCGTGCAGTTGGCTTCCACAGTTGCCAGCTATGATGGACATGCTGCAGCAAGGGACCCACACGAGCCACCACACTGGTGTAGGGCAGGGTCATTCTCCTTTTACAGCTAAAAATGCCTCTTTTAATCCCTCTGCTGCCGATTCCCAGGTCTGTAAACACAGAGCCATGATCAGTTACAGGTGTACCAGCTTTGGGCCAATGCCTCCACCAGTTCCTTTACAAATCCCTGCACCTTCCCAGGCATGCACATGGGTTTGTCCCTGCTCGTTAACCCCTGCATACCAATGGTCTGTGGAGGACTGCAGGCAGAGTCTGAGCACCTGTGGTACCTGCTAAGTAAAGGCCTGAGTAAATAAAGGAAGCTGCTGCCCTGCAATATACCAGTGTGGAAGCATGCTGTCAGAAAGGCCCTCAAGAAAGCCACCCCTCCATGACCTGCTCCTTGCAGACCATTGCTGCTGTGCCCAGCTGCAGGAGGAGCAGAGCAGCTCAGCCATGAGAGGATCTGTTTTGGCCTGTAGGAAAAGAGTTTGTGCTCTGGAGCAGTATCTCCGATTTCTCTCTGTGCCACCATTTCTACAGTGTCAGTACCTGCAGTGGGTCCAGCCTGGCCAGCCCTAGTTCTGCATCTGTATGTCTGCACAGTGAGCTTCACTTTGGGGTTTTTTGTTGGTTTTTTTAAGTCATAAAATTTTTTACCATTGATTCAGGCTGCACTACAGTGCTAGTGGTGACGGCTCTCCTGCCACAGCATGTTAAAATCTCCAAAGGTTTTAACACATCACCTGCTCTATTGAACCCGTGGCTCTCACTGGCTCATGGTCTGACACGGTGCTTTTAGTCAGCAGTCAACCTCCTGTTGCAGCCCACTGGCAGCTCCCTGGCTGCTCACAAGGGCTGATGGTGTCTGCAGGTTATCGTGACAGATCACAATGGTTTTTAAAAGAGATGGGAGAAATGAAACCCTGCATCTGCCTTCCCTAGCACTCATTTGTCTCTTCATCCCCTTCTGAGACCAGACCCAGCTGTGCTTCAGAGTTGCCAAGTGATCCACATTTTTAATGATGTGTATTTTCAGTGACAGTGACATGTGATGGTATTTTCAGTGACATGGATCTGCCTGGCTGAACCCACTGTCATGGTTTCACCCCATCCAGCAACCAAGCCCCAGGCAGCTGCTCAGTCACTCCCCCACCAGCAGGATCAGGGAGAGGACTGGAAGGGTAAAAGCCAGAAAACCTGTGGGTTGAGATAGAGACAATTTAATAAGGAAAGCAAAAGCCATTCACACAAGCAAAGTAAAAGAAAGAATTAATTCACTGTTTCCAATAGGCAGCCAGGTGTTCAGCCATCTCCAGGAGAGCCAGGAACGTGTTTCCATCACGCAGAACAGTTACTTGGGAAAACAAACACCATCACTCCAAACATCCCCCTCTTCCTCCTTCTACCCCCCACTTTATATACTGAGCATGATGTCAAGTGGTCTGGAATATGCCTTTGGTCAGTTTGGGTCACCTGTCCTGGCTGTGTCTCCTCCCAGCCTCCCATGTGCCCTCAACTTCCTCACTAGCGTGGCTGTCAAAAAGCAAAAACAGCCTTAGCTCTGTGTGAGCCCTGCTCAGCAATAACAAACACATCACTACATTATCAACCCTGTGTTCAGCACAAATCTAAAACACAGCCCCAGACCAGCCGCTGGGAAGGAAATTATCCCAGCCAAAACCAGCACACCCGCTCTGCAGGGCAGGACGTGGTGACAGGTGACCACAGCCATTCAGGGACACACAGGGTGGTCTCATCCCAAGCAGCTCCACTGCTGCAGACCTGGTCCCCTCTGGAGTCTCCTGATGTGTGAAGGGTGGTGTCACCTGCAGTGATGCTGTCAAAAGATGCTTAGGGCATTTAAATCGCAGAAGAAAAAAGCCAAAGACAATTTTGCAGTTCAAACAGTATCTCCTGACACTCGAGAAATTGCTGTCAGTGCCTGAAAGGGAAGGTGAGACCACATCTCTGTAGGGGTGGATTAGGTGGGCAGAAGGAAGAGACCTCAGCCCCAGGGCTCTCGTATCTGGACTTTAACTTCCACATGCACTGTGCCTCACCACTGCTCTGAAGCACTTTCTGTACCACGGGGCTGCAAGAACTCTTCAGATGTGGCTGCTTTTAGCTGCTGGGTTTTCACTCTTCCTCCCAGTGACCCTCTTTAACAGCCACACAGGTGAGCCACAGCAGGAGCTGGAGCTGGGTGGCCAGGGGCAGCCAGCACTCCTGAGTGAAGCTTCCAGCACCAGGAGATGCCCCAGGGAGCTCTCCTGCCTGCAGAGCTCCCACTCCTGCCTTCAGCCCCAGCAGCGCTGCATCTGCACCTGCAGCCTTCCCCACACCTCCGGGGCTTGTTTTTATTGGGTTTTTTTGTTTGTTTTTTGAGGGTAAACACGCAACACTGTCACTTGCGAGCAGCAGCTGTTGCCGAAAGCCCCGCGGCGGCGGCAGCACAGACGGAACGGCTGCAGGGGACGGGATTAGGACAGCTTATCCCCCCGGCCCCGCTCGCCACGTCCCCGCAGCCCCCAGCCCCAAGCACAGCCCAGGCGGTGCCGGGGGCTGCCTGTCCTGACAGCCACCCACCCCTTCCCGCTGGACCGGAGCTGCTCCCAGACACCCGGGAGCACCCCACGCACAGTGTCCCCAGGCAACACTGACTTGGCAAAACCAAAATACATGTATTGAGATACATATACCATAGCACAGGGAAAATATGTCATAATTCTAATATAAAATGTCCTATATTTACGAAATGTGCCATAGGACATTCTTAGCTGGGAAAGTACCCCCTCAGGCTGGGCTTGGACGCAAAAAACCCTGTGTTTTTAATGTTCAGTAAATAACAGTTTTACTAAAAAGTGCCGGTGCATGCACCAAATAAACTGTGTGTAAACAGCATTTATATTTCGTATATAACACTGTCTTACAGATATTTATATGGCTTTCAGTCATACATATTTATTTTAAAAATATGAAAATAAATAGCACTGAATGTGAAACCATAGTGCATATAAGCCGACATGAATATATAAAACATAGATACATAAGATGTTATATATACATTAAACATTACACAAGTATAAAATACAGACATATAAGGCATACGTTTAGAAAACATTCCATATATAATTTTTTTTTTATATAGTGTTCTCTGTATAGAACCAATATGTAACATTATATTTATTCTGTATGTTTTCACAAGGTTCTAAATTGATGGCTTTTAACAGACAGGAGAAATCCTGTGTCTGCCTTCCCTAGCCCTTCTTTCTCCCTTCATGCCCTTCTGCAGATCGAACCCAACTGCGCTTCAGAGCTGCCCAGTGATCCTCATTAAAAGCATGACGGTATTTTCAGTGACACGGATCTGCCTGGCTTAACCCACTTTGCAGGGCAGGATCTCGATTCCATGTGTTTCTATAAAGATAACTTTGCAGTGCATATATTACATATTACACTGTTACATACGATTATACGATACCATATGGCAACACATAAATACCTAAACCATATTGATAAGCCTATGAAATCACGCATATATAAAAATTTATATCATTTTTACCCACAACTCGAATATGGGAGCTATATGTGGCATTGAGATATGCACAAAGCATTGTTTTCACGTTTGTATTCCACACTCAGTGCTTTCCACAGCCCAAAATCCCCGCACCCGCGGGGGGCGCGGGCGCGCGCTCAGCCGGGCACGCGCAGCGCCGCCGGCCCCGCCCCCTCGGGCCCGGGGGCGGGG
>VZRO01008590.1:18775-67565 GCA_013397915.1 Daphoenositta chrysoptera
GGGCCGGCTCGGGGACGCCCCGGGGCCGGCGGAGCGGGGGCGTTGTGCGGGTGACCCCGGCCCGGCCGGCGGAAGGGAAATCCGGCCCTCGTGGGCCTAAAGGGAGCCCCGAACGGGGGTCTCTCAGCCCCGGCGGGGTCCCCACGTCCCTACGGAGGCTGTTCCTCCCCAGGCGGCCGGGCGGTCCTTACAGCTACGGAGTGCGGTGAAAAATCGAGGAAAAGATGAAACATTCACCTGCCCGGCGGCCAGAGGGCTTTGCCCTGGGGGAGCATCGCCGGGCGTCTCCTGGGGGCCCTGGAGGTGTTTGCCCACCCTCCCCCCCAAAAAAAACCACCTTGCTTGGGGCTTCCCGGTCTCGGGCTGGGAAGGATGATGTGTCTGAAGCCATAAATCCTCCTCAGGCCATGAGTAATGTACTTTACGTGCTGCTTGACTAATCTGGCTGCAAAACATCAACAAACCCCCAAGATGGTGCGGGCAGGAAGCTTTTGCAGCGCGTGGGTGTCGTGGGCTCGGGCCAGATCGCTCCTGTGGAAGGCAAACTTTTCTCACAGAGCTGCATCTTCTCCTCAGCTGTGGGCTACCAGGGTTGGGGTTGCTGCCACCGGGGCTAGGGATGGGTCAGGAATGCCCATGACAACGGGACTTGGAGTAAGCAGGGATTTGCTGTGAGCCACTGCTGAGGTGTTACTGTGCAAGGAGGCTTATGTAGCAGGTATCTCCTGCTCTCTTTCACGTAAACGGTAAGTAAAAATCAAGTTTAGGTTTGTAATTTGTAAATAGGTAGAAAAATGTCTGGCTGATGGTAGTGTGCTGGGAATACTGAGTTTAGCATGGTGTACACATCCCTTTTCCCATTTAAAAGCAAGGAGGTGACATATTGACCACGGGCTGAGTGCCAGGTCCAGGTGCCCAACTGTTCAACCTGTCAAGATGCCCTGGAGAAGCGTGTGGAAACCTGGCAGTACATAAACAGGGAAATAATCTGCCTCCCATGCTGGGGTTTGTCCACTGCTGCTGTTATGGTGGTTTCAGATTACAGAGTCATTCAGTAGGAAGTCAACAGGCAAGGGTGTGCTGTTGACATGTGAGATTTAAAGCAGATCCATCTTGTGCTCTTGGACTCAGATGCTGCCACTGCATGGGGCGTGTTAACCTGACCCTCTATTGATTTTGTGCAACCATGATAAAACATGAGCTTGGATATCCCAAAACAGCTTCTTCCTTATTGCCATATTCTGTTGTCAGGTTTTGGTCCCCAGAGCAGAAAGCAGCATGGATGGGGTACAGGAACAGCTGAGATGTTCTGCTTTCAGGTTTAGGTGGTTCTAAGCCAGCTGCAGCTGGCAGAAGTTCCCCACAATTGTTGTTTCTGTGAGTGTTGTCCACCTGCAATGCTGCTGCTCTTCCCCTTCCACAGTGTTGTGGTGGTGCCTTCCCCACAGCTCGGATGCCCTGCAAGGGGGATGTGGAGGAGGAAGGGGCAGCTGAGGATCATGGTGTTCTGAAACTGGGAGAGGTTTCTTCCACCTCTGGGGCCATGTGCAAACCAGAACGTCCATCTGGATCATGCCCGGGGGGACCTGGGTTCCTCCTGGGGCTGAAACTCTGACTTGGTCACTTGACTTTCGCATATGCTGGTGGTGTGGCCATGCAGACAGCCAGTGAACAGGGGAAACAAGAAGCCTCGTCCTACAGGTTTCATTCCTTTGCAGGAGACTGTGCTGAATAGCTGTCAGAGGTGTGTTTGGTATGGTGCTTGTGTTTGGGTTTTGTTTGAGACTAAGCAGTGTAAACACATGGGCTGTACAGGAAGCCTCCTGGCTGCGTAAGGGTCCTCGTGGCTGTCGCAGAGGAAGCTTGCCCAGGGGTGCAAGCAGCAGCAGCATATTTTGGCACTTGTCAGAGCTCCAGAGCTGTCTGAGCCACGGCAGCTGAGAGGTGCAGCGAGGTGCCTGGAACCCTTCTTTGAGTTTAGGCCTGCAGACAGCCACATTTCATCCCTTGTGAGCTGCTGGAGCAGTGGGGGCAGCTCTGTTTTGTTCTCCTGGATGCATGGGCTGTCTTCTCCCTGGCACCTGCGAGGCGTCCCGCAGCTCTGGGCAGCAGGCTGTGAGCTGGGGCCTCTGCTGAGAGCCCCTGGAGGTGCTGCCCTCCCCTGCCACCCTCGGGGATCTCTGCAGCAGCTCCGGGGCCGCCCAGGGGCTTCTCAGTTTCGCATTGTGGCTTGGATCTGCTGATTTGCAGTTCTGCAGAATGTGGGCATGTTGATGTACAGCCTCTTTATAGATAGCCTTTCATTGCCCTTGAAGGAAATAAGGGGTTATAGCTCCCTTCACTAATAATACAGTAACAGCAGAGCTCCAGCAGAAGCAGACAATGGCCAGTCTTGGACAAGAGATACTAGCTGTTAACTTGTGTAGTCACTATTATGCTGGATCTGGAAAACCATCAGATGAGTCTGAACCCCAGCTAAGCTTTTCCTGTAAGCTTGAAATAGTATTTTGTAGGAACTGTTTTGTTAATAAATATTTTGAGTGCATATATATGTCCTCAGGGATGTCTAAGTATGTCCTTCCGTAGCAGTCTGACTGGCTCAGAGCAATCTGCTACCTACTCTAGGAGGATATGGTGTTACTTAAGGATAGAAACATGTTAAAGAGTGGAAAAGAACATGGCTCAACAGTGTCCCAGCACTAACGGTGCAATCTGTGTTACCTGCTCCTGTCATGGGTATCTTGGCTAGCCCAGAGTTGAGGCACCAGAGGTTCCTTTACAAATACCATTACTGGATGCTAAAATTGTGTGCAGACTACTTCTCAAGGGCAGCCTGCAAGGAGGCAGCTTTGGAGGCCACAATAAAAACCTGTATGTTTTCTCTCCTTGGAGGAAGGAAACATAGTGTTCAACAGACTGCAGAAATAAACAGAATCCTTGCTTTGTGTCATTCACAGCTTTTGTAAAAAAGATGATCACAACAAAGAGAATCTCTTCAACACCATAAACTATGATGTTGCTGCCAAGAAGAGAAAAAAAGACCTGCTGAATAACAAAGCCAAGACTCAATGTAAGACATCTTTTTGGATTTCTTTTTAAACAAAAGTTGCTGCAGAAGAATGGAAAGTGCTTCACATCTATTATTTTTGCACAGTGCATGAAGAGCCTCCTAGAGTCTTGAAGGGCTTTGCGCCCATGTTTGACCTAAGTAGAAAACTTGGATACAGTTTAACATGAAGATTTATGCCCCCGTTAGTAATCCCTGTTCTGAGGAGTTGTGCTTGTTGTGTTCAGATTTTTGTCATTTGTTTGTCAGGAGGGTAATTTTTTCCTATGGTACATTCAAATGAACCAGTTCCAGTTTTTTTCCCCCTGTAGACTTCCTTGTGCACAACAGGCTAAATTTATTCTTCCTTCCATATGCATTTTGAGCACTAATCTACATTACTGGAGGCTACAAGCCTGAATGTAAGCTTTGATCCTATCTCTGTGTGCGGAGTGCATGAAAAATGAAATAAGATTTCAGCTCGCTCAAAACAATAGAAGGCTTGAAATCTTTCTGTACACACAGCGAGCAGCCGGGGTCTCGGATGGGGCACTTGGGGGAGGACTCGGCGGAGCCTGCAGGGACAGCAAGGTCTGCGTTGGGCTGATTGCAAGATAGGTACTGGCTACATGTGAAAGCTACAAATGTAAACATACGCAGAGGAAATGAGTTACAATTCCCACACTGCTATTAACTCATTGTGCATCCCCCAGGATTTTGGAAACTGTTGCCAAAAGTTGGCCCCTCAGTGTATTCAGTTCTCTGAACAAACAAATGTTACCATGACAGTTTTTGGCTGGGTCCTGCTGTGACCTACCATTAAAAAGGGCTTGATGCGGGGTCAGCATGCCTGTAACTGAGACTGGGTCTGTCCTTGGACTTACAGTACCAGGCAAGAGTACATTCCATAGCCTCCATAGTTCATTAATTTACAGGTTGTTCTAGGAGCTCAATATTTTCTTTATGGAAAGGAGTCCAGCAGGATGGGAATGAGAATTTGTTTTATACTAGCTATTAAAATTGCCAGTTAAATTGCCAGTGTGTGGTGGAAGTAGGGTCAAAAGCCCATGTGAAAATGGAGTGGGAGAAGGATTGAGCAGCATAACTGCTTATAATTCAGGCTCTTCTGCAAACAGAGTTAGTGTGTGCTGGGTATTGGGAAGTTATTTTGGGGAATGGATGGGACAACTCCCATTCTTAGGGAAGGGAGGGGCAATTAGAAATAGGAAAATTTTGGTCCCACATAGTTTTTTCTTTTTAGCAAGTTAGCTGCAAGCATAAGCATGCTCCTCTGAGCCTGACCTCACTGCTAAAAGCTCTCTCTTACATGCCTGGTGTCTCATGACATTTTTGTTCAACTTCAAATTTGACATACAATCCCAAGCCTGTAACCAAGGTAATAAATAGTTAATAAAATCAATAACAACAAAACCTGGCTGTCAGCCACACTTACTGTCTGGGACCAATGAAGAGGAGGTGCTATGGTATATCTGTGGCTGGCAGATTAAACATTTACAGTCTTGAGCTGTGTCAATGAAACAGAAGCCCTTTCTAAGGCTTAGGGCTACAGTCTCAAATGAAGCTGTATAGAAACAAAGCAGCTCAGCAAGTCACTAGATTTGGTTTCAAGTGTGGTGGTGTAAACAAAATAACTTAATCTGTACTAAAAGACAGTGAATGTTATGAGCAGAGATACAGCTGAGGTGGAAGATTAACAGAGCAAAATGTCTTTGTCCAAACAGATTTCCACCAGGAGAAGTGGATCTATGTTCACAAGGGAAGCACAAAAGAGGTGAGTGCATCTGTAGGTTCTTTGTTCTATTTTCTATTGACTTTTACAAGCAGTGGAAGATCCTGTGCTGATATAAATCAGCAGAAGCTCTTAAGAGATAAGTGGAAGATCTGGCTTGTGGTTGGAATTTCAGTAATGATTTTAAGCCCCTATCAGGGATCCAGGGCTTGATGTACAAGGCTTTGTACATGTGTTTAAAATATGACTTGTTTGCTTCCCTCATTTAAAAAAAAACAGCCATTTGCAGGCCAAGCCATAATACTGTTCTTGGCTTTCACCCAGTACAGTCCTAACATGGAAAATCATTGGAATTCATCACAACGGCTCGCTTGTGGTCATGGAGAGAAGCGGCTGTACGAGACTGCTCTGAACTCACACTCTATATTGAACCCCAGGAATGTGTGGCTCATTCTCACCTGTAAATTCGTGGGTCATGAGCAGAGCTTGGGTCTCTCTTGGAAAACCACTATAACCTACACTGGGCCATGCCCACTCTTGATGTCAGTAAATGCTGCTCAGTGGGAGCCAGGCCTGCCTCTTCCAGCTGTGAGCTGCTCCCATGCTTTTACCCATCAGCTTGCTAAATTGAGTTGCCCTGGGTCACATCTACCTAGTGCTGTCTGAACTCATGTCTGCCAAAACATGACCCAGAGTGTTTTTTCTCCTCAGCGCCATGGTTACTGCACCTTGGGAGAAGCTTTCAACCGGCTTGACTTTTCCAGTGCCATCCTGGATTCCAGGCGATTCAACTATGTCGTGAGGGTGAGTCAAAGTCCCAGGTTTATTTTGCTGTGATGCTGGTGGAGGTTCTGAACTGGGCACCAGTTGGATAATGGGAAGCATTGGCAAAGAAGAGATGTCTGAGCATGCAAGTGGGTGTGTTGGGCTTTGCTGTATGAAGTAATTCATGGAAGTTGTGTGTGTGGATAGATGCCCGAAACCTTGTCTTTAGTCTGTTAAAATGGAAAGGGAGGAAAGTGGTGATAATGTAGATGATGAGCTGTCCTTAGCCTAGCATTCCTACTACTCAACAATTGTCATTCACTTTTGAAACCCAGAAAGCTTGGCTTCTAATTCCTGAGTTTTCAGTTCTGCTTCTGAAAAAGAACATGGACTCTCTGCAGAGACCATAGGGCAGTGGAGACCTCTTTGCACAGGAAGTTCCAGTCTCAGGTCTGAGGGCTTTGCCTCCATTGAGGTGATACAGGAGAAGCTCAGGAGAGCTGAGCATTTTGGGAATGACGGGATGGGCTGAACCTCTAGGTGGCACTGATCTTAACTTCTCTGCTAAGGATCACAGTTACTCTTAATCCTTTGTGACTGGCAGTGGTTTCAGTGGGTGAAACATTTGTTTAGTCCTGACACCATTAGGTGGTAGGAAGGAGTCATCAGCCTGAAGCTCCCCACGCTCTGGCATTGCATAACAAGTCAGGGCTTCTCTTTTGGCTCAGGGTGGCCAAGGAGGTGGCTGGGGGACCTACTGTCCTGAAGGCTGTGGATGCTTGTATGTTTATCTGCATGTGATCTGAAAATTGATCTTGAATTTCAGAATGCTTAGCAAGGTTTAGAATTCAATAAGCTTTTAAAAAAACCTGTTATTAACTTGAGGCTGTTTATGAACAGCTCCTTTTCATGTCTTGTGAGCAGCTGATCACTGGTGAGGCAACAGCTGTTCAGGTTTTAGGTTCTGGAGCAAGCAGCAGTGGTATTGCTTTCCCTTTGAGTCAAATGTCATGAAAAGTGTTTAAGGAAGAAATTATCTGAGCAAGTTCACCTTGATTTGTTCACCTAGGTTGTCTAGGTGACAAGTCACCTCTGAAAACCTCTGTCACCCTGGGAAGGGTACAGGCATTGGGGGTGATGACCCACTGGCTGTGTAGGAAGGGCAATCACTTGGATGTCTCACTGCAGGAATGCTGGCAGGGAGTGGGGATTCTGGGGGAGGCAAAGCAGGATCCAAGTCCTTGTAGACTCAGTCTGTCCAAGCTCTGCTGATCCTGGGAAAACTTGTTTTCCTGCTTGTGCAGAGGTGATCACCAGTGCTGAGGTAGTCGGTGTTTCCTGATACTGGAGATACACACACAAATTTATATATACACACACACAGCCGGGTCATCTTCAGGGGGATTACTGGGGAAGGAACAGTTCATGCCAAAGCCATAACCCTTTAGTCAAATATAAAGAAGGAATGTAAAATAAAACTTGTCGAGTGCTGCAGATATCCCTTTGGCAGACTTTCTTATGACAGTGAAGAACTCCAAAGACCTCTGCTAAATATGGCCTCAGGTCATGCTATGCCATATGATGGGCTTCTGCTGTTTGGCCCAATGTGATGGGTGTCTCATATGGGACTGCAATGGTTGAGCAGAAGTCCCACTAAATTTTTTGAAGAGCAAACTTAAATTTCAGTGAAGTCAGTGTGGTCTGGTGGGGGAGCTCAGGCTGACCTTCTTCTCTCTTTTTCTCATGGGGACTTCATACACAGCAGATTTGGGAAGCTTTTATCAGAAACAGCAGTTTTTCTGAAAGCTATGGAAGCTGACATGTATCCTTGTTTCTACAAATTACTTCTCTTCTGAGCTTTTAAGAGTAGCTTTCCCCCAGTAGTTTTACAGATACAGCACTACTGAGAAGTATGAAGCTTTCTAATTGAGGTTGACTTGTGGTTTGGCAGTTTAAAGAAGATATTAAACCTGGTACCATGGATCAAATTGTAAAATTGACTTCTTAAAATGAAAGGCTTGTATCAGCCAAGTCTCCAGTGGATAGTAGTTCATAAAATGCCTTATATGCCAGATTTACTCATTAAAAGCTCTGCCTAGATGTGGATCATGTTTATGGTCCTTTGCAAGTCACAGGCCTCTTAGAGCACACAAACAGGCAATCTGTCACATGGAAAATGCCTTGAATGTTGGCAGGCAAAACATTTTTCCCTTCCTTCCCTCTCTTTGTTCTCTCTAGTTCCACTCATTGCTCAGGGTATCTGATATTAATGTCACACTACTTAATTCATCAAGCAAATGCTTTTCAAGGAGGAGAGTTTGGAACTGGAGGCTGGGAAAGAATATGATGATGTCTGTAGGGGAAGAAAGGAGAGAAACAGCTGCAGGTGTGAGGTTGTGCTGGCTACACCCAACCTTGCCCTATAGAGAAATAAGCTGCATCACTTGCTGGTAGTAAAATGGGCTTTCAGGCTTAATGTGAACTTACTTTTCTGAATTTCTCTGAACTTAAATGAACAATGCTTAAGTGTCTTCAGTGCTTGCTTTCTTGTCACAGAAGCTTCTGCTTTAGATACACCCAAACTAAGCTCTTGGAGTTTCTAATGGTGCACGGATAAAATGGGCACCTCCTTCAAGTGGGTGGAGGTATGAGCTGCAAGAAGCTTGGCAGGTATTTTTTATGGGCAAATACCATCAGCTAGGACCAGTGAGTCCATGTAACTGGGGCAGAAGAAATTTTCCTCCAACATCAAATCTTGTCTTGATGGTCTGCTGGTACAGCTCTGGAAGTGCCAGGTTATAGATACTGGTGCCATGACTTGGTCCTTACTGATCCTTCAAATTAGTGCATCTGCTTACATGTTACAGAACAATCAGTGTTCCCTTTTTAGGGCTAATGAGGAAGTGTGATATTGACCCAGAGGACCCAAACTGTTGCTGATCTGAAGCAGCCCTGGTTTCTCTGATCTTAGAGATTTAATGAAAAGACTGGAAGCATTCTGTAAACATAATTAATGGGAGCAGAGACAAAGGTGCCTGCAGCCCAGAAGTTGTTCATTCTCCTTCAGGAACACTGTGTTCAGATGACAGGTTTTGCAGGCTGCTTCTTCAGAAAGAGATTTCTGATATGATGGTTGTGTAGTCTCAAGGGAAGATGCTGTTTCTGATCATAAAAACTTAGGTCAGGTTAAGCTGCCTGGACATAGTTCTTCTGGAATAACATGATCTAGGTTGTGTGCAGCCTTCTAAAGTAGTCTCTTAAATTTGCTTCTTAAGTTTTAATAGCAGTTAGCTCTAGGAGTCCTGGATTTATGCTGTCCTGAAAGAATACCAGCTGGATGCTGTCTCATGGAGATCTGTCAGCACCTGAACTGTAAATCATTATAACTCGCCTTGCTCTTGCTCCATCTCTCAGCTGACAGCCAGTGTGACATTTCAGCCACAGAAAGTGAAGGGCTGTGAGAGCAAGGTGGGGCTGGAGGAGGAATTTTTCATTGTGATACTTTTTTCTAAGTAGTCCACATGTGAGGAGTCACATCCCCAACCATCAGGAACTTACAGATCCCCACACAGTGCAGTCCAGCTTTCATACAGCTGGCTTGAGGTATTCAGCCGGGAATTTACACTTCAGTAGTTTAAGACTTGTGATTTTAATCACTACAGAGCATTTCCCTTTTTGAGTCAAGGTTGTACTCTCCTGCTCAGCATAGCAGAACTGCTGAGGATTTTTTGGCTCTGTGTGCTGTAAACCCCAGCAGTGGTTATTTGGGGTATGGATTGCCTGCACACCCCTGTGTTGAACCAAGACTGTGGCCAAAGTGCCATCTGGCTGTAGCAGGTCTAAGCAATGCTGCACACAGTAGTCATGGGTGCCCAGCAGTGTTTTCATGGCCCTTAAACAGGGGCCCTAGTTCCTTGCCACATGGCACTATTCTGTTTGCTATTTTTTATCTTGTGCTTATGGGAGGAGAAGGATCTGCTCTGCTGCTGAAGCTGAGAGGCCTCATTGCACTGCCTGCTCCAGACTGATGGCTGGTGATTTAACCAGGAACCCCACTGTGCTCAGGAAGTGAGCAGGTTACTGCCCTGCTGTGGAAGATGCTGCTTTCTGCCAGCTTTGCAGAGGCTCTGGGGTAGCCCACTGCATCTCTTGCCTTTTCTCTGTAGTTCTGGCAGACCTCTGATTAGCAAACAAAATGTGGGCAAGAGTGTGGGAAGGATTTTTTTAGTGGAGCTACCAGGTCACCTTTCTCAACTTCTGAGGAGTTGGAAGAGTGAATTGGGATCTAATGCCCTGTTTTCTAGAGGTGTTGCAGACTTCCCAGCTCCAGTTAAAATCGGCTGGAATGCAATTACTTAGTGTATTTGAAAAGCAGACCTTTTAAAATTGCTCTTAACCTTTCCCTGTGCACTCTCTCCTACCATCTGTCCCTCTCAGTTGAGCGTGGGCTGGACTTAATGCAGCCACATCATAACACATGCTTGCAGCTCTCTAGTCTTTTTACCCTACTCAGCATTAATCTGAATTCATCGGTCGGCTTTAGTCTGTATTATGCAAGTGGCAACATTGATTTATTTTTTTATACTGCTGTAGACCCCAATTTGTTAATCAATTAACTGAGGCTGTAGTCGGGGCCTGTACCAACACTAAAAGACCCCCAATGCACTGGAGCATGTGGGGCACAGATGGACTGTATTGTTTTACCTGGTTTTTGAGTATTATATGAGCACAGAAGAATAAAATACGTCTTTTGATTTGGAGGACTAGTTAGTTGCTTCAGTCAGTGGTCTCTGGGGAATGGAGTAGCCCTAGAAGTATTCACAACATAGTTTTCATATGGAATTTCATCCTGTGTTTATTGCTGTAGGAGGAGGGAGGTGACACATGATATCTGAGCTGGTTCACTGAACATAAATTGAACCTTGATAAACACAGACAGGGCAAATTTGAATCTGTTCCTTCAGCTAAATTAATTTTATACCAATTTAGCATTCTTCAAGGAACTGAGATTTTTTATCTCGTTCTTCTAAAAGAATAGCCCTGGCGTCTAACTCCTCTGGTATTACATTACATGATGCTTATCACTGCATGCATTTTGGTGTTTTTAGTAATGGGCACAATATTGCTAACACCCAGCCTGGAGGAAGCTGTCTCTGTGCCAGTTCCAGAATAGTGCAATCTGGAGACAGCAGTTGTTTGTGCACAGATGAGCTGATCTGGGTGCATGTGTGGCCAGCGTACAGATGGAGTCTGGCAAATTGATCACTTTAATCAAAGGTCTGAAGGCTAAATAGTTTAGGGTAAGCAGAGTATTACAGACTACTACGGGACATTGGTTGCGTTTTTTCCTACTTATTCATTCTGTATATAAAACAATGAAGGAAAGACCTTATATAAGCTTCTCAAAAATTTTGCAAGCTGCCTTATTTTTAGGAGTATTTAGTTATTGTGGTCTCATTAAGCTGATATAGCCAGAAAATCCACTGATGCTTGTGCACCAAACATTACCCAGCTCTCCTGCATCTCTTGTTTCCTCCAAACAAGCCAAGAAAACAAGCAGTGTGCCCTTCACAGGAGTTACTGCAGGTCTTTTTTCATCTTGGGTTTTTTTTTTTGGTCATGTGAGGTGCAAGATATTAATAGAATGTAAACTCAAAGCCATCTGATGGTGGTGTTGGCCTGGATATTAAACAGAAGAAGAGATTGGTCACTCTAGGCAACTTCACTGCTCCTGACTGGCAGTCACATGCCAGTGCCCCAGATGAGCAGAGCAGGCTGCAGTAATACCCCTCCCTCAGCTCCCACTTCATGGCAAGCTGCCGGTGACTTTTTGGATGCATTCCTGTCATTCTTATAGCAGGGCAAACAGTTCAGCTCATGACTTATCAAGTCTAGTCAAAAGCCATCTTAGTTACTTGACACAAGTAGTTGCACCTTCTCTGGACTCTCTGTGGTGCCAGCAATGGGATACTGGAGCTGCTGATGATAAAGGATTAATAAGCTGGTCATGTGGCAACGTGTTGATTGATTTGTAGCATAAAAGGTTTTTCCTTTCCTTTCTAAATTAAAACAGAAGGCTATGTACATCCAAAACAAATGGACTGACACGTGGACAGTCTGTGCATTTATATAATGTTGGGGGATGGGAAAAAGGCTTGTAAGATCACAGGCCACATGTTCTGCAGAGCAGGATCCATAGGAAACTTCCACAGCTGTTCTTGTGGCACAGAGATGGGGAGGAGAGAGCATCCTTCCCTGTGGGAAATGCTTCCTTTAGCAGCTGCAGCCCAAATTCACTGTTCAGCTTGCTCAAGACTCAGGGGGTCAGTGATGGGAAGTAAGTTCTAATTGAAAGTAAAAGCGAGATTTTCATTAGGGGATGTTAACACGTAAATAGAGCAGACAGGGAAAGGTGGTTTGTTGTTAGAGCTGAACAAGGGAGGAAACCTTGGGGGAGTAGGGGTTTGTTGTGGGGAGGATTTTTGTTCTTCCTACCATACTTAACCTTTCTGTCGTGGCGACAGCACTCTGACAAAACCCGTGCAACCCAGGAGTTGACGTAAATTGTGGAGTCTGATTCTCATTAATGCTCCATCAATACTATCCCCATCCAAACAGGCATTTGCTCGTGTTCCCTTATGACACTGCTTGTTTATGCCCCAGTGAAGGATGGTGACGTTGGCCGTTCGCTGTTCCCTTGGTGTGAATAGCGGCTGTCAGTCCAAGCACCACTCTGTGGTTTCTCTGCATCTCTGAACCATGAAATCAAGTTCCCTCTCCCTCCCCCACTGAAGATAATTAAAATGCCTTCCCTCCCCCCCCCCGCTTTTGATGTGAGTTTAATTATTTGGCCTGGCTGTCCTTCCCCTTTGCGTTACTTTGCTCTGTTGTTCTGTCTCCTTTTTACTTTCAAGCAGCAAACAAGTCTCTGGACTGTTTTGCTGTGTCATGTGACTAGGAGTCAAGATTAGAAAGGTATCTCTGTGCTCTAAGGCTTGCAACTTCTATTTTTATCCACAGCTGTTGGAGCTGATAGCAAAGTCTCAGCTGACGTCACTGAGTGGCATTGCCCAGAAAAACTACATGAACATTTTGGAAAAAGTGGTTCAGAAAGGTAAACTGAAACAGTGAGGGGGAGTCTGATTTAATCTGATGTACTTTGGTGAACCACATCCTTGAGAACAGTGAGGCCATGCAAAACGGGTGAAGAGGGGCACCACTGCTTATTTCTGTAGTGCAGTTCTGCTTTCTTTTCTCTCAATGAAGGATTTGGGGGAGGGGAAGAAATGTCTGTAGCCTGGTAGGTATCTGAGAGGTGACTCCTCCTTTTCCAGCTTTCCTCACTACCACCCCTTTTGCATCCTACTGAGTCCTATTTCTGACTGCTCCTGCCCTCAGCTGGGCAGATCTGCAGTCTCTGCTGCTGCCTTGTTGGCAGTGTGCTGTACCTAGTACTCCCACTGCTCTGGTGGGGTGTCTTCACCTGTTCAGGGGAATGAATTGTGCTTGAGATGTGGCACTTCCCTCATGGATGTTAGCTGTGACTGAAGCCTGGGCCTTGAGAGCACCCTGTCATTAAACATGAGAAATGCACATTAGCTGGGGTAGATGGGGAAGAGGTGCACATAGATAACCTCTTGTACAGTATCAGAGGGGAAAACTGGCTGGTTGCCAGTGGCTGGAAATGGGAAGTGCTGCAGAAATGGCAGATCTCATCTGCTTATCCTGGGAGGTTCACTTTCCATCTGCTGTCTAACCTGCTGTGACTGGCTAATGTTTAAGTGCTTTCCTGTAAAAAGAAAAGCACAGGCTGGGTCTCTTGGCCTGTGGAGTTATAGCAAATAACTTGATTTTCCTGAGAAACATGTAGATTCAGAGAAGGATTTTGACAATTCCCATTTTTAACCTTTCCTGTTCTTCCAAAGTCCTTGAAGATCAGCAGAACATCAGGCTAATACGGGAATTGCTGCAGACCCTTTACACATCCCTCTGCACGTTAGTTCAACGGGTTGGCAAGTCTGTCCTGGTTGGAAACATCAACATGTGGGTGCACAGGATGGAGAGCATTCTCCACTGGCAGCAGCAACTGAACAACATTCAGATCACCAGGGTAAGCACAAATCCTGAAAGCTAAAAATATTGTCTCCTTCATTAAACCTTTTTGTGTTAATGGCTCTTGTTTGGGTGACTTCTTCCCACTACTCCCAGTGCAAGCTCAGAGTGGAAGGACCTGGAGTTGCCAGAATAACTGGATGCATTCCTGGCATTACTTGACTCCCTTAATTCAAACTCAGTGTACATAACCCAGGATCATGCTCGAGGTTACTGGTCACAGACTGTGGCTTGACTCCATAATGGCTGTGAAGTGCTGTGTGAACGGAGCTGGGCAGAAAACCATCTCCCCCTCTTCAGGCCTCAGTGTGAAAAGTCAACTCAGGCTTTCTCAAATTGAGCAACTGCCTTCAAAACTTATTCATCAGATAGTTGAGGTTTTTAGATTTGTTTAATCTGTAAATTAAATGCAAATTTTCAAATAGCTGCATAACTTCATGCTTCCTGGCTGAAAATACCAATGATTCTTCCAGTAGTCTGGAACTACCTGTTCCAGCTGGATGAGTCCTGCTTTCACAACATCTGTTTTTTTTAACAGCATCTGTGTGGATGTGAAGGATGTGTTAGATGATAAATTCCTAACCTGGCTTTACATGGGAATCAAATCTGAGCTTGTTCCATTTCACACATTCACAGAAGGTCTGATGTTGTAAATAGACCTCTGGAGGTCATTTGGTCCAACCCCTCTGCTCAAGCAGGGATACAAAAAAAAAGTTGCCCAGGACTATATATTGAGTTTTTTTTCTACCTCAAATGCATACTTACTCCACTGAAATGCTAAAGCTTTCCCCCAGTGCTGATATCTGTGTTGGTGTTCCCCTTGTAGTCTTGAAGAACTCTGCCTATTCAGACAAAAGTGCATCAAACCATTGCTTTTTGAATGGAACTGCCTTTTATGCATACTTATGTGTAGGTTTGCAGACACTTTTTCTAAAGTAAATAAAATAAATGTAGAGCTTGCAAAAAAAAAAAATTCACACCACTGAAGATAACTTCAGTTCAAGCTGCAACAAAATGAGCTGAGTTCAGAGAAAGGAAGAAGCTCAGCTCTGTGCAGCCACTTACTTATGGTGCAGTGAGCTTGTGGTGTTTCTGGAGGGGGAAATGTCTTGCAACACCCAACACCTAAATCATTAAAAAAAAAAACCCAACAAAAAAACTAAAAACCAACCTTGCATAGTGTGGTATGTGCTACAGTTGCTTTTAAAAAAAGACAAACTTCTGTCCAGAAAATGACAGCATACTGATCTGTTCTGGTCTAATCTGTGTTCTTTCTCCAAAAAAAGTAATGCTTGAAAAGCCCTGGAAAAGAGTACTGAGGGAAAAGTAGTAGCAGATAAGTTTTTGGCCTGATCCAGAAAACCTGTAAGGATTTGCTTGAGTCACACAGGTTTTTTCAGAAAAAGAGATACAAGTGTGAGCTTTGGGGGTTTTCTTTACCCAAGAGTCTCTGAGCTTACTCCTGCCTGTTGTGCCCTAGCAAAGCTTATATATAGACAGAGTGCAGAAGAATGCAAAATACAGCCTGGCAAGGAAGAGCAGTGGGACATGATCCAGGGATCCAGTACATTCGTCCTACCCCAAAAAATGCCCAGGCTGTTATGAAGGAATGTCCTCTGGAGATGGCAGAGACAGCTCCCTCCTTCGGGAGCGATGGTGTCAGGTCTGCCTGGCAGGGGGTGATCCCAGCATGGATGTTTTGGTTGAGCAGCCCCGGTCCTTGCAGGTACTGGGCAGTGTCGCTGGCCTGGGCAGGCTGGCACTGAGGCGCTGGAGGGAAGGCAGGAGCTGCTGCTGTGCAGACGTGCTTATTGTTCCTCTGGAGTCTCCCATGCCGTGGGATGGCTGGAGATGGGACCACATGATAAAAAGCAGCCTCATGCAGTGCTCCCCTGCTGCTGGTGGGCTGTGTGCTGCTTGTTTGAAACAGTTAATAGCTCTGCCAAAGACGAGGCGGGTGCTGTGACTCTGCAACTTAAAATAGCAGCATCTCTGTGCAGGGTAAAGGATGAACTTGGCACATCTGTCTAACATTGTTTCTTCGTTGGGGCCCAATCCTAGAAGCTGCTGTTTGCCTTAATAAGGCTGGGGCTGGTTTTGAAGCAGCTGGAGCCCAGGTTGTGGTCCCTGCTGATGCCTTGCCCCTGTGTATACCTTGGATTTCCCCTGAGTGCAGGACAGGCAGATCTACTGTGGTCAGTTTGTCCTGGAGCTGTGCCCCATGTGGACTTGCAAAACAGTCCTGGATGCTGTGGAGGCTAAGCAAAGGTAGATGGGGGTGCCTTTTGTCCCTGTGGCTGAACAGCCTGGAAAACCAGAGCTGCAGCCTGTGGGACTTGGGCAGGTCCTTCAAGTGTTCCCAGAGGAAAAGTTAGCCCTGCCAGCAGTGAGCTGGGAAGCCATGCAGGGAAAAATCCTGCTGTGGGTACTCACCAGCCACTGCTGTGGTTGCAGCAAGATCCTGTGATGACATAAGCTAAAACACATGTCAGAAGAGCATGAGATTCCCAGCAATGTGTGTAACCGGAGCTGAACTTGAGAAGTAATGCCCATCTGCCTGGTGGTGGAGGGACCTGGATGGTCAATAGCTGATAACCATACAGCCAGTGTCTTGCTGTAGTGAAAGCTGATGGTGCTTGATGGAGCAGAGTCTCACGAGTATGGATGTGGGGTGGACAAAAAGGAGAGAGGAGGAGGCTTGAACTCCAACTCTAATTATTGTACTACAGATACGTGTCCTCTTCCTTGAGGTTATCTCAAACTGTTCTGGGGCAGAAGGTCAAATATTTCTATGTAAAATGTCTCCCTTATTTAAGGAGAGGGAACTGCTGCTTTGTTCTCTGTGTGAAGAAGTTTTTAAAAAGCAGTAGCTCTGCTGCAAGCTAGGATTTCTTAGGTTTTTCAGCTTCCTGGGAGCTCAGTTTTGCCTGTCTCTTCCAGCCTGCCTTTAAAGGAACCACTTTCACCGACCTGCCGTTGTGTTTACAATTGAACATCATGCAGCGACTGAGCGATGGGCGGGACCTGGTTAGCCTGGGTCAGGTGGCTCCCGACCTCCAAGTGCTCAGCGAAGACCGGCTGCTGTGGAAGAAACTGTGCCAGTACCACTTCACGGACAGACAGGTACAAGGAGGGGCAAGCTGCCGTCACATCCTTGGTGTACCCCACCAGAAAGAGTGCCTGCCTCCTGCCCTGCATGTTCTCTTACTTGGCTGTCTCTTGGATCTGAGGACTGTGCCGCAAGCTGATAATACAGGCTGGCATGAGAATGGCTGTGAAGATGATTTATATAGAGAGTTTTACATGCCACAGTAATGATTCCTGAAATAGGAGCTTGAGGAATTAATCATACACTGAACTTCAATCCTAATCCAGGTGGGAACAACTGCATGACTTGCAGTTGCTCCTTGCCCCACGTGTGCAGGGAAAACGTGCAGGCAAGCTCCAGCAATCACCCTGATGTCCCAGGGACTGACACCCTTGCAGAGAATCTTTGTGGATGTGGTCCATGAGCTGTACTCTCTTGCCCTTTAGAGCAAGAAATCCCCTCTGAGCTGTTCTGTGAGTGGCAGGATGGTATGTGGAAAGCAGCCCTGCTGCTACCCACTTTGTACCTGTGTAAACATCTCTGGCAGGCTGGTAATCATCTGGGATCATCTAAACTTAAAAGCAAACAAACAAACATCCCTCTCAGTTTATGGGTGAACATCTGGGGTGTTTATACTAGACCTCTGCACTTCAGGAACCATGTGCCAGATTTCTCTGCTGACTTGGCTTTATTTACTCACTCTGAATCTGACTTTGGAAGTGACTCTGGAGGAGTTTTTTCTATTATTAAATAAATTCAAATCCAGCCTCTGCAACTAATGAACCCTAAAAGAGAGACAGGTGTCTCCCAAGCAAATGCAATAAATCTCTGACTCTTGGAGAAAAATACCTCAACTTTTAAAACTGTTAAATGCAACTCTACTTGCCTTGCTGACAGCCAGAAAGAGTGGCCAAAGTAATAGGAAATGGCTCCCAGGGTTTCAGGCTTCCTACAGTGAAGTTCATGAATTGGGAATAGGCCCTCATAATGGTATTGGGTGAGGCTGTTCCCATCAGGAAAATGCTTATAGCTGGATATTCAAAGTAGGGGCATCTTGCTGTTGCAAGGGAACTGTTACGGGACTGGCAAGGTTGAGATGCAAGGGAGAAAACATCATGAGTTGAACAGAACAAATAATTTTTTTGACCTGCTATAATTGTGTGTATCTTTTCTTTAAGATTCGCAAGCGTCTGATCTTATCTGACAAAGGACAGCTGGATTGGAAAAAGATGTACTTCAAGCTCATAAGGTGTTACCCACGGAAGGAGCAGTATGGTGACACACTGCAGCTGTGCAGGCACTGCCACATCCTTTCCTGGAAGGTATGAGGTGCTGGTGGGACAGACTTGATTGGGGCAGGAGCCACTGGGCATCCAGTGCTTCCTCTGATTGCAGCTGCCTTAGGGTGCTGCAGTTTCTTTGCCTGCACAGCCTAGTGAATTCCTACTTAATTCTCCCTCAGCTATTAAGACCCTTTCCCCTCTGTGCTTCAGGGATCCCATCTTTATCTTGAACATGAGTAGTGTCCATTGGGGCCAGAGGGTTGGAAGATGAGCATGTTGTAGGGCTGCCTGCAAGAAATAATTTTAGCACTGGCAGCAGCTTCCTCTACACATTACATGGAAGTGGAGGTCTTGGCAACAGGATTAGCTGGAATGAAAGCTGATGGCTGCAAGATAGCCCAGGACAAAAATTTTCTTACCACTGTGGTGATGTGCAAGGCATGTCTCAGGAGTTAAACTCCTGTAGCTGATGGTAGGCTCTAGCCTCTCTTCCCTCAGAGGAGGGGAAAAAAATTTATTGGGTCTTTGCTGCTTCTTTTTCGATGACTTGCCCCTAAGAAATTAAGCCCAGTTCTGAGCTGTCTATTATTCTGGGCTCTGCTCTATCTATTTGCACATGGGATGTCTGGCAGAGGGGCAGTGCTAAGTTGGCTGATGCTTTGGCACCCTTTCTGCAGCCTCTCTAAATAGAATTGTTTTCTCCTTTCCCAGGGTACTGATCACCCCTGCACAGCCAACAACCCAGAGACTTGCTCCACCTCTCTTTCACCACAGGAGTTTATCAACTTGTTCAGGTTCTGAACTTGGGTCACTGCAGCTTATGAGATTCCTACAGGACACTTTGTCACAGAGCTTGGACACTCCATTTGTAAATAGTGTAAATATTCATGTTTGTTTGAAGCTCCTGAGTCAAGGAACAAGAGGATCTCGGAGATGAAAGGTGAAGTTGCTCACTGACATGCAGCACTTAAGGAATACAGACTTCTATAGGACTGGTGTATAAATACAGCATGTTGTACAGAGTCCCTTTTTTATCATCACAGTACAAGATACAGGGCAAAAAACCCTTCATTTTTGTTTTTAGAAGTTAAAAATGAATTTGCCGCATCCATTTGAGAACTCTTTTGGTTTGTTCCTAATAGAGAGAAAGCAATATGAGGCTAGGACTGTTGAACTGTTCCTCCATCTGGTTTTATTTAGCATACATATTTATAAATATGACATTTTAAAAATATTTATGAAAAATATCCCTGTGACAAGTTTAATAATACTTTTGTGCTTTTAAAAGGACACATTCTGAAATACTTAGGATAGAACTCTAGCCTACTTGCGAGACAGAATCGCAACATACCACTTTCTACCTCTAACAGATTGAGTACCTTTCAAACAAAAATCCAGTGTACAATGTGAACTTTTGTATTTTGTACAATGATTTAAAGGGAAATGTTTGTGATAGTAAGCATCTTTTCTTGTATTAATGCTTACCTCTTTACATTAGTTTTCTTGCTCTACTCAGTGCTTGAATGCCTAGATGATAGGCACCATATAAATACCTAAGACTTTACTCCATCCTCTTTTAATTTGTTGGTTTATGAAAGACTAAGCAAATGGAAAAAGAGAAGACACAAGGATGAGCATTATCTGTAAGGGAGGAAGTTCTATGACAGGGAAACAAAGGACTGGATTTAATCTCACAAGGTAAATTTTTACCTGCTTCACTAGGTTAATTGCACTAGTTGAAATCCTAAGTGAGGTTAGAATCTGTTTTTTCAAGCCCATGTTTTCCAACATATACAGTGCCCTGTATTCCCACTGCTGTCAAGTGAATTCAGTCATCTTGGAGCTGGTAAAATATAGGGAGAACTGGGCCATTGAATCTCATGAAATGATGCGGTTTTTATTCACTGGAAGACTGGCAGCAAATGTTTCATTTCAGAGCCCTGGAGCTTAGGGAGTGATTAGTACTTAGCAGTCAGGACTGGGGTAAGCAAGGGATTTCCAGTATGGCACTTGACATCTTTGGTTCTTTCTCCATGCCAGGGGCAAAGACCCAAGGACCCTAGTCCCTTCTGCTTCCAGTGCTGAGCTGCTTTATGGGATCTTCTGACCCTAACCTAGAGCTAAATTTTCAGTCCCACAGAGTAAGTGGCCGCTTCACTGTGGCTGTGATCTGGGCTCACTGTCTCTTCTGTTGCATGCAATGCATCACTTTTCTCTACAGTGGAGCTTGAAGAATCCAGCTCATACATAGCAATCTGAAAACCTGCAGTGGAAAGTTTTTGCTGTTTGCCAGTAGATTTCCTGTATAGCACTTTCTCTGTGCATGATGTAAGCAGGATACCTCGGAAGGGTAAATATTTAGTGGGTTGTGTGTGACTATGTACAAAAATTGTGAGGAAGAGGAGTACTCAGGACAATTCAGGAAGAACTACTTGAGTTAATTATTGTTAAATATGCTGTTCCTTTTTTTACATTTTTATAATGGACTTTGAACACTTTTCTGCAGCTGTTTGTATTTAAAAATGACAGTATTTGCGTTTTTGCAAACTAAATCACTTTGCATACTCTTAGTAGAGTTGTGAAAAGGGAAAAAAGCTGCCTCTAGATGGAGCAGTGGGAAGAGGGGAGGAAAACAAGGAAAATGCTGACAAGAACTGTCCTTTTCTGGCCGCCTAGCAGCAAATCCCGAGTTTTTGCTCTTCCAGAGAGCTCTGTGAGCCTGTGCCCCCCTTAGCCATGGCTCAGAGCGGTCACTCTCCAGAGATGAGGGGAAAACTCATGCAGGATAATAAGTTTTATCTTGGTGTTGATGCCCCATTCATCAGTTTGACTGCTGGTGGAAAGCATAAGCCTGCTGGTCATACTCATGTCAACCAAAAGTGATTTAAAAACTGCTGCCTTGGAAAAATACACTTGTGCTTGTTTGGAGGATGTTTGTGAGTAAAGGAGGCCAGTTTCTGTTTTCCTTCCTGCAATGATGGCAGCGGGTAGACAAGGCTGAAATCTGGCTTCGTGAGTGAGGGCATTAGGGACAGAAACTTGCAAGTGAAGTGAGTGAAGCATTGCCACTGAATTTGGAGAGTCCTGTAGCTCCTTTTTCCAGCAGTGAGAAGACCTGTGCCCCTTGGCATCCTCTGTTTCCAGCTCTGACTTGGGGTTGGTTTGTTCTGTAGTTTTGCCTCTGCCACCCACGGTGAGCCAACCTGTTGTGATGGGGAGGCAACAGTATTTTGGTATGAAATGCTGCAGCATTCTGCCTACTCTGCATCTGTGCTTAGCACTTACCCTCTGTGAGATTGTGACAATGAGTGAATTTTAAGCTCAGGTTTGAACCTGGCCTACTGCATTCCTTGCATAAGAAGATGGAAATTCTCAATGTTGAGCTGCGATTTGGAAATGTCTTGGCTCCAGTCATTGCCTCTATCAACCCTTCACTGGCCTCTTCTGCCCAGAGAGCATGGGTCATACTGACAACAGATTTAATGTGCAGCTGAGGCTCCTATTTATAAAACTTACTTCAATGTTTTAGTTTTTTAGTTTTGTTTTTTAGTTCTTAGCACTGTAAGGGTTGAAGTGCTGAAGATGATTTGTTATACATAGACACTTGTCTGTTGCTTGTGTGGGGTCTTGGGATATTGCTGTCAGTGTCCAAACTAGCAGCAAACTGAGCAACTACTGCACAGAACAAAACAGACTAAACAAAAAGAAACAGAATAAGCCTTATTCAGTTACTGCCTCAGTCATGACCCTCTGGCTGCAGCAATTGTCAAAGATGGCCTTGGTCTCTTTGGAGACTCATTGTTTCTCAAGTGGCTGGTACAGGGAGATGTTGCAGCGAATTCAGTACCCTTGGTTTGTATTTAAAACAAAATGCTGTTGCATCCAAATACCTTACTCTAACCATTTATAAACAAAGCAATCAGTATTTTAACTGTGCAAAGGCATCTGCTTGGCTGAGGCTGCAGAGTAATAAAACTGACAGTGATACCAGGGGCTTCCAGGCAGGATGGTTTAAGGCTGCTCTCAGGAAAAAAGGACCTCTTTATTTTAAGACAATTGTGGCAAAGCTGTTGTGAAGGAGAAAACAGACTTTTGCTTGTATTTTGGAAATATAATGTTCTTTTCAAATGACATTTCACCTTTCAGTTAGTTGATACATTTCCATTAGATATTAATCAGCTTTTCTACTAGAAAAGGAGTTTTTCCTCTCTTTGGGGTTTTCTCTTGCCAGCATATCCAGGGAAATCTCATTGTCTTTAGAGGATGTATTAACTAGTGCAACAGCTTTGAACATGGTGCTGTGAAGAGGAAAAACAGATCCATGCAAGGGAGGAGCCTTAGGAAGGGAGAGATCCCAGAGATCTCTGTTTCAGCTTTCTAGAAGAGGCCAGTTTTTGATGTGGTGGCCATTTCAAGAGGCACGATTTCAGCTGTCCATACCTTAAGCCATTTATACTAACTATGGTATGCTGAAGTTTGATCATAAAGCATGTGTACCTCCTCTTACGTTTTCTGGGTTTCTTTTTTTTAACTGTGGGAGTTTCTAGATCCCTTATTATGTAAAGTGATTAGGAAAATGTGTATTGCTCTGAAGACACTGCTTTGTATGTAAACATTTAATTGCACCCTGCCACTTTCTGTATATGGGAATATATTTTACATTATTTTTCTTTGCCCTAGGTTTTTAACTGTTTGTATTCCCATTTCTGTTTGACTCCAATTACTTTTGTGAAGCTGTCACCTTCTAGAACATACACAGGTACTAAACCAGCTTTTCCTGCCCAGAAAGCTCCTTGTCCCCTTGTTGCTAAAATTTCACTTAGAGCAGGAACATTTCAAATCCTATTGTGTAGCAAACAAATCAGATGTGTTTTTCACACTGATCTCCTGCTTGGTACAGCAAACCAGCATTGTCCTCTGCGGTTGTCCTTACAAATATGTTGCACAGCTTCCTTGTAGATCAGCACCTTGCCAAAAAGACATAGCTTTAAATTAAAATGCCGCTCTTTGTAGCTGGCCTGTTTGCACAAGCACGGGCCCTGTGGAGCTGATGGATGATCAGGCTGGTATAGACTCACTCCCTCCCAGGTTTGGGACTGGTGTTGTGCTAGTGCTGCTCTCAGCTCGTTGGTTGTGTGATGCTGGTCACAGGCTCTGAAGCCGTGGTCAGCCATTCACAGAGCTGTCAGCCTGTGGCTGCTGGGCTCCGAGGCTTCCCCAGCACCTCCTTTCTATCCAGTGTCTTCCTCCAGTGATTCTGTTGGTAGCAAATCAGCTCTGCAGGATCTGGCCCTAGGGAGAACAAATCCATCTTGTCCTTGACACATGCAGTCTCCAGTATATAAATACTCTTAACACCAGAGAAATTCCCTCTCTATTGACCAAGTGTTGCTGCTTCTCCTCCTGGGAGGGCAACTGAGGGTGGAATTTGCTTTCTTCAGCCATCCTGTGCTGCACAGAATGCTAACATGTCAGTTACCAAGAGAACATTTTAATTTGAAATAGCAATTATGCTCATCTTTAGGAACTAATCTACAGTAATTATAAATACCTACTTATATATGGAAGAGAATGTGTGTTCTGTTTTATTTTTCCTTGAAGTTGTAACTAGAGATGATATGAAGTGAAAGGCATCCCTTATATAAGACTTCTGTTTAATATTATTGTGTGGTTAAAATCCTTCCATTATAAATTTGCACACTTTTTTTCTCTTCCCTTGCATGTTCAACTGATTTTTACAGCTGTTCTGTGCAGACAGTATTTTTGTAAAACATTTTTGACACTGAATTGCAATAAATGTTCAAACAATGTGAACCACAGAGCTGGTTGTCTCATTGCTTCCAAGGTGGTGACCTTATCAGCCTTGGGCTTCTGATGACTGTAAGCAAAGACTCTTCTGCAGGAACATCCAGAACTTGGCTCGTTGTCACGGTAGAAGATCCCAGATAGAGTTATTGCTTCATCATCTCTCAAAGGGAAACGAGCCCTTGCTTCTAACAGGAACGGTGCTCACATGGAGCTTGTGAATCTGTCCTTGCCCACAGCACAGGAGTGACTGCTGCCCCAAAAGAGATCACCAGTGCTCACCTGATCTGAGACCTTCAACTCCAACTTATGGCTTATAAAATATCAGGGTTTTTCTAGACATATTACCTGAGTGATTTTTAATCTTTTTTGGGGGGTGGGGAACAATTGCATCTTGTTAGTGTCAAGACTGCAAACAGTCTGACCCAGGCTCCTGTACAGAGGGAAACATGAGTAGGAGCCCACTGAAAGGACTCCTAATAAACTGGAGAAAAGCAGTTGAGAAGGCAAATGAAATGTGCCTCTGGCTGGAACAGGAGAAGTTATCATGGTAAAACAGGATTACTTGCCTCATGAAAGCTATGCCAGCTGCAGAAATAAGTACAAAATGCAGATGTTTTGTTTTCAGTCTCATTTGCACTGTCACATGAGGTATGTTTGAGTGGTTTCCTAAGTCTCTGTAGTTATGCTGTGACTTGGGTTTGCAGTTAGAGAGTTGCACCACCCAGACACAAGTCTCTGGAAAGAGAGGATGGGACAAGATCACAGAGCCTTTTAAACAAGAGAAAGCTGTAGTTAAGACACATTTCTTATTAGAACTTTTTTTAAAATAGTAAGTTCTACTTATTTTAATAGACTAAATGTGCAAAGACTAAATCCTTTAAGGGGAATGCTGGATTTTTTAGGAGTATGTTTGGCCTCATTTTCATGTTATTGCTGCTAGCATCTCCAACCTTCTAAGTGCACTCAGGAATAGAGGGAGAGGCATCCTGAAACATGGATGAGGGTCTGCCTTGATCAATAATAACGAGTCACCCTGTATACTTCCTTGCAGTGCCCTTACTGTCTGTCTTAGAGCCTAATAAAAGAAGTACAGTTTGCCCAAAAAGCATTTTGATAGCCTCTTACACAATGAATATTAAAATTATGACTGTGCTTTGCCCTACCTTAACCTAATCCTCATTTCTGCTTCTCTGCTTTACAGGGTTGAACCCCACTGAACCATATAGGGGATTGCTTTAGTTTTGACAAAACCTGTGCTATTCTTTTGATCAAAATAGCAGAAATTGGAAAGAGCTGTTTTCCAAAAGGCTCTATAAATAACTCAAGTGGGTTCAGGGGCCTTCCCTAAGCTGGAAGGACACCAGTTCACTCTTCACCATTCTTGATGGATAGTATACTGCACTTTTTAGTTGAAAACAAACAAATGACTTTTTAATATGTTTTCTTTGGATAATTTCAGTCCTGGTCAGAACATGAATGCAGATAGCAGCACCCGCAGCTGAGGTGCCAGGTCCATCCCAGAGCTCCCAAAGGTGCTGCTGCTTTCATGCAATGTCTGGAAGTAGGTGGTGGGACAGGAGAGACACCAACTCCCAGCTTCAAGGGATAAATAAACAAACCACCCCATGGGATTTGTGTTCGTAGACAGAGAAACGCAGTCAGCACAGGAAATGCGAGTTCCTCCTCATCACAGCACACCAGGAATTTTGACTTATTTTAACAGGGCTTTTAAGCACTGGGTCAAGACAATTCTTACCAGCATTTATTTTTATTCTTGAAGTACATAAAATATGATGTCTCAGTGGGTAATCTTTGATGTGAAAGGTGTGTGTAACTGTCAGCCAAGAAGCTGCCTCGCTCCCTGTCTGCACCCTGTGCCAAGCTGGGGTGGGCTACAGTTTTGCTTTTTTTTTGCTTTGCCTCCACAGGCAAAAATCTCACTTTTGTGAGGGGTTTAGCTCGTGTTCCAAGGCAGAAATCTCTTTCTCTCCTTCCTCCCACTCCAGTGTGGCAGCCCAGCTGGCGGGAAGTGTCAGAGGAGGCTGCACACCCACGGGGGGCAATTGCCTGGCTTAACCTGGGGCCAGCCTCCAGCCCAGCCGTGATCCAGCCTAAGCTGATGAGAGCCCCTCGGGGTCTGGTCGTGACTGCAAGCACTGCAGGGCTGTGCTAGGCTGGCACCCAGGGCTCTGTGGCCTTGCCTTCCCAGCACGAGGTGCCTCTTGGTACCACGGCCATCACTTGTTCCCTTGGGCTTTGGGGCACTCTCCTCAGCTGCGCCTGGGGCCCTTGGACATCTCCCATCAGAAGCTGGTTTTCAACACTGGTTCTCTCTTAAATTACTTTCTCCCAATCTTTTTATAGCTCTCCGACTGAAGTGGAATTTATTCTTTCTTTTTTTAATATAGCTGGAGGTGTAAATCCAGACAAATATAACTCCTGAGGGGGAATCAACCTGTCCGTGCCACAACTCAGCAGGGCCCGTGTTGCTGCTGGTATATATAAAGCAACCAGGAGCCTTTTTAAACCTTTGAAACTGAAGTAATTTTTTTTGTTACTTACAGCTAATTAAATGGTTCTCATTTAAAAGTGCTGTCTCCTGGTGGTAGGTAGAAACCTACAATCTTACTCTTACCACACACTTTTATATTTAAAGCCTCTATTTTTAACCCAATGGTGGGATTCAGGGTTAATGCTCGTTAGATCTGTGTCTAGACAGTTGTGAAAAACAGGAAATGAATTACATTATAGTACGAAAGGAGAATTTAACCTTTTTTCTCTTCACTAACACATGTGACTGAGGAAAATATGTTACAGCAGAGTATTTTGGAAAGTTTAAGGAAGTAGAAAAATGAGAAGGGGTAAAAAAAAAAAATCTGGGTTTCCACAACATCTCATGGGAATTATTACACAGAAAATAATGCGCCAGACTCTGCCCTCAGCTACACCCGGGCAGTAACTTGTTTCCTCTGGTCCCTGTGGAAAAATTGCATTTTATTATTCCCTGCTTATGCTGAACATTCAGAAGAAGGAAAAGCCAAGTTAGCCCATTTCACACACATGCGCAAGCTCTGCAAGAGAGCAGCCACCACACAACACCCATCCTGCAGCACCATGAGAGAGCTTTGCAACACCCCTGGGCATAACAGCACCTTGCACCCCTTCTCCTCAAGCTGCCTAAGGCCTCGAGGTATTTTTGAAATATTTATGAAGTTATTTTTCGTTTTTTTTTGATTAGAGGCTGAAAAAATGCAAAATTCCTTTGCTTTGCCCTTCAGGAAAGTAAGAGCCCAAAGGCTCGCTGGCCCCACGGAGCAGGACAGGGGTACTGCTGTGGCTGAGGATGTACAGGGTAAGGCTCCAGCTTTAAAAGGTTGTTGTAATGAACCCAGAGCATGAATTAAGCCTGAACCAGTGTGGACACCATGGCCTGCTCAGAAAGAGCTGCAAAGTGGAGGCCTGGGTGCTCTTTGCCCACTTTCCCCACCTTTCCCTGCAAAATGGCTGCTGTTTTGATGCAAAACACAGCACGATCAAAAGCTGTGCTGCAAGCATCGTCCATACCGCTTCTGGGCGCCTTCCTCAGCCCCCTAACGTGCCCCCAGTGCTGCATTTCCACGGTTTCTTAGCCCTCCCTGGACTCCAGAAGGCTGCAGAAGCATCAAGTGCCTGCTCCACTGCAAAACCCTGTCCTTCCCCGGATGGCTGCATCTCCCCCTGCCCTCTGCCCGCTCCCGCTTCTCCCCGGGGCTGCCATGCGCCCGTGGCCAGCCGGCCGCTGCCGCAAGGACCCTTCTTATCTTCTGCACAACCTGCCTCCCTCGTCTGCATCTCCTTGCTGGAGCCAAATGTTTACGCTCGCCACACACGCTGTCAGCTGGCCAGAAACATTCATATCCCCGTGGCAGAGCAACAAAGCCTCCCAAGGACCGTCCGCGCCGCTCAGCCCGGGCTCTGCCGTTCCTGCCCTCCTGGGATCCCCGCTGGCTTTGGGGGCTGCTGGGAGCATGGAGGAAAGGGATTAGTCCTCTCAAGACTATTTATTTGCTTAGTTTTATCATGATTTCTTTTAATTTTGAAGGCACATGAACATGCAGTGTACAAATCACTGGAATAATACTGTAGCTAATTTTATGGCGTCTTTAGCACCGTCCAAAATGAAAAAAAAACCCTAACCAACAAACAACTCTCCCGGCAGTGGAGCAATCTAAATAAAGTTCTTTAAGCAATACAATATTTCCCTGTATAGCTGTCAATGTTTCCACTGCCACTGTGTCTTCATAAAGGAACCAAGCTTTGGCACAGATTATATCAGAAAAAAATAACATCTTTAAGTGTTTCCAAGGGGGTATGGAATAAGGGGGATTATAGATGTTAAAATCACTAGAAGAGCTGTAAAATGTTGGCCTAAGGGTCTCAGAAGGGAAAGAGCCTCAATTTATCCAGATTTACTTGCCCATGCTTGTGCCAGGGAGGGAGTGGAGCAGGAGCCCTTGCAGCATTTGCACCTGACCAGGTGGCAGCAGCCAAGGCATGGATCCTCCTCAAAAAGAGCCAGCTGCTAACGGGAGTGGTGAGGAAATAATTCAGTGTTGCCCATTCCTAATGCTGAAGTGAGCTGGGGAGCCAACACCCCCTGGAAAATGTGCTGCTGTGGAAGGAGCTGTCTGTATCTCTGTGTCCGTGTGCATGGGGAGGCCCACGGGCACGTGTGTGCAGATGGACACACACAGTAAAAGCCTTTCTGCAGTGTAAGGAAGGTCAGTAACCTTCTTGTCAGCAACTTTGCTTGAAGTAGAGGCTTTAGGACATGGTTAACTGTGGGGTGGGGTAAGAGGGGAGTTTCTGCATTAATCACTAATCTCTTGTTTTTTTCATTAGTATCTTCTGCTTGATGTCCGTGTAGCCTGTTTGACAGTCTACTGCCATCAGAAATGGTGTTTGATTTACAGAAGAGGTGGAAAGCTAAACAGAAAAGGATACAGATATTCCAGGGATCCTCATCTTGGTCTCTCTCCATGGCCACACCTGTCACCCCTGAGGTCTCTTGGCACCCCAAACTGATGGAGGAACCCCAAAGCTCCTCTTGCTGGCCAGGATGGGTTGCTGTAGTACCCTCTCAGGTATCTAGGAAGCCACATTTACCTCCAGCCCATCCTCAGGTTACCAGATGAATGCATCCGCTGAGATCTTGCATCCCACTTAATATTTAATCACCCTTTGCCCTCATTTTCTTAAGTGGGCAGTGAAACCCTAGCTAGCCTGTGTGCCCCAGCAGCATGGTATTTTATTACAGAAAGCTCAAAACAAAGCTTCCACTTGCTACTCCAGTCATGGCAATGGCCGTAGCACTGGAGCTCCATGGATCACTCTCCCTATGGCATCAGCAGCAGCAGGAGCAGTTCTAACAGTATTTGGGAGCAGGCTCTTCTGCACTATGCAGGCCAGGCAGAGGAGCTTACTGTGAGACACAAGAATGCCAGCTCAGAGGAGACCAAGTGTCAGTGAAGATGGTGACACCTCTTTTGGACCCCACACGTGTACTTCTGTCACATGTCAGGCATCAGATGTCCTCAGCACTGGGCAATCTCCACGTGTGTTTTTTGGACTCCACATGCTAAGCCAGGGCATTTGCTTATTGAATGACCACAAATAATCCCCATTTCTGAGGATGTCTGTAAGCACAGCAAGCATCCTTGACAGGTTGGATGGGTCTCTGAGGAACCTGGTCTAGTGGAAGGCGTCCCTCCCACAGCAGGGGGGTTGGAACTAGATGAGCTTCAAGGTCCCTTCCAACCCAAACCATTCTATGAGTCTTTGATCTTGAGTGGGGTGGTAATGTCCTGCAATCTCCACTGTCTGCAGTGCCCCTGCAGGCAGCCAGCAGTGGGGACCCCACGGTCCCTGGCAAGGGCTGGGGACCTGCACTCCTGTGGCCAGGGCCAGGCTGAGCTGTTCCACAGCTGTGGATGTCCATGGCAGTTCAAAGCAGTGGGGCCACAGAAAACATTGGCAGAAAGGTTTCATCAGGCTCTGTGCCTTGGAAAGGGTGGCCCTGCTCACACAGCCCTTGGCACCAGCTCAGAGGAGGCTGGGGCTTGGCCTCTGTGCGTGCCTCTGACCTCCATGCACCATGTGAGCATGGAAAGGCTGGCAAGCAGGAGAAGCTGGGAATGTGCGTGGGTCTTCTTTGCTGGCAACAAAGTCCCTCACTTGGTCTTTCAGATCTCAAAAGCACCCAACCTGGGGTGTTTTATTTAATAACTATCAAATAAGTTAAATGAGAATGACAATTAAATAAACAACCTACCCTGTAAAGAATCTCTGACAAATATGGCAGGCAGGGCACTGCACATCTCCCTTGAGTCCCTTCTTCCCAGCCTCCTGCTGGGAACAAGGCAGGGGGAGCACCCTGCCAGTGACGCCAGCAAGGAGAAAAGCTGGACCCCACAGCACGGGTTATTTTGCATCTCAGGACTGAGTGTATTGAGCTCTGTTTACTTTATGGGAACTCCATGGACAATGCATTTGAAAACAACTCCTGGCCAGACACATACCTCAGCATATTAAAAGGTATTTTTAGTACCTCTGGCAAAGCAGATCGAACTGTGCTTTAAGCTGTACTAAGACAACTCCATGGACTTTGCTGGCAGCCCTGCATATTCGTACCGAGGTAGCAACTGGTAGAGGTTACTTGACTAAACAGTTGCATTTCCTTCATGCGAGACAAAAACATATGTGCAGATGAATGCTGGTGGGATTCCTGACTAACAGCAGGCTGTATTTTCTTCCTAAGAGAGCGACTCTGCCCTGTAAAAGTTTGAATTGCCGAAGAAACAGCATCGTGTAGCAAGGAAAAATTACTTTGAATGTCGCCTCCTCGATTTGTGATGACTTTGTTTTTATACTGGTATAAATATAACTGTGACCATTTCATACAGCAAAGTGCTCTGTGATGAGTACAGTATAAATAGTGGAACTGATTACGCTTGGTATAAACAAGGATGGCAACCCTTGCTTCACCCCAGCAGTTAGGAATGGCGGGAGCTTTACAGATAAATGGTTAAAAGCCACAGCAGAACATTTTCTCGGGATGGCTCCAAGCGTGGAGCTGGTGCACTGCCATTTCAGCAGCCAAGCTGAGACGGGGGGAAGCACGCCACCACAATTGCATACTAAAAAGAAGGGAAGGCTGAGATAACTACCATCTTCTTACTGTGTAGGCTGTTTGAAAAAAAATAACATATAATGATTCCTGCCTTATTGCAGTGTTTGGGTTCCATATATAGCCTTGCATGGGAAGGCTGGTATGATGCTGAACCAAGCCAAATGAGCATTTCCTGCTTTTAAATAATATAATGTCAGGAATCCAGCTCATTGGAAACACCCTGCTCATCTTCCAGAGCAGGAAGCAGACATTCGTCACGAGTATCAGGTGAATAATGTCACTTCAGTTGGACTTTGTGAGTGACAGTTCACAGCTCAGGTCCTTAATGCTTATTTTTATGACTATAAAATGAAGCTTGGTACATCTCATGCCTAGGAAGTGGCTTAGCTAGCTCAGAACTCAGGGACTTGCCAGAGGCCTTAGATAACTAAGTAAGATTTGTTTTAACTGCCCTCAGTATCCAAGGTATTTCCTACTGTAAGTATAAGGAAACATTGAGGATACTTAAACAACTATATTTGTTTATCTTAGGTCAAATTGAAGAGATTTTCCAGAACCACTACTGCAGCTGCATTTAACTTGCTGAAAGGCTGCATTTGTATAGAGTACTTCACTTCTGACTCCATGATCACAAACGAACAGAGCTGAGCTCCCAGGGAAGTGCACACAAACCTGGGCAGATGTCTCCACTCACTCCTTGGGTACACTTCATTAACCTCGGCCTCAACTGGGCCAAGTCCTGCATAAGGAGGAAGCCAGAAGGCAGAAGAAAATCAGCAGCATTCTCTCCCTCAAATTTCTGAGAAGGTAATTACCCGAAGAGAGACAGACGTCCAGACAGGTTTCGCCTTGAGAGGAGATGAGATTCTCCAAGCCTGTGAATCCCAAGTGTCATAGGAGGGCAACCCCACCAGACCTGGAGCCATCTGCTCTGCTGGGTGACGTGAAGTGATGCTCTGCAGGTCCTCCCCTCGAGCAGTGTGGCTCATGCCAGGTGTGGGGGACAGCCACCAGCTGGGTCAGGGACAGTGTCTTGGTAAAGGTTCTGCAAGACACCCAGTGCGAGGTAACTGTGTCTACTGTAGGGACAGGGTGGTATTTTCACACCTCATTCCTATTCCCTGGTACAGCTTTCTCAAGTAATTCAGGCTACAACCCTTTTTTCCTGAAAAGGTAGGGGAAAACCCATGAAAAATGAGAAAATTTGGACCAAACTCATTCTAACAAGAAAACCCAACCAACCAGAGATGGCCATTTTACAGTAGATGCTTGGAAGCAATGGTGCTTCAGAGCACACACAAGGCTCTGACTGGACAATGAGGGTATGAGGAAGGGAGGCCACACATGTCAAAATGTCCTGACCAAGGCTCTCACCCTGGAATTTGATTCATACAAATGCATCCCATTGCCCCTTTGCTTCCTGAATAGCCCAGATCAGATTGCAGCATCCCCAGGTATCTAAGTGTAAATTGACAGCAAACCAGTTGGTCTGACATCCTAAGGTGTCACACCCCCATTTTGGTTGAGACTGAATGCTGACCAGATTCCCCAAACTGGCAGGCAGTGTGATGATGCTGCCATATGGCCCCTGCTGTGCAGGAAGGGCTTGCACTGACATTACAGGCTCAGGCAGTCGAGGGCAATACCTCAGCCTTCAGCCACAACCTTGCAAGATACAAATCACCTCTGCAATGCTGTCAGAATGAGCAATTTTTAACTGTAACAGCTGCTGGGAGGGCTGAGTATGCAGGGGACCACCTCTGTCCATGTCCCAACCTGCACATCCACCGAATGCTGACTGCTCTCTCTGCTGGCCAACCGAGAAATGGGATTTTCTCAAGACAGACCTGGTCACATACAAGTTTGCAAAAATGCACTGACCAGGCAAATGCATGCCAGAAAAAAAAGTGCCTTTTTTTCTAAAGCCACAAACAGGTGAACAAAAGAGGTTAGTTATCAAATAAACTGTATTCTTAGGTAAAAAGCAGCAGCAAAGAATAGAAAAAGGCGGAAGAGATGTGGGTGTTCCATCTCACACTGCAGCTTTCTGCTGCAATAGCCTGATGGAGATGGGAGGAGCTACCTGTGAGATGGGATGTGCCCCCATTATAAGGCTATCAGAGTCTTGCCCTATGATGTCTAGAAATAAAAGGCTTGGAGAATTTCCACTGATCAACAGAATACAGAAGTTGGGAGACTGTGGGATTGCGAGTAACTGATCTCAGGGCAGGAGGGTTTCTCCTGGCTTTCTTCAATGCCTGACTCAAGGATCACCTAGTCCAAAAAGCCATCACTTATGGGCTCTAAGCACATAAAAACTAATAACTGGACAATAGAAAGACATCACTGTGGGAAAGGACAAGGTAAAGAAGGCTGAAAGGGAATGGGAAGCTAAACTGCACTAAGAAATCATTGTACTGAAAGTGCATAAGCAGCACATCTTTGTCCTGGACACATTGGGACAGCACCTGGACACGGTAAAGATTAAAAGTCTCAAGGGCTATAGACAGCATGGAGTAAAAGTGAGCACAGGCTGATCCTGTTGTGCCAGTGCACCCCAGACAATCAGCCTTCAATGCTTTCCTATTATTTCCTATCTCACAGTGGCATGAGGCCAGCCCCCCTGCACCAAGGAGTGAGGTTCTCCCCAAGCACCACTTCAGCTGGGTGGCTGCACTGGCCAGCCTGGAGCTGCAGCTGAGCAGCAGCAGCTGTGCTCTGCCATACAATGTACCCCACACGTGTACGTATGACTGTGGTATGAAATTGCTTCAATCTTAGGTGTTTGAATACATCAGTAGTCACAGAGCTGACAATTAGTGATGTCTGGCAGTGGAGGTGCCTCCTTGCCATCAGCTTTACAGTGGCAGTTCTTTGCTTATACTTCTGCAGGTACATGGCAAAGTGGCTCTCAGCAAACTTTGCTTTTCTGTCTGCAACTTACTGTGGTGTTCAGAGGGGAAACCACACTGGTGGGGCCACCTCATGCATCAAATATGGGTTGACAGCAGAGGTTAAACACAGCAAGTTCCACAAAATAGGCCTAGGGTTACCTGGAGAAAGGACCAAAGAGGGGAGGGAATTCACTTAGTCCCTCTGATGGGACACCAGGACTAATCAGCATCAGAAAAGAGCTAGTTTCTGATAATTACAGTGAATTGAGTAGCTTATTTTTATATTTGGGGCCCTAGACAAGAACATGATGTATTCTTGAATTCTGTCCTTCTGATAGCATGCCTCCTGAAAGGAGATGAAATGCCCCCAGACTTGATGAGCTAGGGAGACAGCACCACAGTATCACCATCCTCAGCACTGAATGAAATCATTCTCTGGCTTCTACTGATCCCTCTGAAATGACAACTTTTTACAAGAGCTGCAAAAAGGTTGTTAATTATAGAAAAGCTATAATCACACACACCCAGCCTGCTACATGCAAAATTAAGCACCTGTTCAGAATGATTAGAGAGAAAAAGGACTAACTCTTCACATTGATTTTTTTTAACTTGCATATTCTGACTAGTGGTTGTGACTGTTCCCCTTCTTAACAGCCTTGATGCTGAAACTAGATTAAACCAGGCAGATTCTTGTGTCTTGACCCCCACTAAAGGGAGTGTGTCACAGATTTCAGGCACCGGAAACCAGCTGAGGTTAAATCAAATGACATACTCAAGCAGGGAGGGATGAGAACCTCATGTTCTGTAACAACTTAAAGGGCCTGTTGAGCAATGCACAGGAACTCTGTGTCTGTGAGATTCAACCACTTGAAGGGTAAGAAGTGCTTAACACAACCCGTTCATCTAAAACCTGGATCTTTACATTCTCACTCCTGCTGTGTCTACCCCAGTGCATTGGCAGCTACACGGAGCTGAGCAGGCAAACTGCTGCTGCTGCTGCTCTACACTGTCACAGCTAACCTTAACATCACTCAAAACCAGTAAGTAACACATCTTCATTCCCTCAGAGCGTGCCTGCTACATCAGCATCAAGCAGAAAGAGCTGCCATTTCATCCAAACATGGATGATACATCAGACCTTTTACACAGGAGTATCTGGTTAAATCCAGCAGTCCCCTCTCAGGAGGGTTCTGTGCACCAGTTTATCAGGAATCCCGAGTTTCATCTCACTCTGAACCAGCTTCTGGTAAAGCTGTTTCAGAGTGACAGAAATTGTAGATCAACTGTCCCACTCCAGAGAGGTGTCCCAACAACTGGCCTCATAACTACAGTCCCTGTTGGCACTCAAGGAATAGGTGTAGGAGCAGCCTATCTGCACAGGCAATCAGCTGTGCTGCATCTGGCAACAGAAAGTTTAAGTTCCTATATTCAGCAGCCCTTATGACACAGAGAGAGACGTCTGGATGAAGTGAATCAATCCCACAGTTGTTCAGTTGGCTGTCTCTGCTGTTAATATACTGAGTAAATTCTCTAGAACTGATGAGACATACAGTGATACACTATGTATATAACAATATACCTGTGTAACAGTAATACACATATAAGATTATTACAAGGTTTTCTATTTTTCTGTAGTTACAAATAAAATGATCCCTTAATACTTAAAACCCGTACTGTGCTTTTCCTCACCAGGAATGAAGTGCATCACAAATGTTTACTGTAGTCTCAATCCCAGCAGATTTCCAAGCCCTTACTGGATAAAGCCCTGAGCAGCCTGGTCTGACCTGATTTGAACAGGAGATTGGACTAGTGACTGCCTGACCCTTCTATCCTGTGTTCTTCCACCAGTCTGTGAGTCTATGATGTGCTAGTGTATAAAGTAGAACAGGTCCAAAACTGACCTCATTTTAGCCCATTTCTGCAATTCCATGCTTAGGGCACTCTTCTAAGAAGTGTGAGACTGCTCCAAACCCTCAGTCAGCCTGATGGCTTTCCTGGGATGCCCTGCAGAGATGCAGCTTGGTATCACCTCTAAGGATATTCAGCAGCAGACAACCCTGAAGGGGGAGGTTTTCTCACTCCCTTCCCCCCAGCCATATGGCCCTGCTGATTTCCTTACACCAGCAGGAGCAGCTGTCTGACCTCATGACAGGCCAGTTCAAGAAACCAAGAGGCAGAAAAAAAAAACCTCAACAAAACTTCCTGCTTTCTGTCAGAATTACCCTGCATTACCACAAGGCCAAACAAACACCAAGTGCAAGGAGATGGGAGCAGGTGAGAATGCACAGCAAGCATGAGAAGCAAAAATAGTAACTGCATCTTCCAGGAAGTGCCAGCACTAGAACATACAACTGAAATGGTCGGATTTAATTCTCCCCTTGTACAGCACAGAAACCTGGATACTTACCTGGTTTTACATAGTGCATGGGAGTTCACAATTGAACTACTAAATAAATGCCCTTCACACTTCTGCTAAATAAGGACTAATCAGTAAAGCTAGTGAAGAAACTGAGATGCACTGTCTGTTTCTATATAATTGACAGCAATCATAACATGAAGAAAACCATGTCTCACTTTTAAAATGTGACAACATGTAGCAATTTAGGCTACAATGTTCAGTACTTTATGCACATGTTTTCCCAAAAGCTTTTCTGCAGCTCTTTTCAGTTTGGGCACAGTAACTGGAAAAGCAATATGCTTATGGTGGGATGTCTGCCTTTGATTTGACATTAAAAACCAAGTGTATTCTTACATAATTAAAATAAAAGCTTTTATTCAGTTCATGATATTTCTGACTGGGTGTTCTATTTTTCCAAATACTTATTCCATGTACAGAAATGTAAACCATAAATACAATGTAAGAGCAGCAAAACAAAACACATCCCCGCAAAACAGAACCAGAAGAACTTTGTTCACTTCACTGTCCTTCCAAGGAATAGCTGTAATCAGTTTGACTGCCAAATCGATGCACAAAGTCTGAAAGGGAGAACACTGAGCCCCATCCCACTTCGGGATTCATACTGATGAAATCATCCAAGTTCATCTTGGAATCTAAAAAAAGGACCAGAAGAGGGAAATATTTAAGTTCCTGATGCAGGTTGTGTAGCACAGGTCTTTCATCTTTCAAGAAAACATTCCAACCCCCTCTTCAATAGCTCAGTTTGCTCCAGCAAGATTCTGCAAATTGTATGGTGGTACAGAAACATCTATTTCCAGTCTCTGAAACATTGCTTTTGCCCCAATTCCCCTCTCTGCCCATGACAATAATCACATTACAGGATCAGTAAACATCCAGTAAGTAATTAGAAACTAGCATGTGTGGGTAAGGTTTTTCCCTACAACAGCAGCCTAGAAGGGGTGAGTAATGTCAGAGAACTGGAGTGCAAGTAACAACCAACACAGGGAAGTGCAGTGCAGCCTTCCTGCAGTCACACAAATGGGATTACTCAAAAGCAGGGCAGATTCTATTCACCCACTGAAGTTCTGAACCAAAGTCAATGGAGTCAACTCTTGCACTGACCACAGAAGAACGGGATCACAGCAGCAGTCAGAACTGCAAGTTGCTTATTGTCTCTCAGAAGTGATTAGCCCCTTGGCAAAACTACAGTTTCTTACTCTCCAGATGACAGTGTTTGCTTTCCTTCCAGCCCTGAACTTTGTCCTCGCTGAACATGGGCCCACTGCAGGGCCAGAATATACAGAGGGGAGGAGATGTGTGACCTAACCCAGCCCCCAGCCTAGAGGGATGCTCAGGTGAAGAAGAGCACAAACCTAGGCTGGGGGCAAATATTTATTATTTGTGAATCCTGAATGACAGAATGAAGTCAGAAGGGAAAAAAGTTTAACTGCCATGGTTTCAAGAGAAAAGTAACGATGACTGCATTTTGCCAGGATTTTAATCTGCTCTGACCCCCTCTGACCATTCTGTCCCATTTGTGGATCCCAGAGAGCTCACTGGAAAAGTGCTGGTGTGTATTTTTGTGTTTAGGTGCCTTATACATCCTTTTTCTGGAGCTGGCCTTGTACAAGCTTTGCTGACTCAGAACCATGCTGATCAGAGGTTCAGTTCTGATGACAAACATCTGTGGGCCTGTTGTTTTATGTCATTACCAATGATGTGTGCAAATAAATCTTTCTAAATGCCCTTAAAAAAAAAACAAACTGGCAGAGAATGAGTTTAAGGAACAGATTGGTAAAGCCACTGTTACAGGTTTACTTTATAGATTTACTGTTAACACCTTTTCCACTGTATTAAGTATTTATTTTACCATGGATGATTCATGTGTGCATTTAAGGATTAAGAATCAAACAAGAGGAGGCTCTAATGAATAAGATTATAAAATCCAAAGGACGGAATTTGCTTCAGCTACAAAAAGCTTGTGTAACTAGGCTTACCATTATGGACAGTGTAAGCAAGGAAGGGAAGATGATGTTCAGGAACCCCAGACTCAGGAGTCCCAGGCATAATCCAGCCCTTAACACCTCTGTTTGCACCATGTCTACACTACAGCACAGCTTTCTGATCTGCCTATTCCCAACCCTCACCCCTCCTGAGGTCTGGCCCCTAAATCTTTTCTTGTTAACCTGTTTGAACTCTGCATATGGAAAATCCTTATGTCCAGCCAAACATGGTCCTACTGCTGAAGTGAGTCTGGCAAAAGAGGGACAATTTCTGTCTACGTGGGAATTTAAAATAGCACAAACTCAGCAATTTGCTGTCATAGCTCAAGAACAAATTAGAAGTGGATGAAAGCTTTTGCTTGCTGGTAGACTGGTAAGTCTGTTTTCCAGTTTCAAACTTGTCTTTTCCTCCCAGTTGTTTTTTCAGAATTAATGTGATTCTTCATATACTTTAAGATTAAATAAATAAATAATTCTCTGCTTTATGTGCATTGAGAAGAGTAAAATAATTTCATAAAACTGTTCTGTGAATGGTAAAGCAGTCCGAAGGAGATTGTTCCAGTAGTTACAAACACAGATGCTGTTCACAACTTGGAAGTTGCTATCACAATACCTGTAGGAAATTAAATACTGCCTTAAATTCAGAAGGATTGTGGCAGAGCATAACACAGCCCGTAAGAGGAATGTAATGAAAGGAATAATTGTTTCACCAAAGCAAACAAGTCCTTTCCTACGAAGAGCGATGGCCTAAGAACCTGTCGGTAGATGGCACTGGAGCAGCACGGGAGATAACCGCAGGGAAAAACTGAGTGAGACCTCTCCCGTTTTACCCGTGTAATAACAGCCTCTCTATGCTGCTCTTTCCTCATGGGCTCTAAGCTGAAGGCCGTGCATGTCGTGTTACACCTTATAGCTTTAGGAAACACCTCGGCAAAAATGCATGAGAATACCATAAAGTCCTCTTCCCGACGCCGATGAAGAGTGACAAGCATCAGAATTTACAAAAGATACATCTGGATGCTACAGCTGGCAAGCCAAGATTATCTCTCCACAAAAGCAAGGAGCCTGTATTCTACAACAGTTGTACAAGACCAATAGCAGCAAAATAATTTTAAGATTTACATTACACTGGTAGTTTTCCTCAGGTGCTGTGACTGTTACACTAGTTTGCATTTGTGCATGTTTAGAGCTCATCTTCCTCTTTGACCAAACACACTTTGTTACACACACCCCCCACAAATGAGACCTATCTGGCCCATTCTGGGATTCCTGCATAATTTTATTTTTGTTTAAATCAAGTCTGACACTTCTACCCCGAGCAGGGATGAAATAAAAGGCCATGCACTATCCCAGGCATTGTTAGCCACGATACTCGTGGCTTCTGCCAACAGTAGTTAGAAAGCAGCGTTTAAGCCAAGCCTTGGCTTGGCTCACAGACCTTGGACTAACTCGGCACAACAACTGCCCAAGGGCTGCTGGAAGCAAGGAAGTCTGGAACAAAGCCTCCAGGATCAGTTCTACTGGTGACTAAAACCTCGGGGGCACCTAAAATACTTAGAAAGTTGGACTCTTCACAGACTTGTGTAGGTGTTTACAGTTCTCTGCAGATCCTCCTCCCTAGTCTGAGCAGGGAGATAAGTCAGAAGGACTCTTCCCACACTCAGCTGGGGGCTGCTGTCTGCACAGCTGAGATGTACCTGACTGTGCAAACCATCCTGGTTGATCTCAATGTAAAAACTCAGCTCACCACTTTAAATTATCTTTTACAGAAAGTGGTGTAATTTCAATAAACCACTCTGGGAATTTAAATCCTTCTTAGTTGTGTCTTTATTGTATCTATTGGACTTGATTCATTACTTCCACAAAAGCTTATGAAGTAAGGACCTAACTTGACAGACTGGAGTTTTATTCTCAAATGAGGAGCTGAAGGTTCCCTATCAGTGCCTTCCTTTTCACTTTCACTAAGATCCTGCCACCACTTCAGAGAGGAGATACAGAAAGCAACTGCAGACATCTGCCTGGCCTCTGTCTAGCAGCTTGCCTGTTACAGACACGTTTGATACACAGTGTCTCCAGAATTTCTCAGCTGTCCTACTCATGCTCTTCAAAATAAAAAAAACCCCAAAACCTACCCAAGTAAAATCCCATCATTATTGACTACCAGGGATTTTAATAATAATAAAAAGAACAAAAAGCTTTTACAAATCAATCCAGCAAGTGTGCTGCCGAACACCTTGGGAGAACTGAAATTCAAACCAGTGCTTTTCAGTGTTAGAGCTGCTGCTAACATTTGAACATAAGCCATACGACCATCTGTTCTGAGTAATTCTGAAATGCACTGCAAGCTGTATTTTACACAGGCTTGCAGTAAGGACGGCTGATCTCATCCCGAGTCATAAACCAAGCAAAATCAGACCTCATTAATTTGTGGAAAGAAGATTTAAAAGAAAACCCCAGTTTGGGCTCACCAGCTCTAGAATAATGAATCTGTTCACCAAATCTTATTTTCTTAGTTTTTATTATTTGAACAAAAGACCCTGTTTTCTTTCAACAGGAGGTCACTGGCAAAGAGGTGGGACCAGGAAAATCTGCTGCAGCTCAGGTATGTTTAGTCCAGCAGAGCTGTCTGAGGACAGGGCAGGGTGGGAAAGCACTGTGCAGCCAGTTAGGTTGGCCAGCTTCTCCTGGCATCCATGGCAGCAGAGCAGAACAGAGGCCAGAGCAAGGCCAGTAAAAAACACAGAGGCCTAACTCTGGGAAACAGCTAGAGCAGAGCCAGTTCCAAGAGGCTAATACATAGCATGTGAGTTCTGAGGAGATACTGAGGAGTCTGAGAGGGGGGTTTTTGGTTGTTGTTTTATTGGTTGGACTGGAGTTGTTTGTCTTTTAGAAAAATGCTTTAAAAAAATCACCTTGTTCCACCTTCAATTTTTTTAAGCATAGACTGGAATTTATGACTCCATGTAAGCTTATTTTTGATGGTTTATTTTGCAACTCCATGAACAGGACAAGTGCAGTTAAAGATTTATTCCATTTGAGTTACTAGTAGGAGAAAACTGCCTAATTTGTTACTGATAGAGATTCCTCAATTCAATTCCAAGAGGGTTTGGTAGCAGGGGAGGGCTGTAGGGGTGGCTTCTCTAGAAGCTTCCCCCATGTCTGACAGAGCCAATGCCAGCCAGCTCCAGGATGGACCCACCTCTGGCAAGGGCTGAGCCCATCAGCGATTGTCGTAGTGCCTCTTTCTTTAAGAAATTTAAAAAAGCTATTGCACAGAAGTAATTGTGGCCAGAGAAGAGTGGCAGAAACAACTCTGCAGACACCAAGGTGCAGAATGAGGGGCAGGAGGTGCTCCAGGCACAGCAGAGCAGATACTCCCCTGCAGCCTGTGGTGAAGATGATGGTGAGGCAGCTGTGCCCCTGCAGCCCATGGAGGAGCCTCACGCTGGAGCAGGTGGATGCCTGAAAGGAGGCTGGGACCCGTGGGAAGCCCCTGCTGGGGCAGGCTGCTGGCAGGGACCTGCAGAGCTAGAGAGAGGAGTCAGGCTGGAGCAGGTTTGGTGGCAGGACTTGTGACCCCATGGAGGATCCATGCAGGAGCAGCCTGTTCCTGAAGGACTGCGCCCTGTGGGAAGGGACCCACACTGGAGCAGTCCATGAAGATCTGCAGCCCATGGGATGAAGTTCATGAAGAACTGCATGGGAGGAACCCCACATTGGATCAAGGGAAGGACTCCTCTCCCTCAGCAGCACTGACAGAAACAACCTGTGATGACTGCAACCCCCATTTTCCACTGAGGGGGGAGGGAGGAGGTAGAAAATTGGGAATGAAGTTACGACTGGTAAGGAGGGAGGGGTGGAGGAAAGGTGTTTTTAGGATTTGTTTTGCTCCTCATTATCCTGCTCTGATTTTGATTGGTAATAAATTCAACTAATTTCTCCAAGTCAAGTCTGTTTCACCCATGACGGTAATCAGTGAGTGATCTCTCCCTGTCCTTATCTCAACTCATGAGTTTTCATTATATTTTCTCTCCTCTGTAGAGCTGAGGGTGAGAGTGACTGAGCAGCTTTGGTGGGCACCTGGCATCCAGGCAGGGTCAAACTGCCACAAATATCAAAGAAGACATATAGGAAACAGAAGGAATATAAAAACCTTGCATCTTCTCAAAAGCTTGGGAATTTCGCTACTCTGAATGGAAGCAAAAAAAAAATAACCAACCAAAACAAACCCACTCTGATAGAAATGTGGTATAATAAATACAAATAAATTGGTATTAAAACAATATGGGGTCAATTCTGTCAGCCAGTATATTGCAGTCACCTCTAACATGATGTATGTAAGTAATTTAATCTAATGCAAACACAAATCAACATGGAAAGCAGAATGTTCTATCTAAGTGAAACGGCACAGAGAAAACAGTTATCTGCAATGGAATTTGGCAGGGACACGAACATTAATACCCCAGGCTCTTTTATGATAACAAAAGGTCTGCCACCCAGTTTTACATCAAATTAAAAATAAGGCAGCTCTATGCCTGATAAAACTGTGCTGAGACATTGCAGTTAAACCCAGACTCCTCGCAGACTCACAGCACTGTGCACATTGAAGCATGCATCATTATAAAGTATCCCAAGAGAATACAAAGGGAAGACAAAAAATAAAGCTGGAGGAACTGGTACTAAATGAAAGACAACTTGAACTAGACGTCCTAGATCTGAGACAATCTAGTCCTGTTCTGACTCAGACCTTGAAGCTCCCTAGTGAATGATTTTTCCCCTTCAGGGGGTGCAAGGCAACAAGTTTCTTTCAGCCAACTGACCGGGAGACCAGAGCACATCAGCACAGAGCTGGAATACTGTGTCCATTGGAGCTCCTCGGCACCAAAAAAAAAATAAAACCAAAACATGGACATACTGGAGTAAGCCCAGAAGAGGAAAATCAAGTAGTTTGGTGCAGGGCAACATTTTATTCAAGGAGAGGCTGAGAGAACTGGGTCTGTTCAGTCTTAAAAAGAGAAGATGAAGGGCAGACATTACTGGTGCCTACATCTACCTGATCAGAGGTAGGACAATGGAGCCAGAGTCTTCCTGGAGGAGCCTGGCAACAGGACAAGAAGTGAAAAAAGCAAGTTGGAACATGGGAAATTCAGATTATACACTAGGATTTTTTATTCATTTTTGTTTACCATGTCAGTGGTCAAACATTGGAACACTGTCCAGAAAGGTGGTGGAATCACCATCCCTGGAGGTGTTCAAGATGAGACTGGACAGAGCCCTGAGGAATCCCTGTTTTGGGTAGATGTTAGACTGGATGACCTATGGATGTTTCATTCAGCATGGCAACGTACAGAACAAAGAATGAAAGCATAAGAGGAAGTAAGAGCTACGTATCTTTCACTATCTACCAGCATCACAATCTGGAGGCTGGCTGAGGCCTGTGGCTGCTGCTCACCAGCAAGGTAAAGCTCAGCCAAACAAGACAGGTAAGGTGAGAGTTACAGGGTTTGCAGCTATGGAGTCATTTACTCCAGCCAGAGACACGTGTACACATCTGCAACTGAGTCATTCTGTAACTTACTACCTACAAGTAATCGTTTTTACTCTTTTGATTTGAATAGAACTGTTTTGCTTTCTTGGTCTGACCTCATATATATTCCTCACACTTTCATTAGCTCTCACTCTATCAAAACAACAAGGTTTCCACGGGCAAAAAAGTTCTCAGCAGCGAAGAGGCTCCAGCTAACAGAGAACTATGCACTGTAGTTCAGGAATTCTACACTCCCTACAATACCTTTGCATAAAACTCTGCTCAAGATAATAACCAAGAATTAGAAGTCAAGGTGCTTCATAACCTGGATTGTCTAGAAAACACGTCAAGCCTCATAACGAAGACTACATCTGTGTTCCTGCCCATTCCCATAATTCATTTCTACTCTTATGTGAAACATCAAGCTTCCTTAGAAGCCAAAGCAAAGAATGAGAATTAATTTCCCAGGAACTTCAAACCACAATACACTTGGACCTAAAGACAAAACATGTTTCTTTGACCCTGCCTTCTCTAACATAAGCACATAGCAGTACTGCATTATTAAAAATCAACAAAACCAAACATGTGGAGCAGTAACATGAAAACTCTTTCAAACTCTTTCAAAGCAAAACTTCACCATGCTTTCCTTGGAAGAAAATGAGAGAACAAACAAACACATACATGGCAAATGTTAGTCAGTTTGCAAAACACATGATTAGAATAAGCTGAAGTGCTGCGTGATAAGAATGCTTTAAGCAGCTCTATAGAATAGATGGCAAGTCTTTACCTGTCTGCCCAGCCCAGAGGATTGGCTAGGCTATCACTTAAAAGAGGCTTAAGGCTTAGGGAAAAACTTGCCAACTTGTCAGTAACTTAAAACATCCTGGGGTCCATTCACCTGGTAGAGAAACCTCGAACATTTAACACAGGCAAAGCCACACTGAGCAGAGCCTAAAAACTTCCTCCTGCCAACACTACTTTGGCAGAATGGGATCTGTGTGCTAGAGTGTGGTATAATCAGTGTGTTAAAAACTTTGTGACCCCTAAGCAAGTTATTTGGCCTGTTTGCTTCAGTTCCCTGCTGTAACAAGAGAAGGGTATTACCTACCTCTCACTCTCTGCTCATTTTATGAAGATTAGTAATTAATGTTGGATAACAGTAAATGCCAGATGGTATGTTAGACTACATGTTCAAAAAACAGAGTACCAAATGCTTCGTAGCCCTATTTTTTCCCATATGAAGTAGTAAGTTGACTGGACAAATATTATAGAAGTTATTTATTTCCCATGTGCATCCTGGACTATCTCATTCAGCACTGTAAGCGGAAGAAGGAGTTCTGGGAGCTTACCTGCAGTTTCAATGCAAGGGTATGGAGGAGGAGGTTTCTGCCATTTCCCATTTGCATCCTTCATATGAGATCTGTCTGAAGCAAATGTCTTCAAGTACAAATCTGCTCGAATCATTCTGATTTTTCTACATAAAAATACAAAATTGTATCAAGAGATGCATGTACACAGTACTGCATTAATCACTCAGAACAACAGCACTTTCCTCTCATCAAGGAGCACTAACGATATTAAATACACAAACCAGCAATGTTGGGCCAAATAGTTAATATGAAGCTACAGTAGGAAAGAAAAGGACTTTTGATGACTAAGTTAAAGAGCTTTAGAAAAGTAACACAGTGCATTTATTTTGCTGGGGTATAGCAAAGAAAACTCTGTCCCTATGTATACACAAAGAGAACTTCAACTTTGATTTCATGAAATAACATCCATAGTCTTTATATTTTATGTTATCACCTGTGAAACTCTGGACGAAGGCCGTCATCCACCCTAAAGGCCTCCACACTGTACACATCAAAAGGACATGGAAATGGCAACACTGTGTCAAGATCATAAATTAAGTTCTGCTCCCCACTGGAAACATGAAGTAGAATAACATGGTAGTCCTGGAAAGAAAGGTAATTGCCATTAGTTAAACAGCCATTAATGAGACACTGGCAAAGAGAGTGAGGAAAAAAACCAACATTCCTAAAAGCATAAATTCAGATGCTTTTTTTAAAGACTGCTTTCTGTCCTGGAATATTAAGCCTGTAACATTTCTGGCACCAGAAGAGAGATTTCCTAATGCCTATCTTGCCCATGTGCTTTTCCAGAAACCTTGGTATTCTCCCCACTTTTTGCAGCTTCCTTTGATTCAAGCCAAGACACCTAAACTAAAGTGTACACCACTCCTAAGAAAACAGAAAATCTCTTTCATGTTCCACACCAGACCACAAAAGTTGTTTGGTTAAGCACTTTTTTCTTAGACCCAGTCATAAATAAAAACTCACAAGATACAATAATAGATTAATATTAAAGTTACCTAGTGATCTCTTCTAATAAGAGATTTTGTACCTGTTGCAGTAACACGGTCTGTGAATTTGAGTGTCGAGTGTTCAGCTGCCAGAAGCACCTGAAAAATCAGCAAACCACTGAAAAACCAGTGAACAGCTCAGGAGGACCACAGGAGTAAGACAATTTCCTGTAGCAGCTCTTGAAGCTGGGAAAAAATATCTGTGGGTACGATATCACACTTTTTCAAGGCAACTATTTTATCAAGACAGCTGGGTTATGAAGGTAGTTTTATTTCTTAACTTGTAAGAAACAGGTGGAGGTTTGGGGATGCTGCAGTTACTGACATTAGGTGTCAGGTATGTACACTGCTGTTTTCCAAAATTAAATTGAAGGATGCCCTTAGCAACTTACTTAAATTTACATTGAATCCCCTCACAAAAAGGGTTGAGCATTGTCTTTTGACATTTTCAACATTAAAACCACAAAGAGATTTGAATGAAAAAGATTTGGGCCAACTTCTTCACCAGACCAATACACATACACAACTGTATTCAACAGTATTTAGAAAAACCTGTTACAATATATATAAAAAATTAATTTACAAGCTTTACACAACCTATGATCCACTGAAACATCAAAGTTAAAAGACCTTTCAATCCATACATTTTTATGAGAAATCCACATTCTGCATGGCCTTTCCTGACTCTGCTATTCCTTTTTAGGTCATCCCTGTAACACTTGGATCTTTTTTTAAACCAAACCTTTTTTTTTTCTTGTACTGTAAAAATACCAATATTTTGGAAGAGAGTGAATGATTCAGAAATCAGAAGACTTCAGAAGTTTGCAGATTACTTCACAGAATTTCAGAAACAGAAATTGCCACAAGAAATAGTTTGTTCTGGGCCAGATAACTGAAAGGACTCTACAATGATACCAAGGAATTCTCCATCACCAATTACTGAACTACTTTAATTGATCAAATGACACTTCAAAGCCACTGTTTATGGGTCAGTTTAACTGCTGACACCTGAATACACATACAGCTTATATTATTCTATCATCTGGCAGACCTACATAAATATTTTCATCCATCTACTTCTTACAAGTACAGCAATCTACCTACAATTCTACAGAGCTGGAAGCCTCGAAACCCAGATGATAATTTCCACAAATCTATTATGCATTCTTACTAATATTAAGACTTGTCACCTGTAGGATTTACTGGCTGTCTTGCTATTAATTTATGATGAATGATGCAAAGGAGCACCAGATTTAGGCTATTTATAATCTGTTCTAAAAGAATTATAAATATTAATGCAAAACTATACAATGAGTGAAGCTGGAAGGGACTTCAAAAGGTCATCCAGTCCAACCTGTTGCTCAAGGAGACTCTCCTACAGCCAGCTGCCCAGGACTGTGTCTGGAGAGCTTCTAAAAATCTCCAAGGATGGAGACTCCACAATCCCTCTGAGCAACCTGCTCCAGTGCTCCATCACCCTCAGAGTAAAAAAGTGTTCCTTTTTGTTCAGCTGGAACAGTTTGTTACATGCCCATGTGTGAACCTGCAGCCATCAACTACAGAGGCACACACTCAAAATTACTGAGAGCAATGAATGCCTTACCCAGACAACAGGCTCATCTCCATGTCCAGATTTCTGCTTCCAGAGTGGAATCTGAAAGTTGTAAGTGAAGCTGAAGTGAATAAAATCTTTCAGATTAATTTCAGATAAATTGGTTAGTTCTTTGCTAACCTACCAACTTCTGCAGCTTACATCTGTGCTGCAGCAAGAAAATTTTTTCCAGTCTCTCTCTCAGGAGCATGAAATTGGAGATACTATTCTGGGCCACATTAGAATAAGCTGTCCAGAGAAGTGGTGGAATCACCATCCCCAGAAACATCCAAAAGACTTGGGGATATGGTTTAGTGGTGAACACAGTGCTGCTGGGTTAACAGCTGGACTTGATGGTCTTAGAGGTCTACTCCAACCTTATGGTTATTAAAGGTTCTATGATTTTATAAAGATAACCATTCTCCTAAATTGACAGATTACAGACAGAATTATTCCCACGGCTCACAGGGACATCATGCCTCTTCCCACTGTCCTGAATGCAGTGGATAATTAAAAGATCTCACGTGGAGTGGTTGGCACACCTCTGGGCCAAAGTGAGCTACAAGACGGGTTTGGACTGCATCTCATCTGCAGGCTGGGCTAAAGGCTCACTCCCCAACACCGGGCTGTGCTTGAAATCGCTGGGACCATGTCTCACCTACACCGGGCTGCGGTCTGAAGGCCCGAGCCTCTCCACAGCTGGCTCTGATCACCTCCCATTGACTCACCATCCTCCTGTCATTGGATATGAAAACGGCATAAAACTCTTCTAAAGGGTACCGATCCTGACTCCTGATGTAGTCACAAAGCTTCCAAACATTTTCTTCGCTGCAAAACACAAAATCGATTATTTATTTTGCTTTCCTCCAACTTCATTTCTCGTGACGAGAAACGAGCCCAGGAGTGTGATGAGCCCGCAGCCGCGCCATTCCCGCCGGGGGCTCCGGCTGCCCCGGCGCCTTACGCTGCTGCGAGGGGCGCCCGCCCTCACCCCCGTC